>MCJB01009211.1:83295-159464 GCA_002018475.1 Nicotiana obtusifolia
AGTTTGTAATTGAAGTCGAGGGGGCTGAATAGATAAATTCTCTTCCCACGTAGCGCTAAGAAGCAAGTTCCGACAGCCTATGATGAAATAGCACAAAAAAAAAAAAAGAAGGGCTACGCGAATAATAGTGTTAGTAGTTCGTGAGGCTAATTTTTAAGCTAGATAGTGGATTGATGTTCACTGTAACACTATCTGACCTTGAAGGTTAAGTTAGTGTACCATGAACTCCATCCCACATATTTTGGATGCTGTAACATCAGTTATCTAGCTACATTCTATTACCGGTTGACACCATTTTGGAAAACTTTTATTCCGGTTACTGCTTGTTAAATTCCGTTAGGTTCTTTGTCAAATACTAACTGATTTTAATCCATATTCTTTGGGGGTGTAACTTTGGTTGTTCTTTCCTTCGAGCTAAGATAGACCCTATCAAAAACTGGTTCCAGAAGCATCTTCCATTCATCTCGACCTAGACTGATCTTTGTTCTGATGATGATAAACCATCATCAATTTGTATAGTATATATACCCCCAAGCCCTCTTTTTGTACCATTTTTTTCTTTCTAAAAGAGGGCCTGGAACTGGGCTCTCTTCACAGCCCCTAAAGGCGTTAGGAAGAGATTTAATCAGCCAGCGTAATAACTTCAATCGATAGAAAAATCTATCAAGACCTAAAACAAAGAATACCATCTCCCAGGGAGTCTTTTTATTTTGCATATCTCGAGTTTAGAATTCTCCTCACGCTTTTTCCATCACGATTTTCTCTTCGAGAACACTCGCCTCGTCGATTCTTCCCCTCGTTCCTTTTATCTTGGACATTGAGATGTTTATGCAAAGCATTCTTTTCTACCCTATGTAGGCGACACAAGCTACGGAGCTGCAGACTTAAGACCTAAGGATATTTCTTTGACGGGTGATCGGGTCTTAATATCCTCAGGAAAGTGTAAGCACCTGTATACAATCTCTATTTTGCTTTCTATATATAGATATGGCTTTCTCTTGATGGAATATACCAAGCTAAATCTTTTTTTTAGAACCACAACTCAGTGAAGTAGGTGACAACTGCTATTAGGGTCTGTCTTAAGGCATTGGCTCTCTAAAAAAAGGATTTCCTATCGTTGCATGGGTTCCTTTTTGTATAAAACATATTGACTACAAATTGAACTAAAGAAAGAATGTTGACTGTTCGACAACGTGAAGACTGCAATCTCGACTTAGAATAATCAAACGCCCATCACGAGTCACATGGGCACCCCCACCAGGTAGAATAGTTGTGATATCCCCATCAAGATCTAACTCTAAGAGGATACTATTCATTTCTTCTTTACACTGCTGCTCGCTTTGGAGACTAAACAATGGAAATAATACGTAACAGTCAGCCAAGTAACGATAATAAGAAAGACTAGGGTATAGCTGTTTAAATCCCCGGTCGAAATCATCCAACATAAAATTGTATAAGACCTTAGTGATTAACCCAGCGTGTGGGATCCCTACTTCCGTAATAGAACAATTAATTCCATTTTGGTCATAAACTGCTATCTTTAAAAAGGATGAAACTAAGGATATTACGTAGCTATCACGCACCAAGGGTGCCAGCTTTCGTAAAATTCTTTTANACTTAGTACTTAGGTCGTGAGTTCCGCTCTTAGTAGCCTTTATTCCCATCCCGCGTAAGAACATAGATTTTTTTCCCTCAGTTTCTGCTCTCCTTGCTTTAACTAAAGAACTACCTTTCACTTTAAGTAGGACTCTAAGAGCTCTACCTTAGAATGAGTTAGATTTCCTGTGTTAACAAGAAGGAATGGCGGGACGCTAAAGAGATGGCTATGAGACTAGTGCAATCAGGTAATCGACCAAGTAATCCACATACATGAAAAAAAAGCATTCCAGCCCTATATATATATATATATATATATATATATATATATATATATATATATATATATTATGGTGCTATGTGTATTCATGTTCAGTTAGTTACAGCGCTTTTCACACGAGCTATCTCATTTGCAATATGAAATTTAATTGAATCAGCACCAAAGGAATATATATATTAGGCATCCACTTTCATATAATTTAAAAGATAGCCAATCAGAAAGACTAAGAAGGGAAACTCGAAACCAACCTCCGCCTAACTCTTTCACATAACAATTTGCCTAATGTTACCAAATATTAGTAACTACATAAGCCACATATTTGATTGCCTAACAAAACAAAAAGTTCACAAGTTTCTAATTAGTATACATATGGTAGAGAACGTGAAACATTCTTGCAACTAGGACAGCCCAATGCATAAAATATTCCGCGTTCATGCTGAATCCGAGAAAGGACCGCACCTGTAAGGACGTGAAGCTTTCTTACAACTGATTAGGTTATATTAGATGTACCCATACTCCAAGCATTCAGAGTTTCAATCTTGATTGTCTCTGTGCCATTATTGAAAGCAAATAAATGTGCATTATCATGAATTGCTAATGTTGGATAAACCCTTGATGTTATGCATGTTTTCCCACCAGCACCAAAACTTTCGACTACTGAGTTATCAATCTGAAAATATACAAATAGTAAAAAGTCAATAAAAACAATTCACAAGAGAGGAGAGAGATATAGAGAGAAAATTGAACATATTGAGTAAATTATGATGAAGACAAACTTACCAAGCTCCTAAGAGATAGCTTCTTGTCGACTAAATCAACATCCACATATCCAGCAAATGATGGTTTGTACATTGCTTCACTATGCTTAAGGGTAGACCTGCCCATCAAATAACAAAAGTTTAGATATTTCAACTACACTAATGGCAAGTTAACTTAACAAATATCATTTGGTTAATTGTAAAGCAGTTTATCCTAGGTGATTTTGTTCCTTACGATAGTCAGGTCAGAACTAGAGTATTACGTACGGATTTGGATGAACTCAATGGATTTCTTTAGATCATATATTATTTGTATTAGAAACTTAATTTAATATATATAATATATAATTGTGGAAGGGGAGTCTTGGCGTAATTGGTAAAGTTGTTGTCATGTGACTAGAAGGTCACGGATTCGAGCGGCGAAAACAGCGTCTAATGCATGGTAAGACTGCATACAATAGACCCTTGTGAACTAGAGTATTACGTACGGGTTTGGATAAACCCAATGGATTTCTTTAGATCATATATTATTTGTATTAGAAACTTAATTTAATATATATAATATATAATTGTGGAAGGGGAGTCTTGGCGTAACTGGTAAAGTTGTTGTCATGTGACCAGAAGGTCACGGGTTCGAGCCGCTAAAACAGCCTCTAATGCATGGTAAGGTTGCATACAATAGACCCTTGTGATCCGGCCCTTTCCTGGACCCCGCGCATAGCGAGAGCTTAGTACATCGGGCTGCCCCTTTTTTATTTATAATGTATAACTATGAACATAGTAAATAAATAAATCTATAGACTTCAAATTCTGCCCGATGATAAGAGGGAGAAGTTATAGAATAATCACAATCACATACATACTACCACATAGTTGGATTTGGGTGAGGAAACAAACCTTCTAGCATCTGAGCACATGAGAACCTTATAATTTCTTTGGGCCTTGAATACTCTGAAGAAGACAGGTGTGTATTCTTCCAAGTTTTTAGAAGCTAATGTCACAAGCCCAAATGGCCCAAGACCACCTTGATTAGTCGAACCCTTAATAGCACAAACATCTTGGGCATAAAGGTCAGCCCATTTAGGATTAAATTGCTCTGCCTTGTCCAAGCTTGAAAAAGAGAATGTTACTTCAACATCAGCCTGTTATCTTCAAACAAGTTAGATCGGCTACATAAATTCTCACTGACCCATCTTAAATCATTAAATAATAATATATAATAACAGAAGTTCTTTATATTTTCTACTGATGCATAAATATCTAAGAAGGTAGAAAAAAAAAGTCAACCTGTGCAGGTGTGATTCCTTTGACTTCAACCATCTCCTCTTTGTTCAACTTCTTGTTGCTCAATTGGACCTTTTGTTTTCTTAAGGTTTGTAATTCTTCAGCAGGCCATTGAACCAACTGTTTACCACTAGGATCGAGCCATACTTTGCGCGGAATAGCTTGAATTCCAGCCCATCCTTTCTTAATATCATCATCGGGTAAAATATCCGATTCATTGGTCCAACCCCACACGATTCTTCGATTCTTGACAGGGTCATAGAACGATTTAGATGCATAAAAATTGCCATAGTCGAGTCTCAATCCCTTCCAACTATCAATCGAAGTGTTATCTGGAATATACCTATCTTTTTTGATGTCGTACGTACCAATAGTATAGTACTCAAACCTAGTAACATCTAGGCTATTTTTAAGGACAAATTTAGTATTTTCGCCATAGTATGATGCATCTAAACCATTACTACTTTGCAATGATACAGGAAAAAAATCAGGACATTCCCAGTTTCCAGTATTAGCAGATGAATGTAGGGGGTGTTTAGCCTTAACCCATCTCATAAAGTCTCTACTTTTATACAATATTGCTAATCCCCTTTGTTTTCTCAAACTCCCTACCAAAATTCTCCAATGACCATCTTGGCCCATCCAAGCTGTTGTCGGGTCGCGAAATTGGGTCTTGTTGATACTGATATCGGGAACGATTATCGGGTTGTTATCGGGCTTGATCCATTCACGGAGATATGGATCGGATAAGTTGGCCGGGACGGCGTAATTTTGGACTTGGGTTTTATTAGAATCTACTAGTCCAGTATATAAAATAATGGGCTTGTTACTAGGGAGAATGGTTGCTGATCCAGACCAAGTTCCATATTTGTCAAAATCTTTAGATGGATAAATTGCAGGCTCTAAATTAATCCAATTGATCAAATCTTTTGAAACTGAATGAGCCCAAACAATATTACCCCAAACTGATCCTTTTGGATTGTATTGATAGAATAGATGATAGATTCCATTGTAATACATTGGAGCTGTTGAAAATAACATGAAAATCACATAAGTGTAACTATTGGTTATTGTATATAGTACTATTGAAAAAGATTTAAGAAAAAAAAAACACAATTAACTCACCATTAGGGTCTGTTGCACATTTGAAGGCATGCATCAAAAGAGACCATAATAAAAAAATGATTAGTGAAAACAATTGAATGAACATTGAAAAATTATCAAATACATTTAGAAACTACACTCATTGACCTTAAAAATAGGTGGTCTTAATTTTTAACCTTGCTCCTCCATGGGCAAGATTTTAACGATAATTACAATATACTCAGTGTGACCTCACAAGTGGGGTGTACTGCAAATCTTACCCTTGACTTATGTGAGGTAGAAGGGGGAGGAGATAAAGAGAAAGCGGACGATTATCTGAAGTTAATCTCCTCTATAATGCAATTGCATCATTAATACATGAAACAACACAAGAATCAAATTAGAAGGGAGTGCATAGACATAGTATTCGAAAATAATGCAGAGTAAACATCCATATGGGACATGTGGTAAAGTTGTAGAACGCTCACTATTAAACATTAGACTCAAACTCGTGTTTTAAGTTGAATTGTGATAATAAACCGAAATTAAAAAATAATGCAGAGTAAACATCAATATGGACATGTGGTAAAGTTGTAGAATGCTCACTATTAAACATTAGACTCAAACTCGTGTTTTAAGTTGAATTGTGATAGTAGACCAAAATTAAAAAATAATGCAGAGTAAACATCAATATGGACATGTGGTAAAGTTTTACAATGCTCACTATAATTAAACCTTAGACTCAAACTCGTGTTTAAGTCGAATTGCGATAATAGACCAACACTCGAAAATACTGCAAAGTGAACATCAATATGGACATGTGGTAAAGATTTAGAATGCTCACTATAATTAAATCTTAGACTCAAACTCGTGTTTAAGTCAAATTGTGATAATAGACCAACACTCGAAAATACTGCAAAGTGAACATCAATATGGACATGTGGTAAAGTTTTAGAATGCTCACTATAATTAAATCTTAGACTCAAACTCGTATTTAAGTCGAATTGTGATAATAAATCAACATTCGAAAATAATGCAAAATAAACATCAATACAGGTGGTATGTAAGGTTTTAGAAGACTCACTATTACAACTTAGACTCAAACTCGTGTTTAAGTCGAAAGGAAGAAGATGAACGTACCATTAATCCAATGCTTTGGTGGTTGAAAATGAAAACCAGTTCTGTGAACATTTTTTACCCTAATAGCACTTGAAGATTGTAAGTCCAAATAAACATTGTGGGAACCAAATACTCCATTAATGTTGGGAAAAACTACAATGAAGCAAATTGCAAAAGTAGCCCAAATTGCCATCTTTTTCTTTTTATTTATTATCCTAAATTTTTGTGATGCGGAGAAAGAAACTGAAAGAATGAAGAAGAAAGGAAAGGATGTGTGGAGTATTTATAGACAAAACCAACTAATATATATATGATGAATGGATATAAAAAAGGGCTGATTTTGGATTTTGTTTTTTCTTTTTATTAAATGGATAGGAATTAATAAATTTTTTGGATAAACTTCAAATATAACGATGAAGCAGTTGTTTTGAAAGATTTACTTCTTTTTTCATTTTTTTTCTCAATTAAATTAAATTGACTTATACATCAAGTAATTTTGCATATCATAATAATGTTAAATTTGTTCCAATTATATGGCAATATTACTATTTGGTGAATTAAATAAGTTCTTCTTTGGCCAATATTTTTTTAAATATATATTTAAAATATTTTATATTATTAACTATTATTATGACTTATAATTTTTTTTATGTAGTAATTAACAAATATGTAGCTTTTAGTTCAAAGTATTTAAAAAATTCTAAATGATTGAGTGGAGACTGGCGGTTTCTTTCAAATTTAAATTTCAATCACTATATTATTTTAAATAAAAAGAAATCAACTTTCAAGTGAGGTATTTTTCAACTATTAATAGCATATAATCATATAAATTAATTTATTATATATATGACATTACTAACTCAGAAAGTATTCCTCTAAATTATACTACAAGTTTTATGTTTTAGTATGCATTGTATCGTATGCCCTAACATCAATATTTGTATCAATATTAAATTTAGAATCCAATTATTAGCACTTTAAGTCGTCGTTCTAAACTTCAAAACCATAAAATTGAAATCCTGATTTCGCCTATGCGTTCATTATTCAAACTTCACCAACAAAACCTTCTTGCTCTTCTAATATTTCCTCATGGTTGCTCCTTCCAAACCCATTAAACATAAAAACAAAAACAAATAAAACCAAAATTTGAAGTTTCTGAGTTTTGAATGCTTATTATATATGTATACATATTCAGTAAATTTTCCGATAATATATAAATTTTAAAATACTTTAGATCAAAATTATTGTGTTCTGTCAAATCTATATTTTTTTGCTAGCTCGCGTCTAAAAATAGGTTAGGTATATGAAAGATCGAGAAAAAGAAACCCAATGCCAACCTGCACCTAACTATTCCATCAAAAACATTGCCTAATGTAACCAAATTGTAGCAACTATTCCATCAAAAATCAAGAATGTGACCATTAAAACAAAAGGTAGAGAAGAGCATGTTGGTACTTTTACTATTTTGATTATGTAACCTATTGATTGCCTAACAAAACCAAAAATGTTTTTCACAAAATTTATACACATATAGTGGAAAAGACCATACTTCTCCCCCTCCAAATTCACCAAATAAATTAGACAATTGTCTAGGATGTTTGAGGACATCATCTGCTGTCAAGTTCCTTATAATTTTGTTTGTATCTTCTAGAATATGATGAAAATATATATATATATATATATATATATATATATATATATATATATACCAACTCGTTACATGATCGCTTCGATGGAGCTACAGGGAAGAGGATTACTAAAGACTTAAACCCTGTCAAATTCTAAGTTTTTCCAGTAAACTCTAAACCACGGTCTTGCTTGCTAAACCCTTTCACAATGTCCATCTTTGGCTTAAAAACGGGTTCTACGAAGACCACCGGTTATGCTGCCATAACCAGAGCTTACTATCTAAACTTAAAACTGTCTGGTGGATTTTTATATATTGGAACATCTATGAAAATTAGGATGTGTCACTACTATATATAATCAAGAAAATTACAATTTATATGAGAGAACCTTTTGTAAATAATATCACTAAGTATGTACACCTACTATAAATATCATAAAATAATTAACAAACTCATCTACCATTATAATGAAAAACGTAAATGTAACGATGGATGGAATAGTTTAACCATTAGAAGCTCTAAAATAAAACTTCTACGGCAAATTTGAGACGGTGTTTATCTCCGTGTGACTTATAAGTCACGAGTTTGAGTCATGAAAGTAGTAACTAATGTTTGTATTAGGGCAGACTGTCTACGTCACATCCCTCTCGTTACCGACCTTCCCGGATCCATGCGTGAATACAAGATGCTTTGTGCACCGGACTATCCTTCTTTTATATGATATAAATATTATACATAAACAACATATCTGGTTTGGTTTAACTTATCTCGTTTGGTTTAACCCTTGCAAAATTACCAAAACAATGTATCTGAACCATTAGCTAGATCCCAGCTATTACTGTGTAATGAATTACTCAAAAGGATCTGATAGATGAATAGACGCTGAATAAGCATAACAAGAAGAAGTGCATTACACATCACATTTTACTTAACTTCTCCCAGATTTCTAACCAATAAAATCAGCATAAATTTTGACTATTTCTGGAAAATGTGTTGATGAATTTGGCAAAAACTTTTTTCTTTCTACTTTCCATTTGCATATATGTGTCTTGGAACATTTGAGCTACTCAACAGCTGGCGGCAGAACTTTTCTCAAAGCTAAGTGCTTTTCCACCTTTTAAATTTCTCAGTGGGTTCGATTGCCACACTTTCTTCTTGGGGTGGGGGGGTGNAAAAAGAATTTCTTAAAAAATGTCATAATTTTGAAAGAAAATGAACCTTGAAACCAGTGGCGGATCCAGGATTTTAAGGTCGTGGGTGTTCACTCTGTGGCCATATAAAAAAACTGACTCATGCAAGAATCGATCCCTAACCACTTCATATTTGTGCACTCTATTCTCACCTCTTAATCAAAGTACCCAGAAGACTTTTTATTTAATGGGTGCTTGCTAGTTCTTTATACCAGTATTCCCTGTATTTTCTATATAATATACAAAATTTGCGTCGGGGTTAATGGGTGCTTCAGCACCCGGCACGGTCAACGTAGATCTGCCCCTGCTTGAAACTAATTCAATCCACAAGTTAGTTTATCATGACGTGAGAATTTATCCAAGCTCATACAAGGAGAAAATAATTTACTTCCAAATTGATGCAAAACTCTAAAGCTCGTACGCCCCCTTAACTAATTTAGGGTTCTAATACCCTCCCTCTACGCCACTACCAATGAATATTGGAGCGCAAACAACATAGCATGAAGACGCTATATTGGATTGACAAAGAGTATGGATGGACCTAGCTAGTTCTGATACCATGTGAAAGATAACGAATTTTGGGTCCAAGTCAAGACAATATAAGGCAAGACTAGGCCATTTCCTCAACTAACGTGAGACTCTAACACAATTAAGGTGAATTTGGCCGATATCAATGAGCTGAATTCTCAAGTAAAATATAAAATCGTTCCCAATTTGCAATGTCACTTTCTATTTTATGTGATATACTCTTTTTTATGCCTGTCCCGAAAAAATACACTACCTTTTACTTTTTGGAAACAATTTAATTTTAATATTTTCGTTTTATCCTTAGTGGCATGATTTATTAAGATTTACTTAATATAAAAAAAATAAATTTTAATGCGAGAGAAATATACATGTGGGAGCGAAACTCTCACTATCATTTAGTTAAAGAGTTAATTTCTTAAATGATCACTTAATTTCGCGAAAAAATTCTCGTTGCTTAGTTCTTATAAAGATTATTTGAATGCCTCAAATTAGCCGAATGCCTTCCAGCGGAGCTTCGAACAAGCTAAGGACAAATATATCCTAACAAGAAAAATTGATGACAAACTTCCTACATAAACTTCCACTATGGTTTTGCCATTGATGACATATTTCCACTATTTGCTACAACAACTTTGCAAGAGTCAAGTGCATTGTTAGCAAAAATTAGGGTGATATCTCAAAAAGAACCAAGCTAGTGTAGGATATGCATTTGGTAAGGGAATATTGGCAATATATATGAGAAAGCTACATAATCTAACCGAGGCGGATTCAGGATTCGAAATTTATGAGTTCTGAATTTGCTAGCGAACACATAGCTAGTCTTAGTTACTAAATTTGTGAGTTCTGAATTTGATAGCGAACACATAGCTAATCTTAGTTACTGAATTTAAAATAAAATATTTATATATAATTGATGAATTTTCTAATTCAATACAAGATCTAATTCATAATTGTATGGGGTCGGATACGATCGAGTGCATAGAAAGCACCGGTCTTGGGTTTCGAAGATCGGTGTCGATTGAGGTCGCCCTCCGGTAAGTCAAGACCGGGACATCGAGAAGGAAGTCTTGGGTCGGACGTCATCAGAACGAAGTTCGAAACCGAAGCGTTCGAGGTAATATTATCGAAACCGGTCCGGGTAAAATATCTTATGGTAAAAATATCAGATTTGTGTAACGGAAGGGCCGGGAATCTCGTGACTTATAAACATCTCGGCGGAAATCACTGCCCAAATTAGCAAAGACGTTGAACCCAGTGATTTTAGGGATTTCTTACCTTGTAAATAAGTCTTTTACCTTGTATGGAATTCTTTTCTCCTCCTATATAAAGAATTCAACCCTACTGTAAACAGGACACAACATACGATCAATATACAAAGTTAGCATATTTTTGACTGTTTTCTTCATCAAATACTTATTTCATTCTCGTTCATTCCGTCACAGCTGAATTATTCAACTTCGGCGGTTTGCTTAGTCTTTTGCTTATTTAATTTAGCCTTTATTTATCGTTCATTCTTTAATTGTATCAGGCCAAGTCACGTATCCACGTATAAATTTAATTGTTACCCGTAATTAAGAGTAAACAATAATAAATTTACTGAGTTTTCGTCAGAACCCGTAGCTAATACCCTAGCTTTGCCCCTATAATCAAATGAAGTTCACCTTCCAAAATAGTTGCAATTTGATATCAAACTTTTATATTCCACAAGACTTCCCTACACATAAACCTAATCTTAAAATATAAATAAATAATTTCTATTTCCCAAGTCAACCTGATGTGTATATAATCATAATCCACCTTCCGGCATAAGTCGAGGTACTGCTATCTTATTCCCTTTAATTATTGACCAAAACAAAAAGAAAAAGCATAAAATATCTTTTAATTCCAAATCTCCAGCTCAAGTAGAAAAGTACAAAAAATAGATGTCTTTTCTATTTTTGATTCTTATGAAACTATATTGCGACAAATCTTCTTTTTCTTTAATATTGCTTCTACAATCTTAGGAGCACTAGCCATCATGATCCAACTGAAAGTACAAATAGAGACAGATTCCGTATTTAAGTTTTATAAGTTTAACCTTAAAGTTTTTTGATATTAAATTTATTATTTTTTAAAGTTATACGATCATATTTATTATTTATTGCAACTTGAACGAATTTTTACATAAATTTACGCTATGTGTCGAAAGTAATGGATTTAAGTAAACTTGCCACCAATACACTGCATCTGTTCGGAGTTAAAAAAGACTTTTAACTCATGTTATTATTTTCTTTTCTATCTTTTTACTTGAAAAGCAAGGAATTCTCTGTCTACAACCAGTTAATCATGGTTCATGCAAAATAAATAAATATGTAATTTGAAAATCATTGTTTTACCTTTTTTTTTTTTTTTTAGGTTTTCACCGGTGTCCGAAACTCGTATTATGACCCGATAAAATTTAAATTTGCACAGAAAAACTTCATATTGAAGAAGTAAAGCGTTTTCTAACAAAAGCGACCCCATACCGAGCTTGAACCCAAGCAAACCCATCAATTCAGATTTTAAACATTAGGTTATGGGAAAAGGGGCAAGGGTTTAGGCCATCAGGGGCATGCTTTTTGTGGATGTCAATTACTAAATCTTGAGTTTGCATTATAATCAAAGCCCCATAAATGGAAAGAGGAATTTGCATTTGTTTTGAAGTCTTACTTTAAACTGTGGGGGAAGAAAAAGTTGACATTGATGTAATAATAAAATATTAAACAACACAGCACATTTGTAACCAGGTGTACAATATTATATTCTTGGACTTATAGATTAAACAACAGGTTGACTCAAATTGAAGGGGGTTGAATTTGGATTGTGGGATCATTACATAAATAGCCGATCAAATTTACTATCTATTTTTTCAAATCGGCATACATAAATTATACACTAATTATATATGGTTATAAATATATTTTATGTGAAATATATATATATATACATATATATAGCCCTAATGCGCAAAAAAATAAGCACAATCATGGCAAAGCGATGACTATTGTTCATTAGGCCATTTTTGATGGACCGCAAAATTTTATGAGTTTTGGGGTCGGTTGCCCGAGTTCATACAGATGTTGTGGACTACAGCACACGAAAATCTACGAATCGTCCTGAATTCTTGTTTTACGGCCCTAAAACGCAAAAAAACGAAGAACGATCGTGGCGAACAGATGACTATTGTTCATTAGATCGTTATTGTGGGCTCACAAATTTTAGGAGATTTGGAGTAGGTCACCCAAATTCATGCAGATGACGCGGACTATAGCACACAAAAATCTAGGAATCGTCCTGAATTCTTTTTTTTATGGCCCTAAAACGCCAAAAAACGAGGAACAGTCATGGCAAAGTGACGACTATTGTTCATTAGGTCGTTTCTTATGGGCCCGTAAAATTTTAGGAGATTCGGGACCGGTCGTCAGAATTCATGCAGATGGCGTAAACTATAGCACACGAAAATTTGAGAATCGTCCAGAATTCCTGTTTTCTGGCCCTAAAATCTTAAAAACGAGGAACACTCATGGCAAAGCGATAACTATATTTCATTAGGTTGTTTTTCATGGGCCCGCAAAATTTTAGGAGATTCAGGGTATGTCGCTTGAATTCATGCAGATGTCATGGACTATAGCACATAAAAATTTGGGAATCATCCTAAATTCCTATTTTATGGCTCTAATCATAAAAAAACGAAGAATGGTCATGGCGAACGATGACTATTGTTCATTAGGTCGTTTTTTATGGGTCCGGCAAAATTTTAGGTGATTCGGAGCCGGTCGCGCGATTTCACGCAGATGGCGTGGATTATAACACATAAAAAGCTGGGAATCATCTTGAGTTCCTGTTTTATGGCCCTAAAACGCCAAAAGATGGGGAACGGTCATGGCGAAGTGATGAATCTTATTCATTAGGTCATTTTTAATGGTCCAGCAAAATTTTAAGAGATTCGGGACGGCCCACGAATTCATGCAGATGGCGTGGACAATAGCACACAAAAATCGGGACTCGTCCTGAATACATGTTTTATGGTCCTAAAACGCCAAAAGATGAGGAGCGTTCATGGAGAAGCGATAACTATTATTCATTAGGTCGTTTTTGATGGGGCCGCAAAATTTTAAGAGATTTTGGTCCAATCGCCTGAATTTATACAAATGGCATGGACTATAGCACGCCAAAATATAGGAATCGTCCTGAATTCCAGTTACAGATTTTTGTGTGCTATAGCCCACGCCATCTACATGGGTCCGGGCAATCGGACCTCGATCGCCTAAGTTTTGCCAGCACATGAGAATTGACCTAACGAACAATAGTCATCTCCTCACTATGATTGTTCTCCATTTTTTGGCGTTTTAGGGCCATAAAATTAGAATTTCGCCCGATTCTCAGATTTTAGTGTGCCGCCATCTGCATAGGTCCGAGCGACCGGACCCTAATTACCTAAAATTTTGTCTGGTCATCAAAAAGGGCTTAAGGAACAATAGTTATCACCTCGCCATGACCGTTCCTCGTTTTTTTGCGTTTTAGGGCCATAAAATTGGAATTCCGCCTGATTCCTGTTTTATGGTCCTAAAACGCCAAAAAGATGAAGAACGGTCATGGCTATGCGATGACTATTTTTCATTAGGTCGTTTCTTATGGGCCCGCAAAAGTTTAGGAGATTCGGGGTCTGTCGTCTAAATTCATGTAGAGGGCGTGGGCTATAGCATCCAAAAATCTATGAATTATCCTTGATATTTTATGGTCCTTGTTGATGAAAAATTGTGACCCTCCCTTTTAAAATTAAATTACTTATGTTTACTAGTTAGCAATAAATGTGGTAACATATTCTTTTAATTAATAATACCTATTTTTCTTAAAATAAAACAGGAAATAATTATTAACAATGTTGAATTAATAATTTAGTACTAAATATTCATGAATTATATTACTCCTACTATTTTGGAACTATTAAAATAACCTTTATATTTTAATAAACACATTTTAAAATTAATCTAATAAAGTAGCCTTTGATTTATATCTATATTCCTTTTATAACTCTAATTAATCTGATATTGGTTTCTTAATTCAATAAATAAAGTGTTTCAATATATAAATAATTAATTGCAGTAATTTTTAATATGGTTGATAATTATATTTATCACATTTAGTTATATTAGGTTAATTTTCAAAGGGGTTAAAAGACCCAAAAAGGCTACGATTGCAAATCAACCAATTAAACTCAAAATGGCTAGGTTTTAAATTTTATTTCAATTGTTATTGGCCGAAATGCACAAGCCCAAGCGTTCTGACCCGGTCCAGACCCACCCCCTTTAATCCTACGTTGGTAATCCTTGTCACCCCACTCGAACCAATCAACGAATGCCATGTCACCTATCCTTTATACTCACAAAAGAAACACAAATGAATCTGGATCGTTGATCCAATGCATCAACAGTCCGTGATTAATCTCCATTCTCTCTTTTTTTTTAATTCCTGCTGAGACCTCATCTCTGCTGTTGGATTACAAGGATCTAACGCTATCTTTTTTAAAATAAAAAACCTTTTATTAATAGTATGCCTTGAATTATCAGGGTCGTTGATCACACGATCCAAACGACCCAGATCTCAGTCTCCCACTTTTCACCAAACACCCCTAACACATTCATCAATCCTTGCACAAATTTGTGCCAGGTCACAAAATCATACCCCAAATCACTCAATCTGTCTATAACATCTGTGAATCCAGCCTATCATTTTCGTTATCGCTGCTAAATTTCAAAACCCCAATTTGAACCCTAGGTCTGAATTGCGCAATAGAGACCCGTTTATTCTCCCATCGTTCTTTCAAATCTATAGGATGCGTGACTGGGTTTTCAACTCCATGATCATATTTCTTTGTCCAGAGGTCAAACATAGTGATGGGTCTTCACTTTCAACAACTATCTCCACATTACTGTTCCTCTGTTCTTCACCAATTTTACCTCTATTTTGCTATCATCACTCGTCTATCATCACTTCCCACTATCGATTTGAAATCGATCGAAACCCTAGACTTGAATGCCACTATAAAAGGAGGCATTCAATGCCTTCACCTTAAAAGACATGGAATACAATCTAAAATACAAAAGAAAGAAAAGAAAAGAAAAGGCTTAAGGTTTCCTCACTTTCTGATTTTTTGTTTTCTTTTCTGGTTCTGAGTTCGACCACTATTTGGGCTTGAGTTCGGATCCCTAAACGGCTATTGAAATCTCTTTACTTAGTTTGTGTTTACGGTCGAAGTCGGGCCCAACTGTATATGGTCGAAATCGGGCTAGACTCTATATGGTCGAAATCGGGATTGACTATTGCACGACAGGTCGGGTTCGGAATGGATAGGGTTGAGGATCGACCTCGGGTTTCATCGAAGCAGAACACGAGGCTAGAATGTCCGACCTCGAGAACACCGAGCCCGTGATCCGAAATCGATCCCGACTCCGAAAATGCTTGAGGAAGATCACCGAACCTAAATAACGAAAAGCAGGAATATCTGTAATGAGATGAACATCGCGGCGGGAATCTCTGCACAAATCAATGGAACCGCTTAATTAGCAAATCAGGAGATTTTTTTACCTTATATGGAGTTGTACCAAATGTAGGATCCCCTACTATATAAAGGGGGGGTTTAATTATTTGTAAGGGCACTTTTTCAATGATCGATAAAGACAACTATAGATTGTTCTCTTGAATCATTATTTCATTATCTTGTTCCAATTTCTACTATAATCAATCCCTTCCCAAGAAAGATCAACCAACGATCAACAGTGTCTAGCTTTGGTGTTTTACATTTTTTTTATTTATTACTTAATTTAATTTATTGCTTCTCCAAGACTTTCGAGTTTATTTTATGGCGTTTTGGAGTCATGCAATACGAATTTGTGATTATATCCAATTTTTTGTGTGTATTTAGTACATGTTGACTCTGTAGAATTTTTTTTCGAACTTCGATTGGCCCGAAATTTTGTAGATCCATACGAAACGGCCTAGTGACCAATACTTGTTGCTTCGCCGTGACTTTCAGGTTCATTTTATGGCGTTTTGCGATCATGCTTTTTCGTGTGTATTAGTACATGTTGATTCAGTAGAATTTTTGAATTTTTGTGAGGGACTCTGATTGGCCTAATATTTTGCAAGTCCATAGGAAACGGTCTAGTGATCAATATTCATGGCTTTGCATGACTTTCGGGTTTAATTTATGGCATTTCAGGATCATACAACGCAAATTTGTGATTATATCAACTTGATTGATTAAGGACATGAATGATGATTGAAATTAAAGTTGCTAAGATCCCATAGGAAGCATACTATCTTTGGAAAAGAAGAGACCGTACATTCACCTCATAGGACTGGAACAATGCAAATCACCAATAATCTCCACAAGAACAAGCACCTTCTTTAAAGTGGTGAAACCGATTTGCGTCACGAACAACAATCACCCTACTTGTAATCTGAGAAACAAACTTACAAAATGTGTGACAGTCACCGCATACTCTAAGGTTCTTCATAATCCTAATAGTAGATTGTTCAGGTGTGCTTATGAGGCCAAATGCAATAGCCAACTTTTCACTATGGGAGAACAGGTTTCCAAGCTTAAGTTCCTCATCAACATCATGCAACACAAAGTTTGTATCAGGAACATAACCAGCAGCCTCTAATTCCTCGAGCAGATATTTCAACTTCTCGTATATCTCCTTTGATCGAGGATGGGTGTGGTCTGCAACGCTAAATCGGTGAATCTTGTTATCAACTTCAATCCATGTCCAACCAGGAATTTTCTTCAATTTCTGATGGGTCATTAATTCCCTGATCTTGGCCACGTCTTGCCATTTACCTGCTTTAGCATATATATTTGAAAGCAAAACATAATGTCCTGGATTTTGAGGTTGCAATTCAATCAAGGATTTTGCTGCCTTTTCTGCAAGCTCTACATGGCCATGAATTCTACACGCTCCAAGTAATGCCCCCCAAAGCCCTTCATCTTTTTCAACGGCCATATTATCTATTAACTCTAACGACTCGTTAATTTTCCCAGCACGGCCCAGGAGGTCCACCATACAAGTAAAGTGTTTAATATCCGGCTCTACTCCATACTCTTTCTGCATAGATTTGAAAAGCCGCTTACCTTCTTCAACCAGGCCACTGTGACTACAAGCATACAAAAGAGAAACAAATGTGATCTTGTTAGGAAATATCCCACTCCTTAACATCATAGGGAACATATCAATAGCTTTGTGACCTTGGCCATGGTAACCATACGCCCCTATCATTGCGCTCCAAGTTATAACATTCTTTTTTCTCAAACCATCAAACACTTCTCTAGCAACATCAACAGATCCACATTTAGCATACATGTCAACCATCGCCGTCCCCAAGATAACATCCAACGAAAACTTATTCCTCACAATATATTCATGTACAACCTTAGCCTTATGCATTGCCCCTATCTTTGCACAAGCATTTACTACATTTACCAAAGCAACTTTATCCGGAACAACTGCTCCTTCCTCTCTCATTTGATCAAACAAAACTAAAGCCTCATTCGGATCCCCACACTCCGTACATGCTCCAATCATGACTGTCCAAGTCACAAGGTCCCTCTTAGGCATTTTATCAAACAGTTGTTTTGCATCACTAATAACCTTACATTTCGAATACATATCCACAAGTGCTGCAACTACGAAGACATCTGATTGCAACCCATTTTTGTAAACAACATTATGAATCTTTCTACCCATTTGAAGGTCCATCGTATCCCTACACCCCCTTATCACAAAAGGCAAAGTATAATTATCTGGTTTATCCCCAGATCTTAAATACTCCCTAAAAATCCTTAAACTGTTGATAAAGTCACCAGCTTTAGCATAACCACCAACCATTACACTCCAAGAAACAGCATTTTTATCACTCAAACTACAAAACAAGGCATAAGCATTTTCCAAAGATTTATGCAAACTGTATATGTATAAGAGTTTGTTAGCAACAATTTGATTTTCAACTAACCCATTAATTGTTACCTGAGCATGAACCTGTATTACTTGGTGCACATTTTTACACTTTAGAAGTTGAGAAAGATAGAATCTTGGGTCCATATACTGAGAAAAATGTGAAGTGGGTATTTGTGGAATGTCATTAGGTTGATTTGAGAAGGTATATTGATGCAGTTGTTGATGAGCTGTGGGCTCAACAGTGGAGGTAGCTGAAGAATAACGAAGTGTTGCATAGTTGGAGGGAAAAGTCTTTGGGGTTTTTGGTTTGAACATCAAACTTTGAGTTTGCCCTCATACAAGATTGTCACTGTTCTTCTCTCTTGAAATTTGATTCTTATAATAGTTAACGTTTTGGAGGAAACAATTTCTGGAGAGCATTTCTCCCAAAAGCATTGTCCACTGAACATTTTCATTATTGCTTTTTTTTTTTTTTTGGGAAAAAGCCAACCATACAGCAGATGTAAACCACATTAGGCAATTCCGGTGCGACGAGTTCTAACCGAGGACCGCTTTAGGCAATCCCAGAGCAACGAGTTCTGATCGAGGAGGCGGCTAATGAGGAGGAGATTCTAAGTCTTGCATGTGGAATCCACTCACCCAACCAACTCAGTCAACCCGCAAGCTATTTTACCGATCATTTTTAATTATACTCATCTATGACATCAATATATACTTGATCCATCCAGGCAAAATACATAAGTTACCCCATGAACTATGGACCAAATCTCTGTTACACATTTTTTACGGACGAAAATTACCTTACACACTCAAACTTTCTATAGTGTAGCTAAGACATATTTTTTTTTTATTACAGAGCACACGTGTGATTTGCACGCAAAACAAGGTGTTAACACTATAAAACACTTTTAGAAGTGTATATCTAAGTGGCATATGTTAAAAATTATATTTTATCTTTTTTTTGGCCATCCCTATTGTTTTCTTCACTGGACCCGCCTTCTCCTTTTCTCTTCCCCATGATTTTACAGTTCAAATATCACTTGGGCTCCTAATTTTAAGAAAATTAGCGGCTAAATTCGATGATCTTAGCGATTCGAACAAATTAGCAGTTGAAAATGATGGTGCCGTCAAATTAGATTTTGGTGATGCAATATCGTCGTGGTCGAATATGTTTCCGGAACTACTATTAGAGATTATACAGCGAGTGGAGGCTTCTAAGGATCGTTATCCGCTCCGTCAATTTGGGTGCCACCATATTCAGGCAAAAGGGGATTGAAAATTTAGAACTTTTTGGTGTTAATCTCATAGCAGAGCACGTAACTGGTCAAGAAAAAAAAGGTGTGTCTAAGCTACAATCCGGAAAGGTTGAGTGTGTAAAGTAATTTTCGTTCGCAAAAAGTGTGTCACGGAATTTGGTGCATAGTTCAGTGAAGGGGGTAACTTATGTATTTTGCCATCCATCAAATATGAAGTACAAATAATATCTACTTATGGAATGAAAATATTATTTATGTGACAATTCAAACATTTTTAACTATGTTAATTTTAAAAAACGGTGATATATAAAAGTATTAATGTCAACAAAAGTATAGAACAGAATTTGAGACTATATAAATATTACTCATCTCGTTTCAAAAAAGAGTTAAAATATTATGTGAGGATCTTCGGTGGGCATAGCACACATTTGTAAACTGTTGTCTAAACTTGATGCAGAGACTCGTACTTTTGTATTTTTTTCTTAGTCACTTTTGAAAAGACACTTATATTCATGGTTTCATTGTTGTTAGCTCAGTCTTGGTCCTATTGAGAATACTAATAAAGATTCAAATCGAAAAGTGAAAAACATTCATAGTTGGAGGAATCATGACAATTCTAGTTGCAGTAATGTTAATTATTTATTCGGCGTTAAAGACATTCGGAATTTCACATCAGTTCTCGAGCCCCGCTGTTATCATTTAAATGGGTCTGAGGTTGAATCATTTTTTAATCCGTTCTTTAAATGCAAAGGGCAAAGAAAAAAAAAAGAAATATTTTGTCCAAAAAAAAAAAAAAAGAAACATGCGGTTTTGTTTCATATCTAAGAGCTCCTACATTTTTTTCTATTACATTACGAAATAATAAATTGAGTTCGTATAGGTATTTTGGATGCTGCTAGTGAAATAGCCCTTCTGGCTATATTTTCTGTTACTCCACTCATTTCATAAAGTATTCGACCCGGTTTAACAACAACTACCCAATATTCAGGGGATCCTTTTCCCGAACCCATACTTGTTTCTGCGGGTCTTAGTGTAACTGGTTTGTCTGGAAATATACGTACCCATATTTTTCCACCACGACGTGCATTTCGTATCATTGCTCGTCGGCCTGCTTCTATTTGTCTAGATGTAATCCAAGCAGGTTCAAGTGCCTAAATAGTCTGCATCAAATTGTTGTTGTCACTGGATACAATGCCAGAGACTTAGCAAGTTTGCTTGAGCAATAGTAATTGATATACACTGGAAGCAAAGGTAAAAAACATGAGCAGTTCCTTCATTTTAGTTCAGCATAGTCATAAATATAAACATTATCTAGTAGTATTCACCGTTGAATGTCATCATAGAGCTATTGAACATGTAACAGCAACTCTTCAAGTAATCGCACTTTTACAATACATAGAGGAGTATCTTTCACTAACCTAAAATCTCAGGAACCATGAACCAAATTTTCCTCATTTTCAGCCACTTTCAAAATCCCAAGGTGGGATTTATTTTTCAGACTGAATCAACCTACAACATATACTGCAGTTGCAGTAATTTACTTGTATTTGTGGGCAGGACCACTATACAAAAGAAAATACAGGTACAGATTATAAATGATCATATGCACGAGGGAACAAAAAACACCAATCTGTTAATTGTTAATCTGTGAGAAAGGAGATCGTGGGATAAGTGATGGCTTTAGTTCCTTTACTTGGAATGACTCGAATGAATTGTTCTCTCGGAATTCCTCTAGTAGAGCCTCCATAGGCATGGCACGCAACGACTCAATTGCAACCTTGCTTGATACATCTGACTCAAACCTAATTGGTGTTGTTCCAGTTGGCTCATAATCCTGAGCATCAGTCAGAAGTAACAAAATTCAGCACAACTATATAGTATTCTTTTCTTAAAACTAGCGAATACCAAAAGCCAAAGAAAAAGCAAGTTGCAAAGTATCATTTCTTTTGATGCACATACAAGTTATGCAGCGATTATAAAGTAAATAAAGATGAAGGAATTATCATACGGTGAATAATAATGTATCGGTTGTTATACAGTTAATAATGATGCAAGGAATGTTATGTAGGTATCATCTACATTAAGGGCATTTTTCTCTTTAAATACATTTATTTATAGCTAATACGGTACTTTTAGTTCACATTCTATCACACATAAATTCCCACATAACTTAATGTCGGTATTATCTTTAAATATGGTTATTTATAGCTAATACGTACTTTAGTTCACATTCTATCACACATAAATTCCCACACAACTTAATGTCGGGTATTATCTACTACAGCCAATCAAATGCTGTATGTAGGGGTTAATTTTTCTTATACGGCCAACAAAACATTGCATGAGTTATATGGGAATTATTTTTCTAATCCCTCAAACCAGACATTGCACATTATTTTATGTGAAATTTTATGCAGGATTTTTTTTTCTTTCTAATTGCTCCAACGAAATGACCCCTAGTGAAATGCAAGGCAGATGGAATATGGTAGCATTATCTTTTCAAAATGGCAACAGCAAAATAGGTAGTAACAAAGTGATATTTTGAGAAGCTTTGTCCAGGGTAATTCCTGAAACTTTTAAAGTGAAGATAGATTCTTGATCAGCATACCATATACTTCTGCTGAAAAGTTTCAAGGGCTATCTGTTCAATGGAGGTAGACTGCATGCAGTGATCTTTCTTAAGTACATCAAGGGTCTCTGAGTGTGCACTGGTAGTATCCAAAACGCCAGATATAAATCCTCTCTCTTCGCCCGACAAGGCTGGATAAGAATGACACCAGACCAAATATTACAAAACGGCAACAAAAAACCCCAAATAACACCAACCATAAAAACCACCACTATAAGCCATTGTTTTTGCTAATCATTAGTATTATTTTAACAAAAAAAATTACATATTGGCGGCACACGGACCAAAATATGGAAACTAAGCCGAAAACTAGATAATCTACTATATAAAGTGACTGCTTCATTTTATCCTAAGATACTAAACTTTTTGCTCCTCTGAGTGTATTTTTACTTCAAAAATTTATAACTTATTGCCTATCTATAGAAGAACTTCTTTAGCATTGAACTGCACGCCTACCCTTTATTCTGTTAAAGAAATCTTAAAAGCTACAGAATCAAAAATCAGAACAACTTGACAAATTCTGGAAAACTTACTGTCAATAGATTCAGTGATATCTTCGCTCTTCCTTTTCACATCTTCTTCAGCAGATTCCCTTGTGGAGTCAAAATCAATTACATGCTGCTCATTGTTATCGCATATGTTCCTGGCAAAAGAGGAATGTTATACTGAAGCTTGATGCAGTGCTCAAGTTTCTCTCCAACGAGAAAGCAATAACCTCATATTGGTATTTTATATGCCCAATAAAATAGCCGATTCGGAATTTCCATTATTTCTGCATGCTCCTATCGCATTGTTTGTTATAAACCTTATGTGATACATTATAGTTGATAATGCTAGTTTAACCACTGACAAGTTTCCTAAACAATTCCAATAAAGACAATCATCTGATATTCTCCCAACAAATTTCATCTACTTGATGGTTCTCTTCCACCAGTCTAACATCAGTTAAACAAATTCTCAAGTTTCCAGCTACAATGAAGTTGTGTCAGCAAATAGGAAGTGGAGTATTAGAAGTTGCACTTGTAAATACTTACAAACAATTCAATATGGTATGAATGACGAACTATATCGCATATTGTACCACTAAAAGAAAGGAAACAGATGGTGAACAGGCACAAATGAAAAAAGATGAAAAAGACATCAGATTTCCCAAAACAGTGTCTTTAACTAATAGTGTTATTGGACATAAAGATGGAACTGAGAATTGAATAAACACTTAGAAACCTTCCTATCAACAATTGATTCTGATGGCAGTCAGAATGTTACATCTATTGTTTATTTCTAATTGATTGTTTGGGGGTTGAGGGGATCCTTTCCATCTTGAAAAAATATCCTAATTAACTTCTGGAATCAAATTGAACTTTTGATTTGATAATACTTCTCCAACATTCATTCTCTTTTTTCTTATCATAAATAAAAATTATAAAATGCTAAACTTGGGTTTAGACAATTTACTTCCAAATGAATGATTATCGGTTCTTATCCATTTGCAAAACATAAGGTAATAAACATCTTTCATTTATTAAAATTAACCGATGTGTTACTTATCTGCTCTTTAGGCATGGAATCAGGTACCAAGTAATGCGAACTTACCTGACAACCGAATGCATTGTCGAGACGTGTTGATTGCCCATGTCATTAACCAATTCATGCGTACTTTGCCACCGTTTAAGAGCTGTTTCAGCAGTGCTTACGCTGGAAAGAAAAGTCACACACAATTACTTACAGAAAAAGTAGAAGCAAAATAATAAATATGAAATCAAGGGAATAAAGAAAAAAGACTAATCATTGAAAAAGGACAACAAATTCAGATCAGAGGTCTTTAACCAAATAACAAGAGCTGAAACTTGGTAGAATAGCAAATTCACATATAAAAGGTGCAAATTCAGATACTTACCACTTCTGCATGAGTGATTCCATTCGGCAGTGTTTAGCAGCTGAGAAATCGGCATTTTCTTTGGTCTCGCCTTCTGCTTGCATATAGAAGTCCTGCCATTTTCTTTTTGCATCTGTTGTAATACCTTCCATAGAGGACACATGCCCATCCAAGAATGTCCTATTTCCAGAAACAGTTTCTCTAAGATCAACAAGCCTTGCACCCACCTGTCAACTAAACTTTGAGAAAGAGAAAGGAAGAAATAGCACATGTAGATCACAAGGATAAAAAGAACAAACCAGTTCTTTTTGACGACGCATGTGATTGGAGACCAAGGAAGTCATATCAGCAATAAGCTTCTCCGCGTCTGATCTTGATTGCTCCTGAAGAAGACAAACTCAATCATCAGACTTAGAGGGACAACATCATTTTGCATCGGGTCTCAAAGGTATACCTCGTATGCCTTCTCAAATTCAGCAATAGATTTCGTTTGAATCTCATCAACTGTTGTTGCATGTTTTTCAAGTCTTTTCGATTCGTCCAAAAGCTTGTCAAAAAATCCTTGAATGATTTCAGAGATATTTGTCAAATGCTCTGTACTGTCATTAAATCTCTGCACGACCGGAAAACAAACAAGACGAACATGCTCTGAAAACCTCAAAAAGGATGAACAAATGCCAACTATATCCTCGGATAACTTTTAGAACTAAGTGCTGGATGCAACGGGTGTTGATTATGAATCAAATTAACAACTAGTTTTCATATTGAAACCTGACGGAGCTCTCTAGCAAAATGTGCCATCTCTCCTTGGTGGGTTGACAAAGTGCTCTGAAGTTCAACAAATATGGAATTTGCTTCCACAGCCTCTGCGTCTAAAAACTGCAAGGAGAGGAATATAAAAGGTATTAAAATCAAAAATAGATCTATTATTGTAATATGGACAGCAATCCACATATACAGAAGGTATTCAAATCAAAATAGATCTATTATTGTAATATGGACAGCTGAAATCAAAACTGTCATGTCATACTTCTTTGGTGCAAATTGAATTAGAAGATGCCAAAGTTGAAATTTCCTCCAGAGTAGCATTAGAGGTAGCTTTATGCAGCCTCACTACATTTTGCATAGCCTCAAAGTGAGATATGTACAAGGCCTTTGAAGAATTAATTTTCCTCTTCAAGTCTAGGACAGCCTACAAGAAAAAAATTAGCATTAAAAGTCTAAATGAACGGGACAGAACCAAAGAAAATCACAATTATCACTAGCAGAATAAATCAAAAAAATGGAAGGGGAAATGCGGAAGATGAAAAAGGACAAGTGCCACTTGAACCTAGTAATAACCTTGTCATGTGATTCAAGAAAATTATGACAGAATTTCTCAACGCATTGGAGGTGTTCAGTTTGTCGACACACTGAAGTTGCCAATGTGCTGGAAAGAGAACCAAGTTGCTTCGCAAGCTCAGCTTGGAAGTTGTTTACCAGAGACCTATTATCAGTACTGAGTTTATCCTCTCTAGCTGGAAATAATAAAACAGATAAGATGAAGTGAGTAATCCTAACAAATCATGCAGCGGAAGCAATAAAATCCTTACCAATTTTTTGAAATAAGGAAGCATTCTCTTGAATTGATTTCTCCAAGTCAGCCCGTAAAACACATGCTTGGTGAGCCAGCGCATTTTCTGTGAATATCAGATTTCAAAATTAATACTGAATTCCAAAGGACTTCAAAACCAACATGCAAATAACTGTACCAGCTTTTTTTTGTTCAGAGATGATGAAATCCCGCTCCTTCAGAGTATATTGGGATTGTCTTAATTGTTCTTCAGTGTATGCTAGTAATTTGCTTGTTTGGTTCAATTGTTTCTGCAAGAACCTTCCATAATAAGAACTTGCAAACAAGTTGCAAACAGGATGAAGGAAAAAAAGGCAAGCAATTCACCTCTGTTGCATCAAGCTTAAGTGTCAAATCTGAGCATTGCTGAACCTGACTGTCATGTCTACTTTGTAACTCCTCAAATTGCTGATAATCAAAAACCAAACACAAGTTATTATTCACATAAGTGGAAATTATAGGAAACAGTCAACTACAAGATTCTCCGTCAAGCACAGACCTTCTGATGGTTTTCTATGCTAACTCCCATTTGTTCAATTTGATCCGCCATTGCCTAAAATTGAAAAGGTAAACGGTTCTATATCAGAAAACTCTTACAATTAAAAAAGTGAATAAATCTTATTACTACATTCAAGATGAATACAGAAAATGAAAGGAACAGAGTTGTATGAGGCAATGAACCTGTGAATCTCAACAACTTGATATGATTGACAATAGAAAACTAAAACTTTTTACCACTCATTTCTTGAACAGCCAAAAGAAAAAAGGAAAATAATAAGGACAAAACAAAGATGGCCTACCTTTCTCTCATTCTCCTCCTGATAATATCGCTCTTTTGGTATATAAACACCATTCTTCTCACGAGCAGCATACACCTCTGGAAGAAAGCAGTTGAAAGATCAAAGGGGAATCAGTCAATGTTACTCAGAACTTATAGACAGAAGTCTTCACAATATCTCATAGACTAAAATATAAAACAATCACCTGCTTTAAGCCGCTCAATTTCACCATACAAATCCTTGATGAGGGTTGATTTCATCATTTTTTGATTGACCTACAGATTAACATTAAAGGAATAAGATATTGAGGCCAAGTAGAATTAAAATAATTGTTACAGTTCAATTTTTTTTAAAAGTTATGTAGTTATCTGAAAAATAGCGTGTATTAGATGATGTTGCATCAAGTACTGCACGCACCCCAAATGTCAATAATTAAGTCCAAATGAACAAAATTTGAGTAAGAAACCAAAGTGACTAGATTCACTACCAGTGACAGAATTTGCTTTTAAAAATGTTAGCTAAGTCATTCATGTTCCCCAAAGGCTCTGAACTATATCTGGCTGGTATAAACTTTTCCTGACAAAGAATTTAACAATAGTACTGCACAGTTTATGGCAGTAAATTTTGATGTTCTGTCCAACATCCATCTAGTATTACACATCAAAAGAATAAATTCCTCGCAGATAGAGTTTTATACAGGTAACATGATTAACCAAATTCAATTTGACCATTCCAGAAAAGGATAATCTAACCACTGCCAGTGTATGGTAATTTAAAAATTAGACCTGCTTCGGTACTTGTTCCAAGTAACAATACTAAAACAAGCAAAAGAGGGAAGCTCACATATTGTTGTATAAGACACTAGAAAGATCAAAGATCACTATGACATGATCAACATATGTGGAAAGATATCCATTTGGTTAAACAACATCAAAGACGGGCATATAAACAGTAGATGTAAAGATGCTATATGTGAATACAAAGAGAAGTAAACATCAGGCAAAGATATTTTATATTGATATATTGAGAGAGACAGCAGCATAAGGTGATTCTCCTAGGAAACCATTTTAGTTTTCACGAATTTACCTCAGGCTTATTCTTTATGTTTTTTGCTCTGTGTGCATAGTCTAGCGTACTCAGAGTCTCCTCAAGACAGTGCACAGCAGGTGACACTGTGGCAATTATACAGGTTTTTGTTCTTCCGCCTAATGAATCCCGCAGCAAACGCGTAAGTTTGCTATCTCTGGAATTTAAAGTTAGCATCATAAAAATGGTGTGATAAGTATATAGATCCAAGAATAGATAAAGAACAACCAAAAACATTACATACCTGTATGGGATATGCCCAAGATGCTCAACAAGGGCATTAATCACTCGTCCAAGTGTGAGTAGACTTTTGTTTATTTCTCCAGCTTCCCTTGCACGACCCTAAGAATTTAAATTGCAAAGTATTGACGGAACAGACTGATTTTTAGATTACTATAAGTGACAACATAGAAATAAAGAGCGCAAGGTATGAAGTGCAAGTACCTCTAAGAGTGAGGTGCCTTACAGAAAGAAGAAAATTAAAACAACTGTATCTGTTTGATTAAACAAGACCAAGAAATGACTTTAGTCAAAGAGTGAACAGATGGACAAGAAGATGTTTTACCTCCCTAGCCCCAGAGCGAGAAATGTTCTCCGAACCAGCCAAATCAACTAAATTTAACTTGCCACATTTTATAAGTTCTTCGCCTTCAGGGGTTGCTTCCTTGATGTGTATGGTTATGGAGAAAAGAGAATGCGACCGACTGAAAGAAAACCATTATGCCTATCATCTTGCAAACAAATGGTAATATAATGATTATCAAGACGAGCAAAAAAACATACCTTGATTGCTTATTGAGCAAGGTTTCTGCAGTTCGACGTTTTGCTGATCCCCTTTCAAGTAAGGTGAATATCTCATTGGCACTTGTCACAATTTCCTCTTCAAGCCCTCTAACTAGAACTCCACCTTTCCCGTCTTCCATAAGTGGCAACTGTTTCTTCTGCCTGTCTTCTAAAGCAACTTTCAAATCATCAGGGGCTAACAAGTCAGTGATTTCTTCATTATACAACTCTAAGAATGTAACTTTCACACTGTATTCTGCATTTTGACTCTCCAATGTATCAAATATTTGCTTCACTGCTCTAGGTATGACACCTGCTTCTGGTGGCAGCTCTCCATTAGGTCCGCTCTGTGATATCATACAATCAAAAAATAAGAACTCATAGTGCCTAAGCAAGCTTTTAAAGTAAACAGTTGCTCAAAGCCTGCTATTCAGTACCTTGGACCTCTTGCATTCACCTTCCATAGTGTATGTCTTCCCTGTACCAGTTTGCCCATAAGCAAAAATTGTACAGTTAAATCCCTCTAAAACTTCATTGACAATTGGGACAATTGCTTGATCATAAAGGTCCCTTTGCTGTGCTGAGGGACCAAACACCTGAACTTAACAACCAGAGGAAGCATGAAAGGCATCATAAGTAACGCTTACTGGAATTACATGATATTTCATGAAAAGAATGTGAAACCCGAATCTCAAGAATGGGGGCAAGGGAAATTTTCTACCAAGATATTCAATGCCAATCAAGTACTAGGATCACCTCATCTTTCAGCAATAATGAACACCAAAATGGCAATCCAAAAAAATGCATTCGGAAATCAGAACAAACCAAAATCTCATTCTGAAACACCCCAATAATGGCTATGGCGAAAATGTGATATAGTTAACATTAGCATTGCTAAAGAAGCTCAAGGTAGACATGTTGGTGTGAATACAACCACCTCCACTCCAACAATTTTCAAATCTCTACATCCTCAGTCCTCAGTTTATTACACCCTACTCAACATGGGCCACAATGCTCATATTAATACCCATATCCGACTATTCAAAAACCAAACTACCTTTTCTTTTCCTGAAATGCCTTAAGAAAGCAAAATATTTGTACTTGAGATGATTTAAATGGAGTAACGTGGTCTATGAGGATTGTTTGGGACTGAGATGAAGTTGTTGTCTTACGTTAATGAGCAAAACCTAAAGTTGATTTTTTTTTTTCTATTCTGCAGCAAGACATTAGCTCCAAATTACGACAAAAGGTTTAATCAAGTTGGTAATCACACTAAGTTCCTATTTTGAGGTTAATGTTCAATTTCTAAACGGAACCAGGTTTAATTAAAGTAATCAAACAGGAGACGCATTACCTTATCGAAAGTAAAAATCCTATCGATGTGTTTCCCAGCAATGTTCTGAGAAACGGCGACCTCTCTCTGATAATCATTGCAAGTCACCACTTGCGGAGCATTATTCCGCAGCTCATCGTTACTAAACGGCCTGAAAAATCAACCCAAAAATCATCACCACAAGTTTTTTTTTTTTTTTTGAAAAAAAGAGACAAAAGTCGAGAAATCAACGACCCAATTTGCAAATACACCAAAAAGGGAGAAAGCCCTAATATTGCAAATTTTACGAAATCTTTTGAAGTACCTGCAACGAAGTAGAACCTGAACATTTACGCCTTTCTCCTTATTTGACATCTTAAAACGTTGAACACAGGGTGAACCTACGCTTCTTTTCGATGCGCTTGACTGAGCCACTGTGTGTTTTCGGTGTTTGTGCGTGTTTTTTCTGTGAGTCAAAGCCTTCACTTTGGGTATTTTGTCTGAGGCACTGTGTGTTTTGGGTGTTTGTGCGTTTTTTCTGTGAGTTTTTGTGTGAGAGAGAGAGAGTGGGGGGAGGGGGAGTAGCCGTTTGGGTTTTTGGGGAAGATCTGAAAATGGAAGCGGGACGAAGAGGAGATTTTGAATTTTGAGGGAGGCGCGTTTGGGATTTGATCGGACCGTCGATATTTTGGGGGCCATTAGATGGACGGTTGATATAAATTATGATGTCGGATATGTAGAATTGCTTTCGAGCTCTTAATGGGCTTTGTTAAGCCCAATTCATCGGTTTCATATTCTTCGGAATGACATTATATAACTGTTCTTAAAATAATAGTCGAAAAATATATATATATATATATATATATATATTACACGTAATATATTATACATATACAATGATTATATGTAGTACACATTAATTATTGATATATTATGTATCTTTTGGATTTTTTTTAGTTTAAAAGATTGGAAGGACGGTTATTTTTGTTAATTCTTCATTCTTTTTTTCTTTAATGGGTTTTTTCAAGAAAAAAAATATGTAACATCGAGATTAATTTATGGTTAAAAAAAACACTTTTGGTCCATTAGTTATAGCATTTTACTTTTGTAAAATTAGCAAGAGAAATTTGAATCTTTTAAAAGTTTAGGTTAAATGTGATACTAAATTAAAAATAATCTTGAAGTTATAACCAGGAAGAAGGTATAGACTATTAAATTTGTATTTCGAATTAATTTGAATTATCTTCTATTAAAAATAATGAAAATAATTAAGTAGTGTGTACGTAAATTGATCAAGTTGTTAGAAATTCCAAAATTTCCAATTAAGTACTAATTTGTCCGCAAAACTTAAATAGGAAGTGTCACAAACATTGTTGAACAAGTCTGTATGGATGCCAATTAACAAACAAGGTCGTAATAGATTCCTTTTAGGGAGTGATTCATCTTTCCCGAACGCAACATACAATTCTCTGTTGTACTGCACTCTTCAAATGTGCTTGTTCCCCGTCTTCCTTACCCTGACAAGTCTGTGTAAAATAACTTAATATGAAAAAATGTCCCAAATCTAAGTCTTATAAATCTCAAAATTACCTAAAGATTAGAAGCATCAATTCGCGAGAAATACCCGGGATCGAAGGAATTAATAATAAGCAATATTACAAGAATTTCAAAAACTTTAAGTTTATTATTTTCTAGAAATAAAAGGATTAAACCATTTCATAGTTTGAGTTTAACTTTTTTGCAGCGATAATATATCTCTTTTTAATACTATCATGTTAAGGTGATTTATTATAAAGGTGCTTAGTAAAACTATAACCTAGTAAACAAAGTAAATAACCTGCTTATATTTCAATGGAAAAAGATCCAGTCAAGTATTATTATTAGTTATTGTTTGGTTTTGTTAAATTTGATTGTGTTTTTTATTTTTAAGTTTGATTAATTGATATTATATGTTTTCATTCATATGCTCCATCTGACAAGCTGCAAATACAAGAAAGTTTCATTATGATTATTTAATTTAGGATGATGTTAATAAGTTTGTACCTTTTTACGTTTGAATTATTGTTCAGAACTCCGTAATGTTTTAAGCTTGATATTATATTTTTTTTTAATATAGTTGAGAATTTCGAGAAAAGAATGTGTGAAAATACTCCTTAAGAAGTTTTATAAAGTAACTCTCAAGGGCTAGTAGATTATGAACCAAAACTTAGCCTTGAGTTTGATAGTGACAAGGATGCACTTAATTATTACAATGAGGATGCAAGAAGAGATGGTTTTAGTATTTGCAAAGAATGCACCAATACAAATAAAAAACTAGTTATGTAGCATCATGGAAGATTACATGTTTCAAGGATCGTAGGGTTGATAAACGAAAAGATCAAGTTAAAAAATTACGAAGAGAAATTCGAACAGAATGTCAAGCTCATATTATTGTTACCCGTCACTCAATTGGAAAGTACCATATAACTAAAGTTGAATTGGAGTATAATCATGCACTTGATCTACCAACAATGTTTCATATGTTGCTATCTCATCGAAGGATAAACGAAGTTCAAGCTCATGAAATAGATTTAGCAGAAGACGCTAGATTATTTTCTAAAGCAACGTTTGATTTTATGAGTCTTCAAGCTGGAGATCGAGTAAATTTGGGTTATACCAAGTTAGATCAGAAGAACTATTTTCTAACAAAACGACAAAAGTCTATGAGACGAGGGGAAGCAGGTAAATAAACTTACACACAATGTCTATAAGAAATGTATCATCACTTCTTATTTCTATTAGACTTCTTAATGTAATTTTCTAATATTAGAAAATAATAAAGAATAAGCTATGGGTGCCTGGAAGAGTTGTGGGGATGCTAGTGCTATGTGGACGGCGACGACAGACTGTATAAGGGAGGCGGCGGAGAGGTATTAGCTGTCTCGAAAGGCTACTCTGGCGGGCATCGAGGCGACTAGTGGTGGGATGACGTGGTCCAAGTTAAAGTGGAAGCTAAGAAAGCGGCGTACCTTACGTAGTGGAGAGCGCCGACGAGGAGTTGAGGAGAGCGAACAAATTAAGATATAAGGAAGCTAGGAAGGAGGCGAAATTAGTGGTCATGGAGGCTAAGACCGTAGTGTTTGGTCGGTTATATGAGGAACTGGGGGCAAAGGTGGGGATAAGAAGTTATTTCGGTTGGCCAAAATGAGAGCGAGGAAGGCTCGTGACCTGGATCAAGTGAGGTGCATCAAAGACAAGGAAGGTAGAGTATTGATGGAAGACTCCCAAATTAAGCATAGATGGCAGACGTGCTTTCATAAACTTCTGAATGAATAGGCGGGCGGTAACTTCGTGCTAGGGGAGTTGGGCACTCCGAGAGTCACCGAGACTTTAGGTCTCAAGCAGCTTAGTATTATGTGTCATGACTTGCATGTGTGGCCTAGTTCAGTTTTCGGATGATTCGAGATCAATTTGGACGAAGGATTTCCTGTTTTAGAAGCTTAAGCGGTAAGAGTTGACCGGAGTCTTGACTTTCGTGTAGACGACTCCGAAATGGCATTTTGATGATTCCAATAGCTTCGTATGGCTATGTTGGACTTAGATGTGCGTCCAGATTTGGATTTGGAGGTCCGTAGGGTAATTTGAAGCATTTCGGCGAAAATTGAAAAGTTGAAGTTTTGAAAGGTTGAGAGTTTGACCGAGAGTTAACTTTGGAGGTATCGGGGATGGAATGTCATTCCGAGAGTTGGATTAGTTCTGTTATATCATTTGGTCTTGCATGCAAAATTCAACATCAATCCGAGTTGATTTAATATGTTTCGGCACGAGTTTTGAAAGTTGGAAGATTTGAAAGTTCATAAGTTCAATTCGAGGTGCGATTCGTATTTTCGACGTTGTTTGATATGATTTGAGACCTCGAATAGGTCCGCGTTATATTATGGAACTAGTTGGTATGTTTGGGCGGGACCCCAAGCGTGTTTCAGATGGGCTACGGGCCATTATCTTATGTTTTGGAATGCTGCATTTCTGGTGTCTGGTGTCCTTCTCCACGATCGCATAGGTGTAGCCGCGATCGCGAAGGCTGTTTGGTGGGCTGGTCCTTTTTCCTCTTCGCGTTCGCAAGGATCAGTCCGCGGTCGCGTGCGTGTGAGTGATTGCTTCTTCGCGTTCTCATAGTGTTGACCCTGCTGGGAAGGCCGATACTTTGTTCTTCGCGTTCGCATAGCTATGTACGCGATCACGTACTTTGAGGCAGTAATGAACCGTGTTCGCCTTTCTTCTTCCGCGTTCACGTAGTACCTTTTCGTGGGGCAGTGTCATTTCTTCTTCGCGATCGCATGGATTCATTCGCAATCGCGTAGTGCATTTTTGTGGCAGTCATTATTCCTTCTTCGCAATCGCATGTGTATTTCCGCGATCGCGATGTGCAAATACCTGGGCAACATAATATATTTTCCAAAATCGAGAGTTTGGCCATTTTTATCATATCTTGAGTTGTAGACCTCGGATTTGAGCGATTTTTTGTGGGTTTTTCAAGCAAATCATTGGATCAAGTGTTCTTCACCCGAAATTTATTATATTTCATGATTTCATCTTTATTTTTATCTTTTAATTAGTGGTTTGAGTTGGGAAAAATGAGGATTTTGAGAAAACTTTCAAAAATGTAAAATGACGATTTGAAGGACGAATTGATATCGGATTTGGTAATTCTTGTATGGTTGGACTCGTTATCGAATGGGTGTTCGGATTTTGTAATTTTGGTCGGGTTCCGAGACGTGGGCCCGAGGGTTGACTGTTTAGTTTTAATTAAAGATCGAAACTTTATTATCCGGGATTGTCTTCAATGAGATTTATTTATGATTTGAAGTTATTTTGGCTAGATTTGAGCCGTCCGGAGATTGTTTCACTCGAGAAGGTCATCTTAGAGTAACAGTCTAGCTTCTTTGAGGTAAGTATCTTGCCTAACTTTGTGCGGGGGAAACTACCCCTTAGGATTTGAATCATTTGTGCTAATGTGAAGGCCATGTACGCGAGGTGACGAGTACGTGCCCGGGCTTATTTGTGAAAATTTGACTATTTAGGACTCTTAGGTTCTTATATTCATTAGATATGAAGTTGTTTTGTCATGTTAAATCCCCCATTTACTAAATTCACCCTTACGTGTCTTATTTGGAATTAATTGCTTCATGTTCTACCCTTATTGCCGATTAAACTCTTATATGCCTTAACTGAAGTTGTTGCCTCTTTTATTGCCATGCTATCTTTTTCGTACTTGTCTATCTTTAATTGAAGTTATTATTATCTTTTCCGTAATTACTTATCCTTAATTGAGCTTGTTGTATCTCTTCCGTAATTGTTCAACCTTAAATGAAGTTTTGTTATCCCTTTTCATAGTTGACTTATCCTTAGTCCATCGATTCATGTTATCTCTCTTATCGTCGAATTGTACTTTTGTAGAATCCTTGCTACACGTTATCTCTTCCTTGTTGAGCTATTCTTGTTGAGACCATTATTCCCTGTTGTATCTTTCTTTGTGAGCTCATTCTACCATTTTCTTGTGTTCTGAAGTTCCTGAGTTGATTTACTTGCCGTACCCTCGTGTTATTGTTGTTGTTGTATTCAGTGTTGTTGAGCCGAGGGCTATGCGTGGTTGTGATATTGAAGCTGTTTTGAGGAAATGTAGTGGTATATGGGCACATATTGTGAAAGTCATTTTGTTGAGTTGTTATATTTTGGCACACATGCTATTGTTGAGAGGATTGTTATGATGTTTGCACAAGGTTTTTGCCGTGCTGTTGTTATGATGTTTGCACGAAGTTTCTGCCGTGCTTGTTATTATTGATACGCATGCGGTGAAATAAGGTAGGCTTGATATGCGGCTAGTAAGGGAACCACTAGAAGCCATGCGGTGTGATAAGGTGGGTTAAAACACATTCTTATATATCGGGGAAAATGATTTTCAAAACTAAATGTAAATGCTCCCGCGGTGATATAAGGAAAGATTGTGATTCATTTTATGATTGGAGACTACGAGGCGGTACCTCGATAGTGACTCTTGTTGACATTTCCCCAATCGTTTGTACTTGTCTTTGATTGTTGTTTCCTTAGCATACTAGTAATTATCTTTCTCCGTGTTGCATTATTGCTTAGTTCTGTGTAGTTAATCTTGTTGTACTATTCGTTGTTGTCTTTATTACACTGTACATTTTGTGGTGATCGTTTCTTATATGCCATTCATTGTCTCTACTCTTACTTGTTCACTTGAATTGTAGTGGAACACTTGCACAAGCATACACGTAAATAAATCACCCAAATCAGTCTAAGAAGATGAATCCCGATGTTTTGACCATTTACATGTACTCCCGTGTACTTGCCTTATGTGTGAGAGTTATCTTGTTGGCACATGAGTGGTCCGTGTGGATATTAGATAATGTCACTCCCTTGGCACGTGAGTAGTCCGTGCTGTTATGAATTGTAATGTGGGCACAAGATGCCGAGTGATTAGGGTTCACGAATTGGGACCCGTAATTAGTGATTTTGAGGTTTGGTACCTCGTGAAAATTCTTGGGTAAACCTGGTGTGCAAGCGATTGTTCCTATTGAGTTGTCACTTGTTTTCCTTTATTTGGTTTCACCGGATTGAACTGTGTTCAGCTTACTCTACAATGTTATTACCTGTTGTGTCTCGTTGTTAACCGTTGCCTTTAGTCCCGGTTACAAACATTGTATTATTGGTTGTCATCATGCCTAGCTTTATATTGATACTGTTCCCTTTTAGTTCTACATTTATACTTGTTCAGGTGTTTAGTCCAGTGGGTGTCTTGACTGTCCCTCATCACTACTCCACCGATTAGTCTTGATACTTACTTGGTATCGCTGCGGTGTACTCACACTACGCTTCCTACACATTTTTGTGCAGATCTCAGATGCCTCGGTTATTGTTAATTATTAGCTAGATGGTCGAGCATTGCTGTGGAGACTCAAGGTAAACCTGTCATCGCATTCGCAGGCCTCGGAGTCACTTTCTTAAATTGTACTTGTACTGTTTAATTCTATTCCGAACAGTTGTATCTAAGAATTTTCTAGCAACTCAGTAGAGCTTATGACTTATACTACCGATTTTGGGATTGTAAGTTGTGTATAAAGAATTTTATTTCATATTTATCAGTTGATGATTGAATTCTTCTATTAATTCAGTAAGTGTTAGGCTTATCTAGTCTTAGAGACTAGGTGCCGTCACGACATCCTACGGAGGGAAAATGGGGTCGTAACAGTTTAAAGCTGTAAAAGCAAGAAAACTTCACAGAACCAACTACTCTGGTTCATGCGCTCTACTTTCATCAAGCTTGTAAGCTTGCAATTGACTCCAAATATTTATTGATAGCTTAAATGAAAATAAAGAAGCTCCTATTCTGCCCTAGCCCGAGAAAGGTAATTATCAATTCATAATCCAAGAAAGAAATTCTAACACACATAAACTATGGTAATTGGCATGTTCCCTTACATTAACAAAAGATGGCAGAACAAGGAAACCTGCTAAATCCAGTAGAGGTTACTACTCCATAACTGCAACTCCTCCAGCAGCTTTGATCTTTTCTATTATTTCATTAGCCTCCTCTTTTGTTACTCCTTGCTTAAGTATAGCAGGCACTTTTTCGACCAGGTCCTTGGCTTCCTTCAAACCTAGACTGGTGAAGGATCGAACCTCTTTGATCACCTTGATTTTTGCAGCTGCATCAAATTTCTCCAACTTGACATCAAACGCTGTTTTCTCTGCCTTCTTCTCCTCAGCTTTTGCCGGTCCACCACCTGCTCCTCCCATAGCACCCAAATCCATGCCTTCTACTGAAATTTGTTTCAAATTAGGATGCCTTAGTATCTCCCTGAGTGTAGGACCAATTTGTCTACGCTCTTCCGGGGTTAAAGCAGCAATACGTTCAGCAAGCTGAACTATCTTGTCTGATGGTGGGGGTCTAGGACCATATGGTTCATAGACAGCAGGATATTTGTATCTTTTGGGCTTGGCATTGGGATCTCGGGGAACAAAATCAGGTTGAAACGAACGAGATTGTAGAGGCCCTATAATTTCACGAAGAAATGTACAAGCATGGATGGGTCTTAACCGTGCAATGAGCTTCATGCTTAAGATGTCACTCTGCAAGCAATGAATTGCAGATGATGCTAGCTTGATCACAATTTCATATGCGTGTTGTGCTAATGCAGAACTGTCTGTCTTCGGACAATTTGGACTTCAACCACTTGGTTAATCTCGTGTTTTACACTCTTACCTTGAAAAGAAAATATAGACATTCAGCTAGTTTAATAGAAATGAAAAACACAGTTTCATCATCTTGGTAAACTAAGAGAAGGCTACGACAATAGTTTTGGCGTTAAGCCAACCAGTGCCCATATGATACCAGCTTACAATACTAACATACGCATTAATTCCCCAGAAACTAACGCCGTTAACAAAACTTCCTAACGTTTATAAGTAGTAATGAAGTCTACAGTGATGTAGCCAAAATCAAGGTGACACTATGACTTTAGATTAACACAATCCTCAGTATATTCAAGACACATCAAAGATGGATAACAGGCCAATTGACATCTTCAATAACTATATTACACAAATTTTTAACTTACTAGAAAAGGATCTATGAAACATGTACTGACAACAAGTACTATGACAAAGAATGTACAAGACTGAAACTAAAGAAACAATCTCCTCTTAGGATCTATAGACATGCAAAACACAAAGTCCGTAGCAAGAAAGCTATAAATTAATACCAGAATATCAAAGGCAAATAGCTAATATTCTTCTTTCAAACCATTCTCAAAAAAATTCTTTCAAAGCTGTCATTTTCTGATACAATCTTAAGAACAAAAAATCACTTTCACCTCAATACCAAACTAGTTGGGTCAGGTATAAGAATCATCTATATTCAATGCTCTTTATTTTGATTTACATTCTAAAAAAAGCAATCATAAAGCTTCTTTCTTACCTCAATACGTCTGCCCAGCCAATTAATCTGTTATGCTTACTCCACAACAAGGTTTAAAAGCCTAGACATTACTATAACTTAGTAACGTATTCACACAGACAACAACAACAACAACAGCAACTATTACGCCTCAATTCCAAACAAGTTGGGGTCGGCGATATGAATCCTCATTTCTTTCATTAAGCTCAACTCATATCATCATCATTATCAAAACAAAATAGAAGTACAAATTAAAAAAAAATGAAGCTTGAGGCTTTTAAAGTAGCACAGAGATCCAATTCAAAAGTTCAAAAGGTGGCATTTCAGGAGAGAGACGGCAAGATATAAATGAAGGGACTTACGACTCAAAAATTCTCCGGAGAAAGAGATCTCCGCCGTGGGAGAGAGAGGGTGAGAGAGAGAGAGAGAGAGGGAAGTTCACTGCCGGCGGAGGTGCGTCGTCGACTGGACGAAGAAGACGGGCGAATATTTGAATTTAGGGTTGCTGGAAAATAAGAATTTGGGCTGAAAGTTTGATATTATCATCAAATGAACAAAGGAAAGTCGGAAAATAGCCACTTTTAACCTTGTATTAGAGTTTGGTCTCTATTTAAAAGGTTATTAGCATTTAGCCAATTTTCTAAATGGGTAGCCACATTTTGTGCCAATTAAATGCTAATAACTTTTTATATAGGGATCTTTACCCACCTATACTATATATAAAACTTATTTATCCTCGCTAATCAAGTTTTAACTTAATTACATGATCATATATAATTTAGCCTTTTAATTTAGTAAATTCCAAAAAACCCTCACAATTCCTTATTTATCCAAACAAACAATCTTTCTAAAGGATTTTCCTCTTTCTCTCTTTGAAATCAACTCTCTTTCTACACCGACTCTACGAGTTTTTTCTTCTAAAGCTCATAATTTTCTCTAACAATGGCGAAGAAAGGGATTAATTTTTTTTATCGATTTGAATTTTACCATGGCTGGAGTTTGGAGCTTTTCTAGGCTTCTCCTTTTTTTGTTGGTGTTCCGATGGTGGGCTAGCAGTAGATGTATATTAATTATTTGGCCGGATTGTTCGAAGTGAAATTATCAGTCAATAAATTTTGAAGGTGTTTGATCTCCACTATTGGCAACCATTAAAAAAGCTTCAAAACTTTGAAATCGAATTTGAATTTTCAAAGTATTTATTGTTTGGACTGGGTGTTATTACAAACGATCGAGAATATTCTATGGATTTTATATCTCAATTTTGAGAGTGTTTGGTAAAGATTAGATTTGATTTGGTTGGATTTTCAGTTTAAAATTCGAAGAAGAAGCAGAAGAAGATACCACATACAAAATATATACAGAAGACATATTATATAAAATTCGTATGAGAATTGTATTTAAATTGCATGATGTTGTAGTTGTATTTAAATATTCTAATGATGTATGAAAGTTATAAATAAGTTGTGTACTGGATAACTAGCTGTATGAAATTTTTTTTAGTATGTATGTTGTTTGTAGATATATTAAATTTTGTATTAGATTAGTATGGAATTTATTTTTAATTTGTATGTTGTTGTACCATACATTATTCTTTTCTTAAAATAGGTAATTATGACAAAGAGATAGAAGAGTTGTGCTAATTACGGCTTAAAATAGGTAAAACACAACTGGAAGGAGTCTTAGTTAGATGGAAAAACAATTTGAACTTAGTTCCCTTCAATTATGCCTTTTTCCAAACAAAGAATTCCCCCAATTTAAGGCACTAATAATAACTAGGAGAGTGGCTGAGGCGATCAAAGAACGAATGGGATATAAGAGCGTGGGATCAAAGAGAAAAAAATGGGATGAGGAAGATCCACGTGCTCCTAGCCGGGCCTAAATGGATGAATGAAGAAGGGCGCCCGGGTAGACTTCAAGAGCTCTTGCTCTTCCTATCCTCCTACTTCTTGTTTTGGGGGTCATAGAAAGATAACAACCGCCTACTCTCTAAAGCCCAACTAAGCAGTTTTCACTAGACCTTTGGCTAATAATTTAGTTGTTCCCAGAGGTGATTTTTTTGGCGAGTTCGGTCAAGAGGGACAAAAAGGAGATGCTTTCTGTCATTCAAAAGCGGATATCGCGCCGCTTGTCTAATAAGATAGAAAGAGCCTTTCTTGCCATCATCAATTTGTATAGTATATATACCCCCAAACCCTCTTTTTGTACTATTTTTTCTTTCTAAAAAAGGGCCTGGAACTGGGCTCTCTTCATAGCCCCTCTTCCCAATAGTAACTTCTAAACTCACACTCTACAAGGTTAGAGTAAACCTCAGATAGAAAAGAGGGGTCTAGCCCCTCATCTTCCCTTTTTGGAACCCTAGTTTTGGAGTTTTCCCCAACTAACCTATACCTTACTAATAAAAAGGGGCTTCCCTTTTTCAGCTGCATTGCACTGTCGTATAAACAATGGATCCGCTGGGCTGGATGGGCAACCTTCTATCTGGCCTCTGTACTAATAGTAGAGTGGCTTGCTATCTGGTACCTTCCTCAGGGTACTCAACAACTAGAGTCATGTCCATTTCTCCTTTTAGCTTTAGTCGGTCGAGTAGCTTATTCGAACGTTGTGAACTCATCGTTAGGGCAATACAACTGCGAGAACTAGTCGTCCTAACGCTACTGTCAAACCTGCTCATTGGCTCGCCTTTGACTCTGGTCTCTCATTTAAATCGCTACTTCGTCAACTTTTTTTATTTTGACTTCTTTCAAAGGGAAATAAATGGGAGGAAAGGGGTTCACTGGTGTTTGTCTCTTGAAAATATTTTTATTTGCTCTTGGTCTGCCTTCAATCAGTTTATCAGCCTAAGGCTTCGCTCTATACTGAGGTGAGTATCGTCGCATCGTCTCCGACAACTTCTTTTGCTTTGTAGCTACGACTCTTATCCATCTCCTTGACTTTGTTCACATTCATTAGCCATTCTGCTCTCTCGCGACCCCTACTTTAATCAAAAGACTAAAGGCCCCTACTGAAGATAGGTCGCCAAACTACGACCGAGAGTTTCACCTCTTGAAGCGCCAGTCGCGTAGGGCGACTGGGCCAGGCCGAGTCAGAAAGGCTTTGATGACTCAAGGTTCATATTAGGGAAAAGAGAGTGAGGGGAAGAGGGGGCAGCCTTGGAGGAATAGACAAGGCATGATTTTCGTCTTGATGAAGTGTAGAACGGAGTTGTCGTTCCATTGAGCCGGGGAGACAATCCAAATCGTAGTCAGTGTCCATTATTTGATTGAGCACGTGTCCGCTGAACAGTTCCGAAGTAGCAAGACGAGTGAATGAAGGCGCTGTAAGCTGTAGTGAATACTTTTTCCATGGAGACAAACCTCTCCGGCGGAAACGTTCCCTTTGTCACTATAGACTGAACTCGCTGTGAACCTTTTCGATTATTAGTGCGGCTCGTGAAGTAGCCCTCTGGCTCGGAGCGAGTTTGCATATTAAGTAAATAGAAAGGGAAAAACCTACTTCCGCTAGGTTGCTAAATTTCCTCAGTTCGGATTCTTGTCTGCGGTTAGCCTCTCCCACCGTTCTCCAGGAAACTAGCGACTCGCAGCTGCTCAGCCGCTTCTCTAGGAGATAGGAGATGTGCCGCTGACTGGGTTCAGGACACAACCATCATCCAAATCGTCTGCTACCAAGTCCGTGGGTTGGAACCCATAACAAACTAAAGCATTCTAAGATCTCAATACGAGAAAGAAATCATACTTGTAACCTCACTTTAGTGGCTTGTAAACTTGCTTTGCTGCGGAAAGCTCAAGTGAAAACCTATTAGAACTGTGAGCCTCACCCGTCTACTACTCGACCTTAAGTAACTACAAGTAGGAGGATCCATCCAATAACTTAATGACTTGCTTGGGTCATCTAAGGGGTAAGACCTCCTCCGATCGACCCTAACTTTCATTATTGAGCTAAAGGAGTTCCCTAGCCCTTCAAGTTTACACGCTGATCCTTCTATGATGGATTGTATATAACTTGTAAGAAAAACTTGTTTAGAACGGGTAATATACAAAGCTTAGACAATTTTAATAAATAAGTTTCAAATATTGTATAGGAAAGAAAAAGTTCCTTTTATCTATTAACTAAATTCTAATAACAGGGGTTAAAAGTGATTATATTTAATTTCTTCCTAATATCTATCGTTCAGTTGGGCTTTGGACTTGTGGAAGCCGTTTGCTACATGATAATGATAATCACCATAAATTCTGAATTTATGGTCAATTTCTAATTATTCAACATCTAAAAACCCACACAAATATTGAAGTTCGAAATTTGTTTTATTTAAACGGTTCGAAGTTGTAGATAAAATCACTATATGATCAGCTACATGGTGGGACCAAGAGTAACACATAATATAACTTTGACGGTCAATTTGTGTGTATCTATGTATGACTGTAAGTTATGTATAATGACAGTGTCAACAAATTTTATATTATTAATTGATTAATGTAGGTTATTATTTTGATTTCTGATGTACATATTAGGCTCGATATGAATAGTTACGTATTTGTTATAGGTTTGTTGTTCGTTAGTATTAGTGTTAGTATGATATTTTTTATTTATAGATGGCTATTACTAGCTATAGTTTGACTGCATTTTTAGTTTCGATCTTATCTCATCTTACTGTTATTCCTACTTGTTGCAACATTTTTTTTTCAGTCGTTCCCTAGACGAGGGTCTATCGAAAACAGCCTCTCTGTCAATTTGTTGTTGTTGTTATAGGTTTGCTAAATGTGACAGTGAAACTTTTCACATCATCAATGCACCTCTGTTTGGATATTTATATTAATGTTTGTTCGTATTTTCAGGGCACTCATATAAAACTCTAGATGGTGGTCCACGTTCAAGTCACAACTTGCATATAAGTGGATTCAATCTTCCCTATAGTTTTGTCTATCTATTTATTTATTGTATTTTCAAAGTCAAGTATGGCTCACATAGCTATGGCAGCAAACTTGGAATTTTGTATTATCTTTATCATTGTTAAAGATAGTCTCGAATTCTTGACAGGTAATGCCCCACTTGCCTTGGTTATGGAAGTAACTAATACTCTCTGCTTCAGTCTATGTGTCTTAGTTTGACTTAACACAAAGTTTAAGAAAGACTTTTAAATCTTATAGTCTTAAGCTAAAGATCTGTATAATACACCAAAATACCTTTGAATCTTGTGGTCTTAAAGATGTCACGTGGAATGTTGGAGTTAAAGAATTATTACTAAATATAGATTTGAAGGAGACTAAAAAGAAAAGACAAATAAATTGAAACAGAGTACATCCTATTCACAATCTGAAGTGTCATTACTAAACAGGAGAAAACCAGAAAATCAAGAAAATGGATACCAGCAGCAACAATGAGGTTTTCTCAGCAAATGAATCAAAATATGATAGAAAGAGTGAGATAAAAGCCTTTGATGACACAAAAGCAGGTGTTAAGGGACTTGTTGATGCAGGAGTTACTAAAGTCCCTAAGATTTTCATTTCACCTCCAGATACAATAAAGAACTCAAATTCCAGCACAGAACAGTTCATATTTCCAGTCATTAACCTCCAAGGCATTATTGATGGTGATCAAATCAAGAGAAAGGAGGTCGTTGAAAAAGTCCGCGATGCATCTGAGACATGGGGTTTCTTTCAAGTGGTAAATCATGGCATTCCAAATGGTGTCTTGGAAGAAATGATACGAGGTGTTCGTAGTTTCCATGAGCAAGATACTGAGATTAAGAAACAATGGTATACTCGAGAGTTAACAAAAAAGGTTGTCTACAACAGCAATTTTGATTTATACAGTGCACCTGCAACTAATTGGAGGGACACTTTTTTCTGCATTATGGCTCCTAATCCTCCTAGTCCTGAAGAACTGCCTCCAATCTGTAGGTATGTCATTTCTGTAATAACATTGATACTAGGAAAACCAAAGTCAACATGGTTTAGTATATTTGATTAAGTATACAGTCAGGGGCTGAACTACATGGTCTAAAGGGATTCAATTGAATCCGCTTCGTTAGAGAATTACACTGTTTATGCAACAACAACAAACCCAGTGGAATCCCACAAGTGGAGTCTGGGGAAGGTAATGTGTACGCAGACCTTACCTCTGTCTTATGAAGGTGGAGGGACCGTTTCCGATAGACCCTCAGCTCAAGAATAGTGAAAGGAAGCAATAACCAATCAATAGCAACAACAAGATAAAAGGCAGCGGAAGCGGAGAATTACACTGTTCATATAAAATAAAAAAGTACTTATGCATATATATAAATTGTTGAATCCAAATTTGCCTAAGCTTTTGTGAGTAGAGTTAATCGGTACCTGTGCTAGTGGGAGATAGAAGGTACCTCTGCGCAAGCTGACCTGGATACTGCCATCATTAAAATAAAAATTGTTAAATCCCCTTAACATAGGGGAATCATCTATTGTAGTGGTAACAGTGACTGAAAAATTGCTATAGGTAGTATCATTTTCTTGAATCCTCTTGTTAGAAATCCTAGTTCTGCCACTACTCTGTTTCATTTTTTCTTTTTGATGCAAATACAGGGATATCATTATTAAGTACTCTGAGGAAGTGAAGAAACTGGGGAGTTCTCTGTTTGAATTATTGGCAGAAGCTCTTGGACTGAATAGAAACCATCTCGGTGAAATGGATTGTGACAAGGGACTTTCAGTAGTATGCCACTACTATCCAGCTTGTCCAGAACCACAACTTACATTAGGTGCTAGTAAACATGCTGATGATGGGTTCATAACTCTGCTTCTCCAAGATAATATAGGAGGATTGCAAGTTCTTCATCAAAACCATTGGGTTGATGTCCCCCCTACCGTTGGTGCTCTTGTCGTAAATATTGCAGATCTTCTGCAGGTTAGTCTTCTCTTCAGATATGTGACTAATGGATTGTCTGCAATTCTTTTAGTAATAGAACTATATTGAGTTATCAGATTAGTATAATCAACAAATTTAGTGATCAGTAAAATGGATGCAAGTAGAATATTGAAAATGTTCAGCTCCCACTATAACTCTAAGCTAGCGAATCCAGGAGATCGAATCAGTGGATTCATAGCGTTTGTGTTCTATTTCATCATGTACACTATCATTAATTATATACATGAGTATGGACGCACGTGCGCGCGCGCGCACACGTGAATCAAGTTGAAAGCAGTATGTTCAATTGAACTAACTGCAAGTGGTCTGTCACTGCTGACAGCTTACTCGACGAGATAACAACAGTACAACAATTAATTCGAGTTATCTAATCTAGACGTAAAGGTTGTTCATGCATAGATAAAAAGTAGTGAGGGGTTTTGGCAGAATGGTGATTGGTGTATTAAGAATGTGTAAGAGGGTGTACAACTTGTCAAGAAACAAAGAAGTTAATCTTTGAAAAAAAGTAGCTTGACTTTTAGTTCACAATGAGCAATACTAATATTGTTTATCATCAAACTGTACAGCTAATATCAAATGACAAGTTTAAAAGCGTTGAACATCGCGTACTAGCCAATCATATTGGTCCAAGGATATCAATTGCGTGCTTCTTCTCCACATTTTTTCTGGCATCCTCAAGACTCTATGGACCTATTAAGGAGTTGTTGTCGGAAGATAATCCCCCAAAGTACAGAGAAACAACAATACAGGAATATGCTGCCTATTTTACTGAAAAGGGGCTCGACGGAACTTCTGCGCTGCATCATTTTAGACTTTAAACTGTTATAATGAAAATGGTAGAGATAGCTGAATGGACTATCTTTTTGTTCTGTTTATTCAAAGTGAAAGATATTATATTGTACTACATACAGATAATCACTATGACTCTACAGCTGCTGAATCATTTCAGTACTTGTTTCACCACAGAAATTAGTCAAAGAGTATTTGTTGGTTGAAGTTGAAAAAAGGTTTGTGGAAGTTGCTAGTACTAGATTTTATGCTCAACAGGCCCTAATTATATCTTCTATTGTCTTTCTCATTCCCGTAGAAAATTCTTAAAAGTTCTTTGTATTATGCAACCTCACTGGCCTCACTTGCAGTAAATCATATATGCCTAGCAGTTTGTTCAGAATTTAGATAACTTTGTGTGAAGAAGAATAGGTAGTACGAAAGAAAATGGAGGTCAAATTTATGATAGCTAGACAGGGTGAACACGGGTACCTAGAATTTTTGCTCAACAACCAAATAGCGCAAAGAACTCCAATCTCATCAACTGCTTGTTCACTCGTCCAACGTTGACCTTGGACACATATTTCAGGTACCTACTATACAAACCATGTCAGTCTATCCAATCAACATCTTAGTTATCTCAGGTCTTCTAAAACAGCAATCCCCTCATTAAGCCAAGTTAGCAGAGTCCATTAACATTATCGCATAGGCCGCTGCTTTAATCAGCGAACTGCCTATTTAAGGACTTAAAAAGAAGTCCAAACCATTAATGGATATTAGTCTGTTGTAGGACTTGTTTAGGGCGGGAGCTCCATCAATTAAGAAATTGGAAGATCGACGACGGAACGAAGAACGCTATTTTACGGCAGCAACACTCATATCTATTTATACAGTTAAGTCCATCAATGACATGAATGTTTACTGATACTTGCCGACTTCCAGAGTGAATTTTAAAAGTTAAAACTCATGATTAGTTAGATCCTATACCTTTCATTGTGGTATGTTTATCATTTTGGTGAGTGGAACTCTTGCTTGTTAGGTCTGCTTTACTCGAATATAGGTTTATAGTTTAGCATTGTTACAATGACTTTGCAATTATCAGTCTAACTTTTCCTAGGAAAGTTCAGTGATGTCAGTTTTTGAGCCTAATCTCACTAAAAGTTCTGTTACTGAAAGAATCCTTTCACATTATTCCCTTTAGTTATCTATAAATAGTGATTTACTTTTCTATTTTGATAAAATGCAATGAGTTAGGAAAGGTTAGTGACATCACCTTTTGAGCTTAATCACACTATCTTCTGTTATTAAACACATCCTTTCACGTTAATCACACCTCTAGTTTCGCAAAATCTACCAGTCCTTTGACCAACTACCGTATGAAAGAAAACGGATTGTACAGAAAAAATTAGAGAAAAAGATGACGAGCATTACCTTATCAAACCACAATTTAGGAACCTCCAGATTAGGAGAATACGTGAGCAATACTTTCATAACTGGCATGAATTCTTCATCAAGTCCCACAGCCAGTTTTAAGGACTTCAGCTTATAAAAAGAGACAGGAGAGAGTCCTACTTCGCGAGCCACCTCGTACAGACCCTGCAACAGCAACAAAGGGGAAATGATGAAGTTGGTAACTAAGAAATGAGAAATCTATTAGTAGAGATTAATTGAAAAGATACTGACAAGCTCTCCCAATGATAGAAAAACTTAGACTGCATGTTTTTTTTTGGGTAAGTACTTAGACTATGTACATATTTTTGATGACTAGTTAAATTTCAAAAAATGTATTTACACTGTATATTTTTTTTAATACTTCTATTAGACTTTTACGCTTAACCTAAAGAGGAAGTCTTTACCAAAATGGAAGTGATGCATAGCTTCAAAGCTGATGTAGAAGGAACCTCCTTGATCATCTTATGCACAAGTATGCCGATTTCTTCATATGGGCAGGTTGTTATATCAGTAATGCCGATGGTAACAGCTTTTATTGAAAAGAGATGCTCCAGGATAATATCCAATGGCAGTGGAGCTTGATAAGAATTTGAGACTCGGGCAAGAAATTCTGACTTCACAAGTGTCAGAACTCGCCACATCATTAGACTCCAGATTTTGCGAAGTAATACTAATAAGAGATGACGAATCAATATCAATTAGTGTCATATCCCCTAAATTACAATCTTCTAAGATCAAATCTTCGATGAAATGGCAGTTTGATAACAAGGAACTTGTCAAATGCTGGTTCGAAAACGACCAGCTCAAGATGAAGCAATTTCAGCTGACGAAAACCAAGATGATTAGGCAGTTTAAGTAGGTCCATGGACAGCTGTAGTTTAAAAACTTGCAAAGATTCACAAGCTACAAGACAACATGGCAACTAAAGCTTAAGACAAGTTCTCTAACATTTTGCCTTGTTGTCGCATGAATCCACCGCTCCTTATCGAAGGCTAAATAGAAGAAACAGACAAGTCTAGTTGTGCTTTGGAAAATTAACACCCAATTGATAAAGTCTTTGAATTTCTCAGTCATTGCAGAATTGCGATACCGTTTTACCCCTTTGAAAGCTATCAAAATCAAAGTGCAAGCAAGGCATTGTAATCCAAATGTATTTCCATCTTTTTGACAATACACTCAACTGAACGACATCAAAGATACAGAGACATGAAAGGATGTTTTGGAGTACATTTTCTGGTAAAGAGCTTACTCTATTAATGTCGGGTTTTGTTATTGATGTTTCCACTATAACTTTGGAATCAAACAAAATAAGCTTTGAAAATACAAGAGAATCATTTTCACTGTGAAAACTACTCATAATGACCACGGAACTCGAGCAACTCACTCAGTAGGACAAATTGTCGAGCACCTTGTGTGCAATTGGGAATTCAGGTTCACCTCAGATCAATTTGTCAAGCACACCAAAAGCTTAAACACTTGGCTCCAGCCTCTGATTTCGTCTGGATTTGAGCAAACATTTCCATACATTCATAAGAAACACAGCTAAAACTTACACCAATTTTAATCCCTCCAAAATTGGAATTGGGTTGTGAATTATTTTCTGACTTGTTAAAAAAAAACCTTCTTACCATTTGCAATATTATCTTGCATGGTCAAAAATTTAATTAAATGACTAATGATTATTCTACATTTTTTTTTATTTTTAAGTTATTGAGTAGATACGGATTGCATGGTAGAAGAATCCACACACATTTTTCAAAGGATCTGAGCAACATAAGTGCCTGATCTTAGCCTTACGAAGTTTATAGGGCCAAATTTCCTCCTCATTTCTAAGTAATAGCGTTCAATCACAGTCAATTAATTGTGATATAAGATTGGCATTTAGTTTGTTGAATCAGTTAAACAAGTCTAGTGGAGTCGAATTTGCTGCATTTCTATAGGAGAAATAGAAAGGGCCTGCCTATAATTTCTTTTGTAAAGAATGGATTAGAAAGAAGTTCATTTTTGCTTTTACAAAGGAGTGATCACTGTTGCTGATGTGAATGTATTTACAAAGGAATGATCACCGTATTGGAGAGTGGTCACCGTATTGGAGCCCGACTATATCCGAATTCGTGCCACGTAGGGCCCCATTTGGGAGGAAGCGCTCCTATCAAGGATTTTCCCATACTCAGGGCTTCATCCGCTGCACTACATCCTTTGGTGGTGATGTGAATGCATAGGCCAATGAGTTGTTACTACAAAGAATCCTTTTCATTTCTGCCCTTTTAGCAGTAATATTAATCATATTTCACTCTTTTTTGCATATTTTTGCAATGACAACAAGTTTAGAAATAACATGATTTACCTTTTCCTCTGTAATATTCAGCTAATCTCAAATTGAAAATTTAGAAGAGTAGAACATAATGTATTGACAAATCTGGTAGACTTGGTAAAAGGGCCCCGACTTATTTCCAGAATAAGAGTTCGACCGCGGCTTCCCCTTTTTTTGGGGGGATCAAGTTCCTTGCCAACTTCCACTATCGACCCCGACCTCTTTTCATTTGTTTTGGATATTACCAAACCTAGCCTAGCCTTCGTAAATCACACTAAAGCGGACGGGGGAATAGCGTGAATGATGAGACCGGCCTAACCTAAAGTCAAGGCTCTTGCATTGGTCCAATGGTATCAATGACATGCTTCTTCAGTACATGTAATTAGCCATCATCAGCGCTTGATGGATTAAATATAAAGTACTTATAAGAAGATAATCTTTGAAAGTTAAGTGATGGTTGAGGAAGTAGTGAACCTACAACCGTTCAAAATGATCAGACCTGATTGTGGCTCAAGGAAATCCTAGGTGTTACAACGACGTGAACAACAACAATAATAACTATGCTGCAATGCAAAGCAAGTCTGAGTCACTGGCTATTTCGCTCCATTTAAGCATATTCTCTAATGTGATTCATCATCACAAATTGACTAGTTTTACGCTGGCTGTCAACTTACTGCAAAACTCCTTTATCCGAGCTTGGGACTGGCAATGTGAACAAGCTCACACAAGATGGAGTTTATGTCAAGGAAAGGAGAAGGGATTTCCAGGAAACTTTTTCAAATGCTTTTTAATTATGTAACTGCAAAATAGACATTATGCCTACTCAAATGAATAATCAGAGAGGTATCTTTCTTGTTGTATTGATTTAAACTCATTTCTCAATAGAAAAACAATCATATTTGTTCCAGAATACGAATCAAAGCCAGATTATAATAATGTGCTTAATGAGGAAAAATTAAAATCAAAACCAAGACGGATCAATTTCCAATATTTAAAGATATACATAGTACTATTTGTTGCATTCATTCGTTTTAGTTTTTTTGAAACCATGTTGTTGTTACCACCTATTGTCAGTAATTCATTTCTTCTTGTCTTTAGCCGGGAGTCCATTAGAAACAGCTTCTCTTCTGCGTACACACTACCCTCCCCACACCCCACTTGTGGCACAGTGAGTTTGTTGGTGTTGTTGGTAGTAGTAATACTGATGATGTGTTTCCTCTTTCTTCATTGCTTTGTGGACCACAACTTTGAAGTGGTTGCATTTGTCATCTGATGATGCTGAAGATGATAATGAAATTATGATCATGATATTGACACGATTGTTTTGAAGCTGAAATATCTTGACTCTGACAAACATTTCAATTCATAGCCACAATATTTGACAATTACTTGTCATATATTTAACTTTTACTGCAAGTTATTCAATACATTTTGAAGCAAATTTAACTTTTAGATCTCACATTTAGACAAGCAAACAAGTACTGATTGTTCCAAAAGGAATAAGAAAATTGGAGATGATGAACACGGATAAGTATGACAGAAAAGCTGAACTACAAGCCTTTGATGAGACGAAAGCCGGTGTTAAGGGACTAGTGGATGCAGGTATCACCAAAGTACCAAACATTTTTGTTCAACCACCACAGAGCAAAGAGGCAGCAATTCCTGGAAACAAGGAATTTACTTTTCCGATTATCGATCTTGATGGCATCGAAGAAGATAAGATCACCCGAAAGAAGATAGTCCAGCAAGTTGTTCATGCATCGGACACTTGGGGTTTCTTTCAAGTGATTAATCATGGGATTCCTAGTCATGTTTTGGAGGAAATGAAAGATGGGGTTATCAGGTTCTTTGAACAAGATACTGAGGTGAAGAAGCAATGGTATTCACGAGACTTCACAAAACAGTTCATATTCCATACTAATTTTGATCTGTTTAAATCACCAGTAACCAACTGGAGGGACACTTTTTATGCCACAGTAGCTCCCATACCTCCCAATCCTGAAGAATTTCCCTCTATCTGCAGGTATTATTTGATCAATATAGACAAGATGTTCTCAAATTTTTTATTTTTAATGTGTTATGTCATTATTTGCTTATTGTGCATCTGTGATAGGGATATTCTCTTTGAGTACACAAACCAAGTGATCAAACTAGCATACACTCTATTTGAACTACTGTCTGAGGCTCTTGGCCTCAAACCAAGTCACCTCAACGATATGGGTTGTACCGAGGGGCTTATGGCTTTAGGCCATTATTATCTAGCATGCCCACAACCAGAACTTACTCTAGGCGCTGGGAAGCATGCTGACAGTAACTTCCTCACTGTGCTTCTCCAAGACAATATAGGCGGCCTCCAAGTTCTACATCAAAACCATTGGGTAGATGTACCCCCTACTCCCGGAGCTCTCGTGGTCAATATTGGAGATCTTCTTCAGGCAAGTGTTACATTTCTTTAATCTCTCCCAGAGCTTGGTTAATTTTTCTCGTAATACAGGAATAACTTACCCTGTAACCAGCTACGAAACAACCCCTAAAGAGCTTGCTACAATTTTGGCGTAGCTGTAACAAATACATACTTGTCTTATCAGCATGTAACATAAGTTTTAGATAATTATAAACAAAACAGAACGTTGATCCTTGATTTTTGGCTGTGTCATTTTCAGCTTATATCAAATGACAAGTTCAAAAGTGTTGAACATAGAGTACTGGCAAATAAGGTTGGTCCAAGGATATCAATGGCTTGCTTTTTCACGACAACTTTTCTTCCAACAGAAAGGTTATATGGACCTATCCAGGAGTTGATATCAGAACATAATCCTCCAAAGTACAAGGAAACCACAATTAAGGAGTACACTACTTATTACAGTAACAAAGGGCTGGATGACACTTCTGCTTTGTTGCATTTTAGACTTTAGACTAAATAGTTGAGCCATTATTGGCCCCAATATAAGGGGTGTGTTGGAGTAATTCTGAAGATGATAGATATTGTGGCAAATAAGGTTTGTAGAACCATGTATGAATAATACAACAACAAACCTTTGTCGTTTTTCTATTTGTTTTCATTTGTTGGTAGTTAGGAAGCATTCACTCAAACTCCAATTGCTAAATTTGGTTAATCTTGAAATATCACCTTATATATAAAAGCTAGAACTTTTCTCATAATTGCTAACTCTTGTGACAGTAAGAAAATGGAGATGATAAAACAAAAGAATTTCATCTTGTAACTAAACCAAGCTATGAAAAAAGGCGGAAACAATAAACAGCAGAAACTGGAGAAGAACAGAAACAATGTAGAATTATTTTCAGAACATAATCGAGCCCACTTAGTTCAAAGTGTGTCCTTAAGGAAATTATTCTCCTCGCAGTACTCGAGGTTGATGGAATATCCCTCCCAGCGATGACGACGGCACGAGGGGTCCTCGCTCCTTCAACCCTTTTAGCAACTAGAGAAGGTGTAATGTAATATATACACCTCTCTTTTTCTTTCTTTTTCTTATGTGGGACAAATGAATTAACCAAAGCAAAGGGACCTTTTACATTTCCTTCACTTTTCATCCCATCATTTCCTATTCACCTATCGATACCCAACAGTTGCGAGATCTTGGTTTGGCACCAGGCTTGGCATGGAGAAATGTCAGAACGACATGAGAAGAAATTCTAGGAAACTTCAGAACCTCCTTTGACATCTCTCCTGATTTATGAGCATTGTTCTCCCAATCAATCATCAGTTTTTCTAATACCCGTGCATTCTCAAATTCTTTTATCTTTGAAACTGAATTGACTGTAGATGAGATTCTAAGCGCTCAATGCTCATCTGATAACAGTCAAAACAAGACAACGTGGCAACTCAAATGGCTCACCAAGACGAAAGCTTAAGACAAATTAATTCTCGATCATACATTTCATCATAACAGAGAAGAAACAGACAAGTCTAGTTGTTGGGAAATTGATGCCCAATTGATAAAGTCTTTAAATTTCTCTGTCACAACGCCATATAATAAAAGCTATCAAGATCAAGGTGCAAGTAAGGCATAGTAGTTCAAATAAATATATTTTCATCTACGTTATGCAATTGGAATCGAACACTATACCTTTGGAATCGAACGAAAAAGCATAAAATACCAAAGAATCATCTTCATTGTGCAAGCTACTCATAATGATCACGGAACTCGAACAACTCGCTCAGTGGGACAATTTGTCGAGCACTTTGCGTGCAATTGGGAGTACAAATAATCACACGACCGACCCGTGCAGAGATATGTTTAATACGTTGTCATTTGAGCTAGCATCTAACAAAATAGATAGAAGAATACTACGTCGTTTAGTAGATATAAATAGCAAAGTATAACACATTGTCTAATGCGATTTATAAGTCTCGTTCGTAGTTGGAAGTTATAAGTCGCATTCATATATTTAATATATAATTAGCATATATCAATGCGATTCATCAATCGTATTCACGAATACGATTTATGGTGACCCAATTTCGAATACACCCCTTGTATTTTAAAATCAAATATTTATACTCCTCATATTATGAAATCCTAAACATATACTCCCTATATCTATAACCAAAATATATTAGAATATAACTATTATGAGATAAAATAAAACTATAAACAGAGTTTTCCTCATTATCATTTTAGCTTGTTTATTTATTTATTTATTCTTTTGGTTCAAAATTATCTTAAATTTACTTTCATTTGTTCTATTATATAAGAGGTTTAACTATTTTTAGAAAAATAGGGATAACAATATTACCAACTATGAGTGACCAACATTACCCTCTTTAGAATCCTTCTACGAATGGGCAGCTAGCCCAAGCAGCGGCACCTGGGGTTGAACTTAAGAGGTCCGAAGGTAATTCTAAGACTCAATTCAATTCTCCCAGTGCATCTTCTTTTCAGTGTCACAAATGATGGACATTTCGTTAAGGATTGTCCAACACGGAGGACCATGTTAATTCTTGATGATGGTATTGTGTGTGAAGAAGAAAGTGAAGAGGAGATTAAGGAAGATAAGGGGGCGGAATTGATTGAGTGCGGCGAAGGAGAGTTAGAAGATGAGGGTATGAATATGTTCTTAGTGGCTCTACTGATTCGATATAAATGGGCAATATATTTAGCAATCTCAATAATTTTTTACAAATATATGAACATCCTTATTTTTTAAATATATCTCGTGATAAGTAAATTATCTTTTAAAATGATATATAGTAAGAGAATCTTTTCTCTTTAATGGTACAGTTGACTATGATATGAAATTATATTTTACCTGTCAATGTCTTTTTTTAAAGTTAGTATTTCACACATAAGAGAAACCTAGCGGCTAGACATCCCAAGATATGATGAAATAGGGTGGCCCCCGGAGCATTCTGTGTTCGCACAGGATTCGGAGAAGGAGTGCACCTTAAGAATATGACATAGATAGCTTACTCTAATGCAAGCATTAATGACTATTTTTTCGGTTCGATCCGTGACTTATAGTATTGAGCTGAGGGTCTTTCGGAAACAACTTCTCTACCTTTACAAGGTGAAGGTAAGAACTGCGTACATACTATCATCCCCAGATTCCACTTGCGGGAATATACTAAGTATATTATTGTTATTGTTGTTCTTGATCCGTGACCTATAAATCACACAAAGACAACTTTACCGTAGCTCCTAAGTTCCCATGACATCATGGAGCGACAATTAAAAACCTATGTCCTAATTGTAGAATACCAAATGCGCAAACTCTCGTTTAATTGATGCTAATTAGAATACAAGATTTGTAGTAAACTTAAAAATAATTGCATGCAGGGGCAGATCTAACATTGAAATGTCGGGTTCATTTCAACATAGTATTATTGACACGAAATATAAATTTGTATATAAAAATCCTTTAGAATTAAAACAAATAGTAAAGGTGAAATTTTAATTTTAAGAATATAAAGGTTTAATGTAAAAAACTTAAAAAATAAACTCATAAAATTTAAATTTTGAATCCGCCTCTAAGCACATAATCGTTACAACCTTATTTTGCACTCTAAGGGGTCGTTTGGTAGGTTGTACTAAGTAAAATAATCCCTGTATAAAAATTTAATCCGTCCAATACAATGTTTGGTTGCTCAATTGAATCTATGCATACCTAATACATGGATTACTTATACCTCAGAGGAGGGCTTAACTAATACCAAGAAAATCAAGGGATTACTAATCCCTGCATTAACTATACCTGGATAAGACCCTAAAATTACTAAATCGCCCCTCAAACCCTTTTCCTAAATTTCTTTATATACAGAAAGAAGAATATTCAAGGGTATAATTGTAAAGAAGATTTTGTACAGTTTTAAACCAAACACAAGCTTAGATTATACATTGTATAGCTAATTTTTAATACAATAAACCAAACACTTGATAAAAGATAATCCCAGCACTACAATCTTTGCATTACTAATCCCTGCATTACTTGTGTTCGTACCAAACGACCCCTAAGTGGCTTAGTCAGTGTTCATATGCTTCCAGATCTCGTATTCACCAGCTCATCTTTCTCAAGAGAGAGAAGAAAAACTTTAGTATTAATGTAGGGAAAAAAATAATCAAACAAATCACAAAAAGTAATTAAAAATACAGATGAAATCTTAGATATAGTGTATCAGCTGCTTCAGAATCTTTCTATAAATTGGACAATATTTTTGCTCCTCTAACACCCACAACCACTTATTCAAAATGTCAATACTTTTCTCTAAAAGCCTTTTTTCCCTTAACACTAGGGAACAAACTAAGTTGATTTCAAAAAATCCTTATTTTGCTAGCTTTGAATATAAATTTTCATCATTTGAGAGTGATAAAAAGTCAGTAAACAAAATTTGTTATCTAAATTGTCACTATGGCAAGTCTTCCTTTTCTTCTTCTCCTCAACAACACTCTTTACTCAAAACAGTTACTCAAGCTACTGCCAAAGTAATGGAGGAACAAGAAATTGTAGCTCCTAATAAATCAAGTACTGGTATAGGAATTGTTGAGTTTTTTGAAGGGAAAACCCTTTTTGTCACCGGTGCCACAGGGTTTCTCGCAAAAGGTATCTCCTTATATGGTCTTACGCAATCATCAACTCTTGAGCTAGCTTTTGGGATGAGTTAGGCCTAAAACCTAATTATTTATCATAGTATCAAAATCAGACCCATCTCTTTATTATTTCACCCGATGTTTGGCTCCCATCTTATATTATCAATGCTCTAAATATATTTTGTCCATGCTTTCGATGTCCATCCTGGGCGTTGGGGGGGAAGGGGGGGGGAGGTGACTTAGAGTCCCACATAGAAGGCTAGAGTTAGATTTTTGGGGTTGAGTTAGACTCAAAGTCCATTCCTTTGTCATGTTATCGGAACCAGACCCATCCATTTATTATTTCTCCCAATGTCTCCAGATGTCCAGTCCTGGGAAGGAGGCTACTTGTATCCTTATATGAACTTGGGCCATCCTCGCCTCTTGAGTTAGCTTTTGGAGTTGAGTTAAGCTCAAAATTATTATTTTTCAATATTCACGACCCCCCTCCCCTCCCCCCCCCAAAAAAAAGGAAGGAGATAGCCACGAAGCCACCCCTAAATAGGGGTAACGACGGATTTTTGCTGTTTAGTGCCTAAATTTGTTCGTCGCTAATTTCTTTTATTTAGTAATTTAATTAGCCTTTGATGAAAGACTACTTGCATTTATTTTCTTTCAAAAATATGTTCGGTCCCTATAAATATTCAATTAGGATGTTTAGTTTCTAAAGCTTTTTAATTTAATATGATGAGTAAGAATGTTTGAAGATCTTATGAAAAATTAGCATCACTAATATCACCTATTTGACCTAGTACATGCCTTTCTAAAAATTAAAAAAAAAAGAATTATATGCCTACTCACATCTTAGTTTTCATATGTTGTGGCCAAAGATCTCCAAGTTTTTTTTTTTTTTCCATTTACAATATATAACTTAAAAAATGTCTTATTTGTTTCAGCTATTATATATTTCAAATAAAATAATAGTAATATTTTTGCAGTTCTGATTGAAAAGTTGCTAAGAGCAACACCAAAAGTAAACAAGATCTACCTCCTCATCAGAGCAAAGGACAAGGGAGCTGCATTTGACAGATTAACAAGTGAAGTATGTTTATTAATGCTTTCTTTCTTCATACTTTCAAGAGATTTTTACACAAATAGCTAGTCGAATTCATTGTTTACTTTTCGTATTCGGCATACACAAATTATATATATATTGTTAGGTGTCGAATCTGATTAATATGTGATATACTGTTTACGCGGATCAACCTCCGCGCTAAGGTTGCCGGGGGGTGTGAGGGGCAAGAGCCCCCTACTGCCCCGACCAAATTTTAGGTTGTACTGCTTATTCTCCATTTATTCTCTGTAATTGTAAATACCCAACATCATTAATATATATACCCCACCGCCATGAAAGTTTACCCACACGGGGTGTTACCACGAAATCTCTCTCTCTCTTCTCTCGGACTTCTTCTTCTTCATCAGATCTTGTAGTTTGACAGTGAATCGATCCTAACATATATATATATATATATATATATATATATATATATATATATATCCACCGACTATATTTGGTTAAAGTGATGGGATGAGCGACTATTTGGGTTAATTCATCTACTTTTGTTTCTCTATTTTAAATTTACGGTTCGAACTAATTATACATTTTCTTTTTTTTTTTCCATCAGATTATTGAGTCAAAATTGTTCAAATGCCTAGAAGAAATGCATGGTGAATCGTACAAGTCATTCATACTAGGCAAATTGATTCCTATTGCTGGAAATGTTCATGAAACAAACCTTGGTATGGATATTGTCACTGCTCACCAAATTGCTGAAGAAATTGATTTGATCATTGACTCTGCAGCAAACACCACATTTGATGAGAGGTTATTTATTTATTTATTTATTAAGTTTTATAATAGTTATTCATTCTTGAGTCGAGAATCCATCGGAAACTGTCTTTTTATCTTTCTAGGGTAGCGGTAAAATCTGCGTATACACTACCCTCTACAGACCCCACTTATGAAATTTTACTGAGTTTGTTGTTGTTGTTCAACTATAATTTAACAAATTACTCCCATTTGTTAAGGACGTTTAAAATATTTGACTGTTCGATAAAAAGAAATTACAATCCCTAACCAGTATATACATCTGCTGGCTATTTTTTTCGCCGGACGGCTATTTAAGTCAATTTCTCATGATTTGTGCTAACTTACAGCCCATTTGATATGTCTTAGGTATGACTTAGCTCTTGAAGCTAATGTGAATGGTCCATGTCAACTCATGATGTTTGCCAAGAAATGCAAAAATCTTAAACTTCTTATGCATTATTCCACTGGTAAGAATTTGGATATTCTTCAATACTAATATGCTTTAATTACAATAATTCATTTTACGTTTTTATTTTATTTTATTTTATTTTATTTAAAGCATATGCCAATGGAGAAAGAGAAGGCTTACTCTATGAGAAGCCTTTCACTAGGGGAGAAAGCATAACAAGGGAAAAAATCACTTCAATTTCTCCCTATACTAATTTTCCACCACTGCATGCTGCCAACGAGTTGGATTTGGTCTCCCAATTGAAGAACGCTATTCAAAACAATGATGGCTTGAAACAAACAATGAAGTATTTCGGTGTTGAGAGGTACGTTAATTAGTTTTTCATTTGGGCAAGTCGGAAATTGAGGCATTACATGCTGTCTTATCCAGTATATTTAATAGTTTTCATAGACTTACAAAAAAAGTATTTGTTCGAGAAACCCGCCTTAACGTAACGGGAAGGATCGCAAGATGGTTACTGCTTCTATCTGAATTCGACATCACGTATGCAACCAAAAAGGAAGAGCGATAGCAAAACAACTTGCATCCTATCACGCGATACAATCAAACTTTTCTATAATAGAATCATTTGTCTGGATATTTTTTGGCTGTTGTAGCAAAAAATTGTTACAGAACATAAACATGACACAACATGAAAAATCGGTTTAAAAAGAACTCGATCATTATAGTGAAATACTGTTATAGTTAATGACTATTATAGAAAGATATGATTGTATTAAAGGTATCACCTTAATTAAAATGACATGAAGAAAGTATTAAACGCGTATTTTGCTTTATACATTGTATAGATGAAAGATATTCGCCTTAATACTTTAACAAATTGGAGTCTATTTGAAATGATTAGCTAGAATTATGAATATTCATTACTAAAAACTGAAATTAATTACGAACTTAATTGCTAAATCGCTCGTAACTAATATAATTTTTTAATAATCTGTCATTATTCTGTTGCTAACTAGGATAAGGATGAATTTTGTTGTTTAGCTACAGAATTTACCTGTCGCTAATTTTAATTTTTAGTAGTGATTTAGTTTGCTACTATTTATTGCTTCGTTCTAGAGAAACATATATCTAATCAATTAAAATAACAATTAATGTGTTGTAAATTAAATAGGGCAAAGTTACATGGATGGCAAGATACATATTCATTCACAAAGGCCATTGGCGAAATGATGATTGATAGCATGAGAGAAGAAATACCAATACTCATTCTTCGTCCTTCTATAATATCGAGTTGCTCTAAAGAGCCTTTTCCCGGATGGATACAAGGATTCAGGTGCAATATTCTTTTTTTCAACTTATTTTTCTATTAAAGGCGCTTGCTCTGGGCGCTAGGGGCCGTTGCTCACGCAAGCGAAAAAGTGTTTTGGAGCACTAAGGGCGACATAGAGCAGGTTGATTGAATTCTAAGGGTTCAAGATGCACCCTCAGTATGGAATCCAGGTCTTGTGGATCAATGAAGAATTGTGGATCCTCCCGACCATAAAAAAGTTGGGCACTGGATCCCTTCGGACCTGGAGAATGTGTGACGCTGGATCGGGGTTTGGTGAACATTAATTAAAGGTCTAAGGTTTGCGCTTTGGGTACTTATTGGGAGCGCTTTGCCCCCAATATGAGATTTTTTTACGCGAATTCAAATTTAGTCGAGCTTTAATACGGATACCAAACACAGGGTGAAAAATCAAAAAAAAAAAAAAATCTAATTTCCCCTCTTTCTTTCTCTCTCTCTACAAATTAGGGTGATCGATCCTTTAATTTTTTTCTACGGGAAAGGACAACTTCCAGGCGTTCTTGCTGATCCAGATTGTCTCCTTGATGTTGTAAGTATATATATATATATATCCAATAAAAGTTACTCTGTTTGTCCCAATCTAATAACCCGTTTGGACATTAAAAAAAATTCACTTTTTTCCGGAATCAGTGTTTGGCCATAAAATTTTCAATTTTCGCTTGAAGATGAATTTTGAAATTTTTCGAAAATTTGAAAAACTCCAAAAAGCTGTTTTTTAAAATTTTCACTCAAATCACTCATAAAACTTCAAAAACAACACAAAATAATATTCATGTCCAAACACAACTCTAATTTTCAAATACCATTTTCACTTCATTAAATTTTTCACTATTTTTTTTTGGAATTTTACAATTCTTATGTCCAAACGCCTACTAAGTGATGCAGTTCGAATTTCGAGAATCAAGTTTCTTAACTTTGACTGCGAATTCAAATAGAATCTTTAAGTTTTTTTGTAATAAAAAATTTACATATTTAGAAACGACATAAAAATATTCTATAAATCACAATAATTAGCAATTCAAAATATTTAAAAGTCATATTTGAAAGAATCACGGTAAAAAAAAAATACACTTACTATCTCGAAATACGAACTGCATCACATAAATTTGGTATTATCAGTACAGCAAATTACAATATCTGACCACTTTTTCACTTGATTAATTAGGTACCAGTTGATATGGTTGTAAATGCTACAATGGCTGCCATTGCCAAGCATGGATATTTGCAAAGTCCAGAATTAAATGTCTATCATTTAGCATCAATGCCTATGAATCCTTTATTAATCTCTCAACTTTTTGACTATATTTATGAATTTTTCAGTTCATTTCCTATTATTAACTCAAAAGGAAATGAAGTGGAGATTAAGAAGATGAGATATTTTGACAAAATGTCAAACTTTTCAAATTTTATTTGGGAGAATTTATTAAGGCAACAATATGGTATGCAAGATTTATCTGAAGAAGAGATTTCAAAGTCTCAAAGGCATTTTAAAAGAAAAGTGGAATACCTCAAGCAGTTCAGCAAGCTATATGAACCATACTTATTCTACAAAGGGTGGTATGACATTTTTCTCCTCTTAAAAATGTGAAAAGTTTTTGAATTTTATGATCTTAAATATGTCGTATTATTTCTATTAGGAAGCGTTATTAAGGGTAAAATGTGAATGTTGGATTTAAATGGGGCGTAACTAAAATTTAATTCCAACTAAATCACCAATATAATTTTTTACTATGCCTTAATCGTCAGATTTATCTAGTTAGATTCTAAGAGATCGTAGGTCCTTCTTGATAACTTCCTTCCATAAAATTTTACGTCTACCATATTCCCTTATAAATAGTAGTTATTAAATAAAAAAATATGATATTTTTCTTAAGCAACTCAAAAGAAAAGTAAGACATAAATTAGCATGTTTCCTTTGTCTATGCTACTCTCCTCACTCACACCCTCCCCTCAAATCCCATGTTTCCTTTGTCTCCTCCCCTCCTCCCCCACTCCCNGAAAAAACCGACAATTACTCAACATTTTTCACCACTTTATTTTCCTTCAAGAATTCAATTATTCTTTTTTCTTGTTGAAACCAAATAAAAATATTATTTCTAATAATATGAAAAGAAAGTACTCATTTTGTTGAAATGAAAAAAATATTTTTTTTACATCATAAAAAGAAAGTACTTTTTGTTGAAATAAAAGAAAATACTAACAAAATGAAAGAAAATATTTTTTAGTACATTTTGTTGAAACGAAAGAAAATATTTTTTCTACGTCATGAAAAAAAAATACTTATTTTGTTGAAATGGAAGTAAATACTCTTTCTACGTGGTGAAAAGAAAATACTCATTTTATTGAAATGAAAAAAATACTTTTTTCTATCTCATAAAAAAAATGTACTTTTTTGTTGAAGTGAAAAAAAAAAAAACTTTTTACTAGCATAGACGTAAGAGTATATATATATACTAGCATAACTAAAATTTAATCCCAAGTAAATCACCAATATAATTTTTTACTATGCCTTAATCGTCAGATTTATTTAATTAGATTCTAAGAGATTGCAGGTCCTTTTTGATAACTTCCTTCCAAAAAATTTTACGTCTACCATATTCCCTTATACTTCTGTTACCATGATTTCACACTTATCCATCGAAATTAAGTATTTATAAAATTGTTTTTTTTTGTTTTTTTGCTTATTTTGTTTTTCACTTTTGCAAGGTTTCACAATGGCAACATGCAAAAACTAATGGAAGAAATGTCAGAAGAAGAGAAAAAGAGTTTTGAGATTGATATGGGAAAGATAAATTGGAGGGATTACTTCTTGAACATCCACTTTCCTGGTGTACAAGAGAATGTGTTGAGGGGTCGTTTGGTAGGCTGTACTAAGTAAAATAATTTCTGTATAAAAATTTAATTCGTCTAATATAATGTTTGGTTGCTCAATTCAATGCCTAATACATAGATTACTTATACCTCATAGGAGGGCTTAGCTAATACCAAGGAAACCAAGGGATTACTAATCCCTGCATTAACTATACCTGGATAAGACCCTAAAATTACTAAACCGCCCCTCAAACCCTTTTCCTAAATTTCTTTATATACAGAAAGAAGAATATTCAAGGGTATAATTGTAAAGAAGATTTTGTACAGTTTTAAACCAAACACAAGCTAATTTTTAATACAATGAACCAAACACTAGATAAAAAATAATTCCAGCTCTATAATTCCTGCATTACTAATCCCTGCATTACTCATTCCTACGTTACTTGTGTTCGTACCAAACCACAAAGGCAAAAGAGTACTATAGTTACTTCTTGAAAATCCACATTCCTTCCTTGATTACGAAGGGAAAAACTGAAGATTTTTTTTATATTGCATTTATAAAGTTGTATTGGGTTTTTAAATAAAAGGATATGTCGTATAAATTTTTTTACATAATTGTGAACGACATAATATGTGACTCCCAAATTTCTGCAAGTGATAATCCGTTGTTTATATTTTAGTTCGAGTCATGAATTCATATGTTGTCTAAGTATCGAGGAGAGGTGATTAGGTAGGACATGACATATTTTCAGTTTAACGAGGACATAATCCTTTGATAGAAGCGTGTGAAAATTGAGAATTACAATAGTAGATTAGACAGTTGTCAAGCGTAGTTCTTTTTTGTATCTGTCTTGCTTTTCTATACCTGTAGCACTAGTGTATTCTCGTATTTTTATTTTGTAGATATGTAATACTATCGATTGTTTCTTTCGCTTCGATTATCTTTTCTTTTTCTTTTTTTTCCTGATTGTGATTATTCTTTACATGGGTTCTCCTTTGTTGTATTTCTTCATGCTATTTGTTGTGATTATACGTTTCTTGAGCTGAGGGTCTATCGAAAACTGCTTCAATACCTTGTTAAGGTAAGGTTAAGGTTAGCAGCAGGGTCAGGAACGACGAATCTCTTTATGATAAACAGATCCATTTTGCAAGTTCGTTATTACGGGTAGTTCCTACAAAGGATCGGACTAATGACGTATACAATACTTAAATTCTCGATGTAGATGCTACATAGTTGGTTCTCATCCTTCAGAGACTACGCGTGTAATAAGAGCATCCGTCGACAAAAGGATCACCCTAAGATGATCATCTCGTGGATATTGAGAACGAATTAAATCAGATGGTTCTATTTTTCAATCTTTCTGACTTGCTCCTACGAACTTTGAAACCTCGGATTAAGGATAGAATCAATAAACAATAAGTTAGATTTATTAATAATTAAAGTTATAAAGATAATAAGAGCAGTGATGCTTTATTTGTCCACTTTATAGTACTTTTCAGTTGTCACTCCATTTGTCCATTTCCAAGTGTACCTTTTAGCTATCACTCAATTATATAAGTATCACAGACCACACTCCCATCTTTTCATGGCTGAGCAAGAAAGCAGCACCACCGCAGCTCCGCCGTGTGAGTTTCAAATCCGGCCGGCAGGTAACACCGAGCACAGCTGGTGCAAGGCGGTTCCCGGTGGCACAGGGATAACAGTCTTAGCTCTCCTCTTATCAAAATCACCTGACATTTCACTTCTCCAAAATGCCCTCCACAAACTCCAAAATTCCAATCCTATCCTCAAATCTAAGCTCCATTACGAACCCACAACTAACTCCTACTCTTACATCATTCCCTCCACTTCTCACCTTCAAATCCAGCCGTTTGATCTCTCATCGACGGCTCAGATTCTTCAACAGCTCAAAAACCCTAATCACACCTCAATCTCCGATTTTCACCTAATCCTCGAGCACGAAATCAACAAAAACTCTTGGGTAAATGCCGCCACGTCGTCTGATCACTCCGACACTGATGTCTTTTTCGCGAGCATCTATAGATTAAGCGATGAGAAATGGGCAGTTACTTTACGGATTCACACGTCAACGTGTGACAGGGCGGCGGCTTTGGCGTTGCTGAGGAAGTTACTGGAGCTGATGAGTAGTGAGAAAGCAAAAGGGATGAATGAAAATGAAGGAGGAGGGGTAGAATTGGAATTAGGGGAAAAGATGGAGGTTGGTTTGGGAATAGAGGAATATATTCCTACTGGAAAAGCTAATAAGCCATTTTGGGCACGGGGGCTAGATATGGTTGGGTATGGCTTGAATGCACTGAGATTTTCTAATTTGAAGTTCATAGATAGTGAATCAACAAGGGGATCTCAAGTTGTGAAATTGCAGTTGAATAAAGAAGATACTGATCGCGTTCTTGATGTAAGTTTATATCACATTCTCATAATTTCCTTTTTTCTTTTACGTTTCTTTATTTAATCTACTGAAAATAATATTCCATCAAGAAGATAATGCAAATATACAATAATTGGGAAAATCAGCCTAGTGCACAAAGCATCCGACGTTCGCGTCGGGTTATGTAAAGAGCCGTATACTGAAGGGTATGATATAGGTAATCTACCTTGATACAAGAACTAGTGGTTGATTCCACGGCTTGAACGACTTATAGGTCACACCAAGATTATTTTACTATTTCTCGAAGGTCCCTTTAAATTTATTTACTTTCAACATTTATACTAAACTAATTGATTCATGACAATGTTTTTACATACATTTTTATCACTTAATCATAGTTTATTACTTTAAATTCTTACCTCAATCTATCAATTGATGAAATGTGATTTAATGCAATTAATGAATCCAAGTAAACTGTTTTTTTCAATTTCAAATTTTCATGCGATCTAAACTTTAGTCTTTTATAGGTATCCTAATTTTTACTAACTGCTAAGGTTAAATTGTTTGATTTGGCATAAATAACATGACGTGGGTAAGCATTTACCTACATTAACTTGCATATGTTGTGACGTCTGTTTATTTCTTACAAGAAAATATTGTAGTAATTGTTTTATTATTCTGAAAATGTAACATTTAATTTCTTGATGTCACTTTTAAATTCCTTAGTTAGGTTTCCTCTTTGTTTCATTTTCTAAAAAGTTAGGCAAAGGTAGAGTCAATACAAGCTTCTTTGGTCCCATTATCTTGTTATGTTGGTTGAAAATTCGTGGCCTTCGTTGAGTGCAGAGTACTATTCTCTTCACGTGATGTACAACTTTATACATGCATGTACTATTTGTCGAAAAATAGATACACAGATCACATGTGAAACAGTGAATAAAACATATGCAGAATATAAGGGTTTAGTTGGCTTTAGTTTGACAAAGCTTTGAATTCTGGCCATAGATTCAATATGTTAATTCAAATAATGAAATTAGCCCCATGAGTCTAAACCGTTGCTCAATTTGAGATCATAGATTGATGAATGCTTTAAGTTTTATACACTGACCCTGTAAATGTTTACTCTCTATTTGGTTATTTATTGGAGATTACAGGTAAATCTCTTATAATCATGAATTGGTAATATGATAAAAATAATAACTAACCTACTATAACAAACAATTTCAAGATACTCAGAATATTCCAACAAGTGGGGTTTGAGAAGGATAGTATGCACGCAGATCTTACCCCTATCTTGTGCAGGTAGAGAGGTTGTTTCCGATAGACCCTCGGCTTAGGTAAACACGGTATCAGCAGTAAAGAATAACTAACCTACTATCATTAGTTAAAATTCACTAATAAGGTAAAAAGATCTTAACATTGTTAATGTATATAACTGAATTTTAGGAGATAACAGAGTTTGAATTTTTGCAGGGCTGCAAAACAAGAGGCATAAAACTCTGTGGGCTGTTGGCAGCTGCTGGATTAATTGCAGCTCATTCCTCAAAAGGCCTACCTGAGGATCAATGGGAGAAGTATGCAGTGGTAACACTTATTAACTGCCGCTCAATTCTTGATCCAGTGCTTAACCCTGATTTTCCAGGTTTGTTAATGCCTTCAACTTCCATAAGCTGTTCACCTTTTCTTTTATGTTTTCCCCTATTTCTTGTCCATAGATTTCAATTATGAAGTCATTATTTTTGCAAGTATTTAGTTACTTTCTCTGCCCCAAGAATTTGCCTTATTTCACTTTTAAAGGTCAAAATTGGATATTGGCCAATGAGGGACTCAAGTAGTTCACTACTATGCTCCCGCTTGAGGACCAACGACCTCATCCGCACGACTGTAACCACTTCTTGGCTGCAGACTATTGTTCTTGGCACCCATCTGGCCCCAGTTATAAGTCACGGCTGGTACCACTTGTGACGTCCTACAAGTTAGTCAAGGCTAGCACCCCTCCGTAGTCCAGGTCACTACTCCTTGCATCCTACCAATTGATCACGGCTAGCACCCCTCCTGAGGTCTAGGCCATCACCCCTAGCACTCTCCTCAACGGCCACTTCAATCTTCAGCCTCAAATGTTGCTAATCTACTATGCTACTAATTGTTGTAGACTAAGTAGAAGAGCCCGACCTAAGAGACTAGCCTATTGGGAGTCCATCTATCTATAACTCATTACCTACATTCTTTGCAATCAATCCGGGACTCAATTGGTCCATGGCTAATTACTTCCAATTAAATACCAAAGTTGCTATATGTGACTTGCAAGTTAATTAATTGCACATAATTTATGTACTTGGGAAAAACTCAAACTATCCCTAGTCTGTTGGAAACATCCTATTAGCCCTTTAGCAAAGGCCCTTTAACAAACATCCGGTGTCCGACACTCACATTGGGGCCCGATTAAATCCGGATTCGCGTTGGGAAGTCCCACATGGGGGTGAAGTGTTCTCTTACAAAAGTCCCTTTAGCTTAGTGCTTGGGCAGGTACTCCGCACTCCACTATTGTTGCTCTTATATTTAGTAATAATAAAACTCTCACCACTCTTGAACTTCTTTTCATTTCTATTCTTGTACCCTAAAGATGTTTACTGTACAGAGTATATTAATATGATGACCTAAATCATGCAGGCTTTTATCATTCTGCTATTCTTAACACACATGACGTTAAGGGAGGAGAAGATTTATGGGAGCTGGCAAAGAGAAGTTACACTTCTTTTATCAACGCCAAGAACAACAACAAGCATTTTTCAGACATGGGAGACTTGAATTTCCTCATGTGCAAGGCCGTTGATAATCCTGGCTTAACGCTCGCCTCTTCACTTAGAACTTCTCTAATCTCTGTGTTTGAAGACCCCGTGATCGATACCTCCAGCACAGTGCATCAGGAAATTGGATTAGAAGACTTCATCGGGTGTGCGTCCGTGCATGGTGTAGGCCCTTCTGTTGCCATATTCGACACGATTAGGGATGGACAGTTGGATTGTGCATGTGTTTATCCCTTCCCTTTGCATACTAGGGAACAAATTCAGGAACTCATTGGTGAAATGAAAAGAATCCTTATTGACTGGTAGAAAATTACAGAATATTATTGATGACCGAACAAAAGCATCGTGTTTCCCACTCATGTTCAATGAACAGCAAAAAGTTCCCAGAAGAACAGTTTGATTTTGATCTCAAGTTTCAAGTTCTTGTTCTTTTTCTGCTGTGCTGAGTTTTTCAACTCCATAGGCCAACGATGATTCATTAACAGAAAAATGGCTTAGCTTGGTCATTTTTTATTCTTGGATCACCAGTTTGAACCATTAACTCATAAGAGTTTAAATAATTAAAAGACTTGAAGAATTAACCTAAACAACCGCTCACCTAATCACTTAAACTAAAATTAGCGGGAGGATGTATACTTAATTAATACTGATTTAGATGAACCAAACTAAGAAGAGAAATAGTCGAATCAAAATAGAGGTCTTGAGTTCGAGCTCTTGGAATGAAAAAAATCCTGGTAGGGCGCTTCCTCCTTTAAAGGACCTTACGCACCGCAGATACTGATTAGTCGGGATCTTAAAACGAATATCGGGCATACAATGCGAACCAAAAAAACTACACTAGATTCTAGGGAATGGGTAAATCGATATAGAAGTTATATTCTGTTCTAGAACATTCTTTTTGTGAGATATTAGTACATTCACTATTATCTTTTAAAAAATATATAGGATAAAGTTTTAAAAAAACATTCCATTAGATGTCTAGTTCCTTTCAATACACCACCTAACTACTAAAATGCTGCTGAGTCAAAGAACCATCGGCATATGGAATATTCAATCACTAAACTTACTCTTCTTCCAACTAACATGCAGCCAACTACTTTGTAGTTTGTATTCAGCTAATTCTATTTAACATACTGTTTAGTATCTAATGTTTGACCAAATCAAAATTAAATATATAACATGCATGCACCTCTTGGTGATAATTTTTTTACTTTGGTAAAAACTTGTGAATTGACAATAAAAAAAAGGTAAAGAGAAAAAGATGAACATTCTTAAACTGGCCTTAGTCTAAATTGAAAGGGCAAAAAGTAAATAACAAAGGATATTTCTCATTCAATTTTAGTCACTACAAATTTACATTAACCAGTTGACACTATTTAAAGAGAAAAACAAATGAAAAGATTACTTCTCTACTGCTTTCTCCTCTCCAAGTCTACCTCATGGGGAAAGCAAAAGGAAGCTTACCTAGGATATTGAGATTGTCTTAATTTACACTAGCTTTTAATTGGTAAACAAAAATTAAGACTTAAAATGTAATTACCTCCTCAAGGTATGAAATCCTTGAATCTATTTCTCCATATGCTATTCTCACACTAGAAAAGTAGCTGATCCCGACTTGTTTAGAACTGAAACGTTGTAATTGCTGTTGTATCGTCACACTAGAAAAGTGATACAAACATAACAATATACCTCGTATTCGTCCGAATTACTAACATAATCCTTCTAGATCAAGGTCAAACATGATAAATATATCGTGCGACTTGATAAATGGACCTTGGGCCTAACTCAACCCAAAAAGTTAGCTTATGAGATGAGGATTGCCCAAGACCACACACCCCCTCACGCCCAAGCGGACACTCTGAAGCGTGGGCAACATAAATGGGGGCCCAACATTGGTAACAATAATTGGGATATGCCTGGCTCTGATACCATGATAAATGGACCTTGGACCTAACTCAACACCAAAAGCTAGCTTATGAGATGAGGATTGCCCAAGACCCTATAAGGAGACCAAAGACCTCAAATCTCTGTGGGACAACTCAACACGACTTTATAGAAATTCCTCTACTAAGTCACCAAAATCAAACTTCCCATTGCAGCATTCCACAGCATTGACCACTTCTTGAAATGCAGCCACACTGCATGGCACCACAAGTCCATTTGTTTGTTGAAAACCAAACTCATTATATGTCTTCTCCAACAAAATTTTGAACAATGGATGAGAAAGATAGCTCGTTGGCACCGCGAATCGTTCTCTTTCTTCCCCTACATACACAACAAAAGTTCCTTGTTTTTTTGAGGATTTAGCACTTGTGGGAGTAGACACTTGATCTTGATCATCATGATCTTTTACAAGCAAGTTTTCAAGTTGCTCATGTTGTTGCTTAGCTTTCTTGGATAGTTTCTTTATTGAACCAAACTTTTTGCCTAGCATTTTGTGTAAAGATTTTGGTTTGTATGTAAGTAGAAGAATAGAAGGAACAAAGAGGAAGATGCAAAGAAAGAGAGAGAGAGAGAAAGACAAGTTTCTTGTTTATTGCATTTGAGAAAGAGTGGGTGGCAATGGTTTTTGTAGTGTGGAATGAGGGGACGAATTTCTCAAAGAGGGCCAGCCTTTGACTTTAAAAATTGGAAAGAGGGTATGATTGTAGTTGTTTATTTGTCCTTAATTAAATGTTGTTTTATGCACTTTTGACTTAACAACAGTTATAATTAATAGCCTCATTTAGTGCATATCAAATTTGCCTATATAAATCAAGGAAACCTATGTTATTAAAGAGCTAGCCAGCGGCAGAAGCAGGAATTTATACGTGTAATGTCGACACCCTCAGACTATTTACCTTATTTATGATCTTCTAACGACCGTCACGCTATTCTATAATTAATCATGCTATTTATGCTAAAGATAGCCCTTCATAGATCTCTACGACCTACCTCTATGAACAGCCTTAGACTGGCGTACTGATAGTAGCTGCTACCCATACCGCTGTGTATACGTTTTATGAAGGGAGTTCAAAAAATAAAAAAAGTAAATACATGAAAAAGTTAAGGAGATTCAATATATATATATATATATATATATATATATATATATATATATATATATATATATATATATATATATATATATATATATATATATATATATGAAAAAAATATAACCTTATATATACAATGTAATTCTCGACGAAGGGTAATTTGGTTGAATCCCTTCCGCCCCCTAGCTTCGCATCAGGTAGTAGTATGTGTTTACACCCTATCTACTAATTAACTTAAGGAGTTACTAATTAATAAAAAGTGAAAATATATATCTCGTAATCATGATTAAGTAAATACCTGAAAATAAGTATTTTTCGTATGATACTGCTTGAGCTATTTGAGATTCCACTAGGAAAATTATTTCAAAATAAAAAATAATTAGTCTTGTTAATTAGGTAAATGGATGGTAGAATCTAGAGTTGGTTCTATCAAATTATTTACAACATTTAAAGAGAAAATAATATCACTTTCTTTAAATAGAATTGTAACAACATGCTATATTTTAGCCGTTAATCCATTACTTAAAATGGAATAATGGATTAGTTACAACCAATAGATTCCTTTTTAACCAACTAAAAGAATTTTAACCATTACATAATTGAATCAAGAATGTTTTAGTTAAAAATATAACTTAATAAACTCCTTATCAATCCAAAGAATAAAAAAAATTAAGGAATTATTAGTGCTTCAACTAGAAAAAATTGACTTATCACCAACCTTTCAATATATTGGACGGCTGAAAATGGTGGGTACCAATAAAACCAAAAATTAAGGGATTTTAAAGTATATATTATAATAAAAAAATTTCCAATATTTATCACTTTAGGTGATTAAAAATTAGTCAAACTAATAAATTTTTCTTTTCAAGAAAACTAAAAAAGAATGAGAAGTTGAAGAGTGGAGACCCATAACATTTGGAAAGAAGAAGAAGGAACAAAGAGAATTGGGCAAATAAGTAAACAAGGACGGCACTACTTGCCAAATGTTAAATAAATGGTTGAAATTATGAGAATATTTCCATCCACAAAAGGACATAACCTTCTAAATGAACTAGTCTTTTTGCCCAACTAATTCGAAATCTTATAGTGTTTCTTTCGGAGTTAAACTTCAGTTTGTCCATATTTCGAGAAAAAGTATTTTTTGTTTTTTATTTCTATTTTTATGAGAGTGAATACTATGATTCGCGTTTCGAACAGGCATGAATACAACATCTATAGGATAACTTCCATCTTGAATGTTATGTGGCGTTTTAATTAAGATATCCACGATTTCTCTCTATTTGTAATCCAATAAAGAAATCAATTGGTTCCGTTAAACTGGCTATATGTTGTGTATTATCAACGATTTCTACATAAGGCGGCAAGATGATATCTTGAGCAGTTACATATCCAGAACCCTTGACACAAATTTTGAAATTTATTGACCCAACTAATTAAATTTAACTGTATATAGCATGTTCCTGTCGATCACAACGATTGGAGAAAGGGGGAGGGGGTGGTCTACTAAAAAATTTTCTCAAACTAAAACTTCAAGTTAAGAAAAGAAGGATCTCGTCTAGACTACAACATCCCTTAGGATACCTAACTACTAAAAGAATAGAAATTAACGACAGACAAATTCTGTTACTAAACAGCAAAATCAGTTCTTACTTAGCAACCGATTAGTGTCAGTTAGCAAAAAATTCTTTTAGCTACGAGCTTTTTAACGACAGATTAACAGCGAAATTCATAGCTAATTTCAACTTTTTTAATAGTGCTATGAGGCTTGGAGAAAGATAATCAAAATTAGGACTATTCTCCTTTAGTATTTATGCCTACTTTAATATTTCTTGGACTAATTGAAAGTACTAAAATGTGTACCTTATTCAAGGAAAAGAAGAGGGTTAGAAAATTAAAGCTTTATTAGAAGCATCCATAAGATTTGTCTATTTCATAAAGTTCAAACTCTAGGAGAATATCTTGTACTATATATGAGTTGAAGTTATTTTGGTCTTCCCTTTTGAGGATATTGAAGAAAGGGACATCATTCTTTTTTTTAAAAACATTTTTTTTTATATATTTGAATATTAATTGGAAAATAATTATAAACAAATAAGAGCAATGGCTTTTAGAATATCTAAAGAAAAGAGTACACTTAGGTGTACTTTTGCTTCGAGTAACATCTAATTAAAAACTAATCATGCATCATTTTTATACTAATGCAATTTCTAATTCCTTATATTAAAAAATAAAAGTAAATAAGACCAAAAGAAGTAGAAAAATAAAATGTGTGAGCGGTTATTTAAGTTAATTCTTCATATAATTCTGCGTTTTGAGGGTTCCTACTGGATATTCGTTAATGTAATTTACGTAATTATTATCCTTGTAATTTATACTTTATACGAAAATTTATAGAGAGAATTCACCGGCTCTTACTATAGGGGTCGTTTGGTAGGCTGTACTAAGTCAAATAATCGCTGTATAAAAATTTAATCCGTCCAATATAATGTTTGGTTGCTCAATTCAATTTATGCAAGCCTAATACATGGATTATACCTCATAGGAGGGCTTAGCTAATACCAAGGAAACCAACGGATTACTAATCCATGCATTAACTATACCTGGATAAGACCCTAAAATTACTAAACCGCTCCTCAAACCCTTTTCCTAATTTTTTTTATATACAGAAAGAAGAATATTCAAGGGTATAATTGTAAAAAAGATTTTGTACAGTTTTAAATCAAACACAAGCTTAGATTATACATTGCTTAATACAATGAACCAAACACTTGATAAAAAATAATCCCAACACTACAATCCGTGCATTACTAATACCTGCATTACTTGTGTTCGTACCAAAAGACCCTTAAGAATTCTTCATATTATTCTGGGTTTCGGTCCAGTTGAGGACTTGGACCTAATTTGGGATTAAAGCCCTTTGTCTCGAGATTTGGGCCCGAAATGAGAAATTGGGCTCTTCGGTTCTCAGACCATGAGATTTCATCATAGTCTGTGCAGTTTCAGTGATAAAAGCAATTTCTCGTGTTTACAGTTTCTTATACGATATATTGCTGATAGTAGGATATAAAAATACTGGTTGAAAAAATAAAATGCGAATAATTTAATAATTTTAATTTCTTAAAAACTGTACGGAAATTATGATGGTGTCAAACAATTTGGAACATTTGAAATTGAAAAGAGTGAATTAAGTTGAAACGAAAGGAGTGGTATAATTTTATGGTAAAGGGACTTATATGATCAACCGGGGTTGTGGTGAAAAGGCGAGGTGCACGAACTATCTGATTAAGTTTTCTTTTTTCTATTACAGGTAGGGCAAAGTCGTTTTTGATTGTCGCGTACATGCTCCGTTACAGCTTTGTTCATGCGTCAATTAATTGACAGTGAAGCAGAGAAGGAAGAGTTTTGATCACCGTGTGGGTAGTCTCTATTAGGGTTTCCGTTAGTAATACGTATTCCTTCATTTAAGTTTCGGGTTCGAGCCTTAGACAGAGGTGGAGCTAGGATTTAAAGTTTATGCGTTCGGGATTCTAATTGTCTTAAGTTACTGGTTCTAAATTAATAATTTATACATATTCAATAAATTGTTGAAACAAAACAAGGTTCGAATCATAGAACTCACTTCCGGCACTCTAGCTCCGCCCTTGGTCCTGGGTATGGAGTCGCCTTTATTAGGCTGCGATTTACCTCCAATGTGAAACTTTCAAACGTGAATTTAAATTTAGTTGAATCTCAACGTGAATACCGAATATCAGGTGGAAAACCACAAAACGGGACTATTTTATGTGACTTGTCGAATGCTATATGGCTTTAAAATTTAACAGTCCGTTGCAAAACAAAGTAGACTAAAGAATTAAAGGCATTTGTTCGATTCTAAAGATATTTTTTGGACCAAAAATTGTTTTGTATTGATTTGTTGGTTCAATTGGTCACTGGCAAAGAGACCGTTAATCGTCCTTTTGGTATATCTTTCTGTTTCTATTTTTTCCATTATCATTAAATTTTACATTTAATACTGAAATGAAATTTATAAAGTGAGAAAGAAAAAGAAAAAAGAAATAATAGGAGTAATTAAATTTGTGACACGTTCACCAAAAAAATTCATAAGAAGTGAAATAATAAGCTAGTATATTCATTTACACTAATTATTTTTAAATTAAACACAAGGCTAAAATTCTTATAGATATATATATATATTTTTTATCATTTATTCATAATAAATAAAAATTGCTTTAGACAGAAAGTAAAATGTTGATCTCTCTTTCTACTATAGAATTCATTATATAGACTTATGGGTCCCC
>MCJB01009211.1:159484-223541 GCA_002018475.1 Nicotiana obtusifolia
CCCCCCCATGATGAATTTGAATTTTCGAACAGTGAAATTGTAACACAAACCCTAAAAAGTGCAAATTCTTCTTCAATTTCTAAGGCCAAAAAGTATTCTTCCGTTGTGCCATCTTTTGATGTATCTTTCCTTGTTTTCCTCTCCCTTTGTCCCTCTGAAGTTAGCCAATTAGAATCTCACACTTGAGGTTCGAAGAGAATAGTGCATACGTAAATTTTACACGATAGAGAGGGCACTCAGTCGTCAGTCTGGCGACTCTACCGCCCAGCAAGCAACTGAACTCGCTAATCAGAGACTGAGACGGACACGAGCTCAGTCGTGCCCTACCTTGTGAAGGTAGAGAGATTATTTCCGTTAGATCTCTGGCTCAATAAACCATAGTCACAACTCACAACATTATTAAAAAGAAATACAATAATGGAGAAACCACAGAAAAGAAGCAGTAACAAGAAGAAGTAATAACATCAGCAAGATAATAAGATAACCAAGGTAGTTAATAAATATATCTGATCTAAAATAGTTGTCATTTTATAAAATCAAGGTATAATTATTATTTTTTCTCTATTTTGCTATTAATATTATTTGTTTTCGAAAGCAGAAAATATTGACGAACAGAGCGAACACTTATTGAAGAGAGAATAATATATTAATTGATTAAAGATGGAAATAAAAGCATTATAATCAAAACTTATTATTAATATTTTTTTAAGGAACTGTGTAAAAGAGAAACACGACAACTAAAATGGAACCGAGGAAGTATATAATCTTGGAAAAGATAAACATTTTATGTGCAAGCTTTCGCCTTCCATTTTGAAAGTCAAAACTGATAGATAATTCATTTTTGATTTTGCTAAATGAAGTATGTAATTTACAAATTTACTCAAAATAATGATAGTATTTTTAAAAGTCTTTGAGAATGAGTAGTTAATGATAAAGGTAAAACAGGAAAAAAATTTATTTTTCTCTTAATTTAATATAGTGAACAAGTAAAAGTAAAAATACTCTTTCAGTATAGTGGAAAAGTAAAAATGAGCGTAAGGAGTATTTGATAGTAACATACCTTTTTATATTAAACAAACTCCCAGGTGGGGATCACGAACGATATATAGCACAAGAACTTGACTGTTGTAATTTCTTCCTTTAATAGGAGCACGTGGTTACCAAATGGAATGAACAAGATCCAATTAACACCCTTAATTTTTTTTTTTGAAACGTTATATTGTGTAAATAGGATAAAAATAACTCTTTTAACACAATAAATAAAATTTGAATATTCTTAACATAAGAGAAATACATGTTATATGACATTTTTGGATTTTATCTAATTTTTGTTAGAATTCCAAGCTCCTTCACAACCATCATTAAAGAAAAGAAAAAGGGGGAGAACAATAATGGAAATATGATTATTTTGTTGAAATTGTTAGCTCTCCGCGGATTAAGGCCATTTTGTTTACCACGAGTGCACTAAACTTTATAGACATAATTAGACAAACTCACCTAATTTTTGTGTATTTTGAGTCCTGAAAAAAAATATAGTAAAAACTAGTGGTCCCTTTACTACTTTTAAAGCAAATAATAAATAAACTAATGGTCCCTTTACTATTTCTAGGAAATCCTACAACATTTTCTTGTGTTTTCTATCTCTTTTCGTGCTAAATCGTCTTTTTTTGATCAACTTTTATCTGAATATATTTATACACGTAAAGAATACATAATAAGCATAAATCACTCCAATAACTATGCAATCTTTAGTAAATCACACAATACATGGAAGCAAACATACTCGAAATTAGGTACATTTTTGCCGATTGTCACATTTTTAACAACGTATAGTAGTGAAATGAAGCTCATATTTCTTCTCAAAAAAACATTTTCTTGTGCTTTGTGATAGGGTACCTGTTAGTACGCTGTATTTGTAAAATAATTTCGGAGAAGGAAAAATAACGTATAAACAAAAATGTAGAAGAAACAGAATTTAATCTGAGCCTACTGAATTTACAGTGTTTCCTTAAAGAACTTAATCCACTCCTAGTACCTGAGGTTGTGAATTATTTCCTCCCAGGATAGAACAGATTACACACTGGTGTAGCGGTACTTCAAACCCTAGTGTTTCAACGAACACAAATGGCGGCAACAAATCACACTTATGTTTTGTAAGAAAATAATGCATAAAGAAAGAGGAGAATTCAGAAATTTCGTAAGGAAAATCTGAACATGTTGAGTTTAAACGAAGAGGTGCAACTCTTCAGAATGTCTGTTATGACTATTCATGTAAAATGACCATTATGTAAATGGCCATTTGCACAAAATAAAACGGGAAATCAAAACGCGGAGGAAAATGAATTTACCGTTACAAAAACAGTTAATTTAGATTAAAATAATGTTACGTTAATCTTAATATTAATAAATAAATTTGGTCCAAAAAATTAATCAATCAATTATTTGACCCAATCCAAATCCAAATCCGTTTGCCCTTTTCTTAACTCTTCAAGAGATAGAGGAAGAGCAATTGTATATATACCCATCAAAAGTCTTTTCCTCCTCCAATATGGGACAATGATCCTTGAAATTAAAATTTTATTTTTCCCTCTATTACCATTCACCCTCTTTTAAGCTAAACTAAGCTTAAAACCCAACAATCCCCCACATGAATGGGGAATGGCTATCTCACGGAAATATGCATGAAAAACTATGTGATTCGCAAGCAAGGATTAATTGCATCTGGATAAGTAGGTTTCCCTTTGAACTTTCCGTAGTGAATTTATGTCGGATATACTTGGTCAATCGATAGATCTGATATCTTTGAATCGTCGAACTCCGGTGTATACCTAGACAACCATAAGTCACATAATCAACCCTTAACCGTCTTTGGTTCTCATGGTTGTGTTCGTTTCAGCCATGAACACCGCCTGGTTTCATAAATGCGTAGAGAACTGGCCTTACAAAATTCTCCTTGAAGCTGCTAACACTTTACACTTAAATACGTGATTCCAAAACATGTCATCCCGTAGATACACTATTCGATATACCCCGTATCAAATTTAGAAACCATTAAAAAGCCTTAATACTTTATCCTTGGTACTGAACATTGTCTCATCACGAGAATGGACCAAAATTTTAGTCGACAATGTTGAATCATCATTAATGACAGAAAGGACCAAAATTTTAGTTGACAATGTTGAACCATCACTAATGACTTTGTTTGATCTCCTTGAACCTAGATCTTGGAATCTCCAGTCTTCTAGGTAGAGTTACCGCCACAATGACTTGTCCTCGGCCATAGTCCTATTCCCCTTGATGATTTCTCAACTATCTCTCTTGTTAGGCCTTTCGTAAGTTGATTCAACACATTATCGCTTGACTTTACGTAGTCAATCGTGATAATTCCTCTAGAGAGTAATTGCCTAACGGTTTTATGTCTTCGTCGTATATGACGAGATTTACTGTTATACATAACGCTCCAAGCCCTTCCAATTGCCGCTTGACTATCGCAATGTATACATATTGGGCCAACGGTTTGGGCCAAAATGGAATATCTTCCAAAAAATTTCGGAGCAATTCACCTTCTTCACCGGCTTTATCTATCTAAGGCTATGAACTCAGCCTCCATTATAGAGCAGGCAATACAAGTTTGTTTGGATGACTTCCAAGATACTGCTCCTCCATTAATAGTGAATACATGTCCACTTGTGGACTTAGAATCAGTTGAACCGGTAATCCAATTTGCATCACAGTATCCCTCAATCACCGCAGGATATTTACTGTAGTGAGCAAAGTGCTAAGTATGTTCTAATGTAACGACCCGGCCGGTCGTTTTAAGAGTATTAGCCCCGATCCCCTATTTACTGCTTCCCCTGTATCACTTTATGCTTATGTGACTTGCTGGGAGAATTTGTCTTGGGTTTTGGAGTGAAATGGGACACTTAGTCCCTAAAAGGGAAGCTTAAGTTCTAGGATTTTGACCGTAGTCAGAATTGCGTGAAGACAACTTCGGAATGGAGTTTGGTCGGTTCCATAAACTCCGTTGGGTGATTTTAGAATCAGGAGCGTGTCTGGATTGTGATTTGGAGGTTTGTAGTTGAATTAGGCTAGAAATGGCAAAAGTTGGATTTTTGAAAAGTTTGACCAGGAGTGGACTTTTTTTGATATTGGGGTCGGATTCCAATTCCGGAAGTTGGAGTAGGTCGATAATGTCAATATGACTTGTATGAAAAATTTGAGGTCAATCGAACGTGTTTTGATAGTTTTCGACATCGGTTATAGAAGTTTGAAGTTTTAAAGTTCATTAAGCTTGAATTGGGGTGCTATTTGTGTTTTAGCGTTGTTTGATGTGATTCGAGGGATCGACTAAGTTCATATGATATTTTAGGACTGATTGGTATGCTTGGTTGAGGTTCCGGGGGTCTTGGGTGGATTCCGGGTAGTTAATGGACTAGAATTTGACTTGTTGGAATTGCAGAAATCACTGATGTTCTGTTGCTGGTTTCCTTCATCACGTTCACGATAGAGGTCTCTCGTTTGCGTAGGGTATCTGGGAGGCCAGCGGAGTTTGTTCTTCGCGTTCGTGATGTAGGTCCCACGTTCCCGAAGCACTGAGGTCTTAGGTCTACGCGTTTGCGATAGGGACCTCGCGTACGCATAGAGGAACTGATCTGTTGGGTCGTCGGGCATTTAGCCTACACGATCATGAAGGTATGCACGCGTTCGCGAAGGGTTAGGTGAAGGAGCTTCCCCGTTCGCGAGTGGACCTTCGCGTTCACGAAGAAGGTTTTTGGACTGAAGCAATTTTAATGTTTCGCGAACGCGAGGAGGCTTCCGCGTCCGCAAAGAAGGAATTACCTGGGCAGACTTTAAATTTCAAAATCGAGGGTTTTTATCCCATTTTCATTTTTGGACCTAGAGAGCTCGGATGAGGTGCAAATTCAAGGGTTTTTTCAGAGGAAACTATTGAATAATGATTCTTAACTCGTTTTGGGTTATATCCCACTAATCTATCGTTAATTTCATCATTTAATTAAGGTTTTAGGTTGAGAAATTTGAGAAAAAAGTGGAAAAGTTCTTCAACCAAATTTTGGGGTTTTGATTGACATTTTGGTATTGGTTTTGAGTAATTTTGGTATGGGTGAACTCTAGGTTGAATGGGTGTTCATATTTTGTGACTTTTACCCGATTCCGAGACGTGGGCCCGGGTCGACTTTTTGGGGCGAATTTCTAATTTCTTGTTAAAGTCTTGATTTCATTAATTAGATTGGTTTCTTATAGTTATATTTATGGTATGTCATTGCTTTTGGCTAGATTTGGGCCATTTGGAGTCGGAAAGTCTATGAAAAGGCATTCTTGTTGATTGATTGAGCTTAGCTTGAGCCAAGTGTCTTGCCTAACCTTGTGTGGGGAAAATCCCCTTAGGATTTGGTACTATTGTGATAATTCTGTGATATGAGTGCCATGTACGCGAGGTGACGAGTGTGTACATGGGCTAATTGTTGAAAATCCGATTTTAACTGAACAGTAACCTGTTATATCTTAAATGAGACATCCCAGCATGTGTAGTTATCCTGTTTAGCCTAATATCATATGTCTACGTGCCTTAAATGCTTATTTGAAATCTGTGCAGCATGCTTAGTTAAATTCTTGTTTTCCTTATTTTGTATATAGTCTTAAATTGTAGAACTTCTTGCTGTTAATTGTTGTTTCCATCGATTTCGAGTGTGTTTACTTTTGGGACTACGAGGCGGTACCTCGGGAGATTCCCATTGCATATTTACTTTTGAGACTACGAGGCGGTACCTCGGGAGATCCCCATTGCATATTTACTTTTGGGACTGCGAGGCGGTACCTCGGGAGATCCCTCGCTGCATATTTACTTTTGGGACTACGAGGCGGTACCTTGGGAGATCCCCTAGTGAGTATTTACTTTTGGGACTACGAGGTGGTACCTTGGGAGTACCCCTGTTGTTTACCCCTTATTTGTTGTGTAGCTTCCTTTCTGTATTCCTCGTTGTTAAATTCTTAGTCTTTCATTATATTGCTATATCTTCTGCTTTATTTATTATATCCCAATAGAGCCCTGACCTGACCTCGTCACTACTCTACCGAGGTTAGGCTTGGCACTTACTGGGTACCGTTGTGCTGTACTCATGCTACTCTTCTACACATGTTTTGTGTGCAGACCCAGGTACCTCTTACCAGCCCGCTTTTAGTTGAGCGTACTAGCTGCTTCTTTGGAGACTTCAAGGTATATCTGCCAGCGTCCGCAGACCTCGTAGTCCCCCTCTATCCTTTTATGTTGTTCTTCTTTATTTTTCCTAGATACTAATGTATAGAGACAGTTAGAACAATTCCTTAAAGCTTGTGACTTGTGACTACCGAGTCTTTGGGAGATGTTATACTCAGAGTTGTTAGTTTTACTTGTATATGCCGAGCTGCAGTTTTCCAGCTTTATACACACACACACACACACACACACACACACACACACACCCCAATGTTGTTAAGGGTTAGCCGTTATTTCTATTATTATTTCATTTATTCCGCAACTATTAGGCTTACCTAATCTTAGAGACTAGGTGCCGTCACGACATCTTACGGAGGGAGATTTGGGTCGTGACAAGTTGGTATCAGAGCTTTAGATTCATAGGTGTTATGACTCACAAGCAGGTTTAGTAGAGTCTCGCGGATAGGTACGGAGACGTCTGTACTTATCTTCGGGAGGCTATGGAACTGTTAGGAAAATTTCATTTCTTGGATTCCTTGTCGTGCGAAATTGTTGACCTCAAAATTCTAAATTTTTGTCTTCTATTCTCTCACAGATGGTGAGGACATGTAAAGCCGGATTAGATGACCAGGCACCCTCGCCCCCTACTGGAGCCGCGAGAGGTCGGGGCCGCGGTAAGGCCGAGGACGTCCACGTGGTGCAGCCCGAGCATAGGCACCTAAGATGTCTGTTACTGCACCAGCTCTTCAAATTGTCATATTTTGATCATTTATCATCTAAACTCGCTCCTACACATAAGAAACACATAATGAGCATATTTCATTTCAAAAATCACATAAACTCCTGCAACTCATACAAGAACTAACATGCAAATATACACCAAAATATGTACTTTCCATAATTTATCAGTAAATATCAAAATAGTCAAGACCTTCTCGTTGTCTATACCCTTTGATCACAAGTCTTGCCTTATATTTATCAATAGTGCCATCATCTTTCATTTTCCTCTTAGAAATCCATTTAAAACCCAACGGTTTATTTCCAGGAGGAAGATCAACAAATTTCCATGTATGGTTGTTCAATATGGATTCTATTTAACTATTGACTGCCTCTTTCCAAAATAATGATTCCGAAGAAGACATAGCTTCTTTAAATGTTTGAGGCTCATTTTCCAATAAGAAACAAAATCCGGTCCAAATGAAGTAGACGTTCTTTGACGTTTACTACGTCTTGGATCCTTCTAATTAGACGTACTTTCTTTTGTTTCTTCCTGAGGTCGTTTAGATCCTTCACCAATCGACTCACATTCCTTTTTATATGGATATATATTTTCGACGAACTCAGCATTATCTAATTCTATAACTGTATTATTATGAATGTCGGATTTTCTGATTTAGGAACCAGAAATCGATATGCTTTACTATTGGTCACATATTTTATGAAAACACAATCAACGTTTTTCGGTCCTATCTTTACCCTTTTGGGTTTAGGAACTTGCACTTTTTCCAAACACCCCCATACTTTAAGATAATTCAAGTTGGGCTTCCTTCCTTTCCATTTTTCATATGGAATGGATTGCATTTTGCTATGGGGGTACTCGATTTAGTATCCGGTTAGCCGTAAGAATGGCTTCTCCCCACAAGTTCTGTGGAAAATCCGAACTTATCAACAAGGCATCCATCATCTCCTTTAATGAACGATTCTTTCTTTCCGCAATCCCATTGGATTGGGGCGTGTAAAGGGCCGTTGTTTGATGAATAATTCCATATTCTAAACATATTTCTCCAAAAGTAGATTCGAATTCACCATCCCTATCACTTCTTATCATTTGATTTTCTTGTTAAGTTGCATTTCAACTTCATTTTTGTATTGCTTGGATGCATCTATTGCTTCATCTTTATTATTAAGTAAGTAAATATAGCAATATCGAGTACTATCGTCAATAAAAGTTATGAAATACTTCTTTCCCCACGAGATGGTATTGACTTCATGTCCCAAATATCTGTGTGAATTAAGTCTAAAGGATTTGAATTCCTTTCAACTGACTTACAAGAATATTTAACATACTTAGATTCCACACATATTTGACATTTCGATTTGTCGCATTCAAACTTAGGCAATACTTCCAAATTAATCATTTTTCGCAAGATTTATAATTGACATGTCTCAAACGTATATGCCATAAATCATTTGACTCAAATAAGTAAGAAGAAGCTGAAATTTTATTATACTCATGACCATTACATTCAGTTTGAAAAGGCCCTCAGTGAGGTAACATTTTCCTACAAACATCTCATTCTTACTTATTACAACCTTATCAGATACAAAAACGCACTTAAACCCGTTCTTGATGAGAAATGCAGTAGATACTAATTTCTTCCTAATTTCAGGAACATGAAGGACGTTGTTCAGAGTCATCACCTTGCTAGAAGTCATTTTTAGAAATATCTTGCCACATCCTTCAATCTTGGCCGTTGCAGAATTTCACATAGAAAGCGTCTCTTTGGGTCCAACGGGAGCATAAGTAGCAAACGTTTCTCTAACAGAACAAACATGTCGAGTGGCTCCAGAATCAATTCACCATTCCTTAGGATTTCCCACCAAGTTGCATTCGGAAAGCATAGCACCTAAGTCATCAATATCCTCGTGCTTTTCAACCATGTTTGCTTGACCCTTCTTCTTGTTTTTCCTTGGAGCACGACAATCTGTAGATCTGTGTTCAGCTTTCCTACAGTTGTAGCAATTTCCTTTTAACCGCTTCTTGCTTGGGTTGCTTTTTGGTCCAGAAGGCTTCTTCCTCTTTCTATTATTTTGTGGAGCATCCTCAACAATGTTTGATCTCATTATTGTTGAGTTTCCACGACCTTTTTTTTCAACAGCTTTGTTGTCCTCTTCGATCCTCAACCGAACAATGAGATCTTCGAGCGACATCTCCTTGCTTTTGTGTTTCAAGTAATTTTTGAAGTCCTTCACAAAGGAGGCAACTTTTCAATCATCGCTGCAACTTGAAATGCTTCATTGATGACAAGACCTTCTATGAAAATTCTATTAGTAATAATAATATAATTAATACTTTCAACATAAGTATTAATTCGACTTATACCTTCAGCAAGGAGATCGTGAATAATCACTTGCAATTCCTGGACTTGGGTAATAAAAGACTTGGTATCTACTATTTTGTAGTCCAAAAATTTTGCGGCAACGAATTTCTTCAACCAAGCATCCTTAGTTTTGTATTTCTTCGCAATCCACAGTTCTTTTGATGTCTCCACATTACTATAGACGTTATATATATCGTCTTCTAGCCTGCTAAGAATGTAATTCTTACACAAAAAATCAGAATGCTTCCACGCCTCAGTCACGAGAAAGCGTTCATTGTCTGGAGTTTCATTAGGCAGAACAAGAACATCTTCCTTAATGAACTTTTGTAGATTTAAAGTCGTCAAGTAGAAGAATATATTGTGCTGCCACCACTTGAAATCAATCCCGGAAAATTTTCGGGCTTTTCTGCCGGTGCCAATGCCGGTATTTTTAAGCTTGTCGATGCATTGCCAGTCACCATAGGAACAACCTGGTTTCCGTTTTCAGTAGTCATTTCTGTAAAAGAATGACACAAACAAATGTTTAATATATAGAGAAGTTTTTTTATCTTCAAACCAAATAAACTGGAGTAGAAAATTACGTAGATTTTAATCTCCAATGGAATAGAAAATCGCTTGGATTTTAATCTCCAAATAACAGATAGTAAACCAAAACAGAATATACGTTAAAGTAAACAAATGGAATAGAAAACCACGAATGCTTTAATCTCCAAAACGGGAGTAGAAAATCACACAGGTTTTAGTCTCCAGAATAGAATGTATAACACAAATACAGAATATAAAATTAAGTTCCTTAAGCTTGTTAGTATACTGTATTTGTAAAATAATTCTAGAGAAGGAAAAATAACGTATAAACAGAAATGTAGAAGAAACAGAATTTAATCCGAGCCCACTGACTTCACAGTGTTTCCTTAAGGAACTTAATCTCCTCCTAGTACCCGAGGTTGTGGATTATTTTCTTCCAGGATAGAACAGATTACACACTGGTGTAACGGTACTTCAAACCCCCAGTGTTTCAACAAACCTAAATGGCGGCAGCAAATCACACTTACGTTGTTTGTTTTGTAAGAAAAAAAAATACAGAAAGGAAGAGGAGAATTAAGAAATTTCGTAAGGAAAATTTGAGGGAATGGTCTGCTATTTATAACCAACATCTTGAGTTTAAATGAAGAGGTGCAACTCCTCAGAATATCTGTTATAACTGTTCACGTAAAATGACCATTACGTAAATGGCTATTTACGCAAAATAAAACGGGAAGAAAATTAATTTACCGTTACAAAAATAGCTAATTTGGATTAAAATAATATTACGTTAATTTTAATATTAACAAATAAATTTGATCCAAAAAATTAATCAATTAATCATTTTACCGAAGCCGAAGCCGAGCGAGCGACGACAATGGCACGAGGCTTTCCTTCTTCTTAACTCTTTAGGAGATAGAAGAAGAGCAATTGTATATATACCCATCAAAAGTCTTTTCTTCCTCTAATATGGGACAATATCCCTTTGTCAAGGAGGGAAAATCAAAATTTAATATTCCCCTCCATTCCCGTTCACCCTCTTTTAAGCTAAACTAAACTTAAAACCCAATAATACCCTACTATCAAAATTTGAGGTTTAATTTGATCTTATTTTCTTTTTTATTTTACAAGCCAGTTATGTTATTATCAAGTTAGCTCAGCGATAGCTTCAAGTGAGCCATTAATTCAAAAAGACCAATATTGAAGAGAAAACAAATGGTTTTCTCATTAAAATTCAACACAAATATAAGTCTTATCATAAAAGTTTATTAGGTAAAATTATTACAAAATGCATAAAAGGAGTAATCATTCTCAAGATCAGCTTGAAGAGTAAGATATACAGAAAGGTGAGATAGTGGAGTTACTCGGTTTGTATTTTATAATCTTGAAAATAAATCAAATTACTTGTTATAATAAGTAAAAGTAATTAGAAAAAGTAAAAGAATGTTAGTTAAACTAAAATGTTATGAAATGTAATTGGTTGTCCCTTCCTTTTTGCCTTTTTAACTTATGGTGTAGATGAAGTTGTCAATTCTTATCAAAAGGAAGATAAATTGTCTTTGATGTCATGGATATGACTCTCCTATTTGAGTTTATGCTAGATAACTTGTTGGGTGTGCGTTACATATAAGGTGTAAGAATATATTAACGATATAAAATTATGTTAAAAAATCGTGAGAGTTTAACACAAAGCGAACAATGACATATTGTATATCTTAGACTATCTTTGAGCTAATGTGGCGGGGCGACGATGCCGTTAAGTTCAATTAGAAGCCTAAGCCAAGAAGGTACCAACAATGTGACGAGCCCCTTTAGAAGAATGATGGCGGGGCGACGATGCCGTTAAGTTCAATTAGAAGCCTAAGCCAAGAAGGTACCAACAATGTGACGAGCCCCTTTAGAAGAATGATGGCGGGGCGACGATGCCGTTAACTTCAATTAGAAGCCTATGCCAAGAAAGTACCAACAATGTGACGAGCCCCTTTAGAAGAATGATGGCATGGCGACGATGCCATTAAGTTCAATTAGAAGCTTAAGCCAAGAAGGTACCAACAATGTGATGAACCCCTTTAGAAGAATGATGGCGGGGCGACGATGCCGTTAAGTTCAATTAGAAGCCTAAGCCAAGAAGGTACCAACAATGTGACGAGCCCCTTTAGAAGAACGATGGAAGCTTTCTTCCGGTAGTTATTATGAGTACCTTTCCTCTTTTCTTAGTACATGTCGTTTTAGGCAGATCTTACTTTCTTACTTTCACCTAAAATAAAGTTTTAAAAGCACTATTTCCACCTTGATTTATCTCTCTTAATTATTTTAAATTAGTATGACTTGATGTAAATATTCGGTACAAATAAATTTTTACCCGTCCCATGCTTCATGTCTAGGACATTAATAAAAATATTTATAAATATCTATTCTTTTCCTTAGTTGGATCTGCAACTACCTTAACAGAACCAGGTAGTTGTATACTCTATACAGTATACAATACAAGTTGTCATTATGCTACTATTAAAATAAAGCCCTCATTTATTCCAAAATAATAAAGAAACCACTAATAATTCAACTGCTGATATCAAATGACCTGCTAAAGGAATAAATAAGTGTAAAGAGTAGATAAGATCTATTCGTGATTAGGTCATGTAAATATTAGATTAGCCATATTAATTCTTCATGATTATACACTGGGTCCCTTTAATTAATTAAGCATATCAAGTCATGTTAATCGGTCCCTAAGGAACCCCGAAAGGGCTGCCGTCAGATGGGTACACGAAAATGACGAAGTTACTTTGACTACAAAACCATGCCTGTCTGTTGGAGCGAATTGAATGATCGGGCCGTAAGAAATCAGATTGACCTTTCTTCTTCTTTTTCCTTCAAAATTGGAAATATGATAGAACTACAAAGGTGACCTTCAACTATTGAAATATAGTAATTCTAAACATTTACATTAGGTACTGTTAAATATTCATTAAAACAAGTTCGAAATATTTTAGGGCATTTTATTAAATTATAAATAGAAATTTGAAAATGTGCAGAATTCTTTTAAAAGATATTTGAAACTTTTCTTATCAACAGATATTGAAACCAACAATAAATAAGAAAACTTAAAATTTTATCATATAAACTTAAAACTTTTGACAGCTCATAATTTATAAGTTATGCAAGAATTTGTTTTTCTAATCCCTCTATACACAGTATTATTTTATGGAAAATATATTATATTATGAATTACTCTCACCATTCTAAAAAGATGATATTTCTCGCATATCGAGAGTCAAACGAGTTGTTTTTTAACCTTTACTGTTTTATTTATCTTTTAAATATTTTGAATTATTAATTATTATAATTTATTGCACTTTCTATGTAGTTCTCAAAATACGTAAATGTTAATTTTAAAAAATTTAAAGATTTTATGTCTGAATTTACAACTAAAATTAAGGAATTTTAACTCTCAAAATTCGAATTGTATTATTTTTTTTTTAGACCGGAAGTATTAGTGACAATAGAAAGAAAGTAATAAAGAGAAAACACAGAGAAATAGAAAGTGGTAGGGAAGAGGAGCCAAGTCCAGCTAAAGCTAGCCTTTGGTTCCATAACTTTTTTTTTTTTTAACCCCTCCCAAATTAAGAGGATATATAGTGTTTCCACACTTTCCCTCCAGCGTGACTCAAAACCAGGACCTAACGGTCATGGGTGGAGGTACTTTTACCAACTGAGCAAGCCTCGAAAAATAACAAGAGAGGCTCTATAAACTTAATTGGCTTCTTCCTAAATTAGCCTCTCTTCTCTTATTTTCCTCAACTCTACTAAATTCTCCTTACTTTCCTATTCAACTTTCATAAACCATACCATTCCTCCAAACATAGAAACAACAAATACTCCATAAAAATAGGTAAAGAAAAAAGTGTAGAATGTATTGAAAGTGATGATGTGATATTAATATCTCACCTTCCCAAAACCAAACCTTTACTTCAATCCAACTCTTCTTCTTGGTCACTTCCTCTCTAATCTACTAATCTACCAAACCCCATTATAAAGAAATTTACACACCGAACTTTTCTTGCTTCTTTTTCTCTCATTAAAATCCCACCAAAAAAATCCATTTTTTTTTTGGTTTCTTGAAAATGACTGAAATTATACAAACCCCATCTCAGTTTACTTCATGTTCAAGCTCCATTACTAGTATACCATGTTTAGATAATGATGGGTCTTACCAAGAGAGTGTTATTAGTGGACCCAATGTAGATGTATACAATACAGAGGTACAAGAAGGAGGTATTTTTGGTAGGAAAATTAGAGAGAGGAAAAGGAGAGAAAGAGAAGAGGGAGATCAGCTGTCTCTTTTAACATTATTGGTTACTGGTTTTAGGAAATCTTTGGTTGCTTGTAGTAGCAATTTTGATATTCTTAGTGTTGAAGAACATCAGCTTTCTTCTTCTTCTTCTTCTACTTCTTCAATGGAGATTAGTTGGCCGAGTAATGTAAGACATGTAGCTCATGTTACTTTTGATCGTTTTAATGGCTTTCTCGGACTTCCTGTTGAGTTTGAACCTGATGTCCCCAGAAGACCTCCTAGTGCCAGGTTTGTTTCTTTTTTTCCTCAAAAAAAGAATTTTTTTCTCTTAACCTGCAGATAATTATTTATATATTGGTCTCCCACTCGGAAGGGGTAACTTGTAAAGTTTCTGCCATGAGTAGCTCAAACCGTGAAAACAGCCTCTAGCATAAATGCTACAATAGATAATTGTGGTTCGGCCCTTCCCCGGACGTGCATGTAGCGAAAGCTTAGTGCACCGGGCTACCATTTTTTTTTCTCACTCGTTATTCGGTGTAATTTTTATGCTGGAGGGATGTGTACACAACTGTTGTTTATATTGCGACCTCGTTAAGTAATGTTTTGAAAAAATAGCCTCGCGTCACAATTTTGAAGCAATTCTGGCAGTATGCTTTAAAATTCTGGCAGCTTGCTTTAACAGTATGGAGGCTATTTTCCCAAAGCTTTTCTTAACGGGATAAAAATTTAAACGTGGCACCTGTTTGTGCAAATCACCTGTGTGCGATACACGTACTGGAGCCCGATTAAATATGGATTTGTGCCAGGAAGTCTTATATTGGGGGTAAAGTGCTCCGTAACAAAGGCAATTTTATACCTAGGACTCGAACCAGAGACCTGTGGTTAAAGGTGAAAGTACTTACTATTCCACCACAATCCCTATTGGTTTTTAACCTGCAGATTAATATGTTCTTTCTTTTAAAAAAATAATTTTTCCTTATTTTGTTTTTAGTGGGTTTTTGTTCTAAAAATCATTCCTTGCCTAAGATATGTGTTTCGTGTTACTTTATTATTATTACTATTGTGGTTTTCCCTTGTATCTGTTTTTAATTTTTTGGGTTCTAATGACATTTAATAATATAGTTTTTATATGTCACATTCATTTTGCAAATAGTAGAATGGGATTTTGACAGGGGTTTTAGGCTTCTTTAAGATATATTATTAGTTGTGTAGGTTCCATTAGAAAAGAAAAACAATTAATTGTTTAAGATATTGACAGCCTTGTCTAGCACATGCTCTTGTTTCAAGGAGAAGTAGTTGTGGCTTAAATTATTATGGGAAAGCTAATAATTTATGTTGTAGAATTCACAAGTATTTGATTACTTATATTCATGAATTGATGATTGGTGCATCCTTGTAATCTTTAACAGCCTATAGTTAGATTTGAAGCAAACAACATGTTCTTTTGCTTCAACTTGGAATTTCCTTTCTTCAAGATGACTACACTTAGCTGAAAATTGACTACATGTTAATATGTAATGAGCACATATTAGGTTGGCATGAAAAACTAGCTATCTTTAAGCATAATTTTCATTAAGTAAATGGAGATATTATTATGTATTGGCAAGAAAGTTTTTGTTCTGTAAAAATGGTTTAGGAAAGTGTACGGAGAAACAGAGCGGAAGCTTAGCAGAGAAAATGATATAATTTGCATTTTAAATATACACCTTAGCAGTTTTAGCCTTTTATGTTTATAAAAAATGAGCACTTTTAGTCTCCTTTATTTTTAAAACACATGGAGGTAGTTATCATTGACAGAATTGGTTCGTGAGAAGCATGTGAGCCATTTAAACGAGGAAACTGTCGGGATAGACTTTTCATGATTTATTTCCCATGATTGGTAAGGGTTTCGATAGCAAATGGTTCTATTGAGAGGTCGAAGGAGACATAAACGTTATTCATTCGTTGTGTTTCATTTTGTGGAGAGTAGAAGGAAGCGGATGATGGGTTCAATTCGCTTGATTATGGTTTTTTTAAGGTACCAACTGGGGAAATGAATTAGGAGAAGTCCGTTCGATTGTTTCTTCAATCTAAACGGCGTAGGTGCTTCCCACGAGCCAATTCCCTTTGGAGATATATCGAGGACTTGTGGAGTTGCAACTTGCATCCTTCAGCATAGAAGTCTCCTTTTTCGCCTAACAAGCTGTTGTTTCATTATTGCAACAATTATAATTACGTTTTAATCCCGAACTAGTTGAGGTCGGCAATATGAATCCTCTATTTCTATTCGACTTCATGAGACACTACTTGCGTGTAACTTCTTTTGTATTCCAGAACTTTTGACCACATCCTTGTTTTGAGCTTTTATTTGGTGAAGAACAAGATGTTCATATTGTAGTCTTAGTCAAGAAGTGTCAGGCTCTTCTAATTGATGGTTGTGTTGTTTTCTGCAGTACAAGAGTCTTTGGAGTTTCGACAGACTGCATGCAGCTTTCATTTGATTCCCGAGGAAATAGCGTCCCTACGATCCTTCTGATGATGCAAGGGCGCTTGTATGCTCAAGGTGGCTTGCAGGTTTGTGGAAAACCAACTCCTTAATCTCCGTCATGTTGATCAATTATAATGTTATACCTAAAGGCTTCATAAGTTATACTCCTTTAGTCCCAATTTATATGATGTGGTATTTGACTGGGCACGAAGTTTAAGAAATAAAAGGAAGACTTTTGAAACTTGTGGTCTAAAATAAGCGATAGATATTTGTGTGGCTATAAATCATCTCATTGAAGTAAAATGGAAACATTAAAGTTGCATTGTTACAAAATACAGAAAGGTGTTATTCTTGGGACTGTCAAAAAAGAGAAGAATGTCACATAAATTAGGACGGGAGGGAGTATAACTTTTCAATGATGAAATTTGGTTGTCAACTTGCAGGCTGAAGGGATATTCAGGATCAATGCTGAAAATGGCCAAGAAGAATTTGTCAGGGAGCAACTAAATAGGGGTATAATTCCAGATAACATTGATGTCCATTGCTTAGCAGGTCTTATTAAGGTAATATTCTGCATCTTGCTCTGAGAACATATTCATCGACGTTGTCTGGCAATTCTTGAAAGAGGATTATTAAAGTCTTCTATGGTAATTGGCATAAAGTGATGATACTTGTATAGGCTTGGTTCAGAGAGTTGCCAAGGGGAGTTTTGGACTCTCTCTCGCCAGAGGAGATTATGCGTGCACAATCAGAAGATAAGTGTGTTCGGCTTGTGAGACTTCTTCCACCAACTGAAGCTGCTCTATTAGATTGGGCTATTAACTTGATGGCTGATGTTGCTCAACTGGAAAGTTTTAACAAAATGAATGCACGTAATATCGCTATGGTGTTCGCCCCAAATATGACACAGGTAGTTCAAAGCTTTCATCCAGTTCAAAAGAAACATGATTAAAATCATATCGTTGCTCCTATTTCGTCTCTTAGATTAATCTTTTCTGCCTGCAGATGGCGGATCCCTTGACTGCTTTAATGTATGCGGTTCAAGTTATGAACTTTCTCAAGACTCTAATACTTCGGACCTTAAAAGACCGAGAAGAATCTGTTATAGAGGCTGGTCCTGCACCAGAACTGGAACCATTTGATGAAAACGGGCATCATAGTTCTTTCCAACCAATTGGTCAAAAGTCTAATGAAATTGAGGAGGAGGAGGATATCGTTATATCCAAAGGACGACCCTCAACTGGCACTGCTAACTCTACCTTGGGAGAGATTAAAGTTGAGAATGAATCCCATGCGCTCGGTGATTGTCTCAGTGAAATCTCAAACCTGTCTGACAGCAAAAAGGATGAGGTTGGAGTTGGTAATGTCAATTTAGCAAGTGGAAGAATTCAACCAAAAATCCGGAGGACTAAAAGTGTGCATTCTAGTAGTTCTAGTGTGAGAGGATTGAAGAAAGTTAACGAATGGCCGATAGTTCATGTAGCTGGGAACGTTGAGAAAGGGAAGGGAGTGAGAATCATCGATAGGTTGAATTCAACTACAGAAAGGGTGGAAGCCTGGCGATGAATGACTCGCCACAACAGGCATTGCTTCCTCATCAAGAAGTCAAATGGTTGTGATTTATATTTGAAGTAAAACAATGTATTATCCAATTCTGTTGTAATGGAGTCACTTTTCAGTCTGTGCTTGCATATTGGTTAATTAGTAGTTCAAACAGCAATTCTGTCACCTTCCTCTATGGGCATGTTTGGCTGGGAAAACTAGCAGGATGAATGTAATTTATGTGTTTGCTTCTAAGTTGAATACTGCTGTGGTTTTATTTTTCAATATGATCTTCCTTTTGGCATAAAGAAATGACCACTCTATAGGGGAAACTTACTTATGTGATTGCAATACTGATTTCTGGTTGCTACTGGCAGCGGTGGATCTACGATTTGAACTTTATGGCATTCGTTTGACTTACTGAGTTCGAAGTCAATTGTTTGTATTTCGTTATTGAATTTTCTTAACACATACAGTATTCGTGCCAAAATTACTAGATTCATATAAATTCATACCACACATACCTACTGACTCTATATCCACCCTTGCTTAGTGGATGTGGATGGTCCGAACTCCTGATATACTTCATTATGCATTAGTAGTTTCTACATACGTCTAATAGTCGCATAATAGAAAATTTTAAGTTTAATTTTGCAACGGAGTTGAGTTAAATTATAAAGTATAAAATTATGCCAAGATTGGTTGCTTAAGTGGTGAAGTTTTTTTTGCATTTTTTTAAAAAAGTAACTTTTCCAATAAATTTGTAAACGATTAATTAAAAAAATGTTTTTAAAACTTTGAGAAAATTTGAAAGAAAAAGAAAAGTTCAACCAACTTTCCAACCAAAACGCCAAAAGCAATTCTTCATGGGAGTAAGGTATGTCATGGGCGGCTTTCCAGCCATGCCCCATGACCCCTTGGACGCGCCCCGTGGCGTCCTGACAAACCTCCCAACGCCCAATACCACGGTCGGCCCCGTGGTCTCGGCAGCGCCAAGTGACAAGCGCGCAAGCGCCTCTGTCGCCCCACTGATAGCCAGCGCCAGTGCCCAGCCACAGGCAGATGCCCATAGCGCCCCGCGCGCGGACCCTGAGCCTAATGACAAAGTTTGCTGCAGACGAACTTGTTTCTACCTTGTAGAAGACTAAGTCCTTTTCATTGTAAATATATAATAGATTTACTTTATTTTCTTTTAGTATGCACCTACAGCTTTCTTAGGTCAACTCATGTAACTTTGATTTTTTTTTTTTAAGCATTATTAGGGGATCAAGCAATCAAAACTCTCTCTAGCAAGCAAGCATTTTTCTATACTGGTGTCTCTCCCCCTTGACACCGTGTAGCTTTCTGTAATAGCTTTTCATTTATACAAGCAAGCTCTTCTTCTCAATTCTCTCTACTGTTCTCAATTGCTCACGTTATTGGTTTTCCCGTACGGTACTGACAATCTAGTCTAGCGTACTGAGAGGACCTCAGTTGGCGGACGGCAATCGTACTGACATCGATTGCTTAGCCTTACGTTGCCCTTCCAAAGAACCTCAGGAAGGCGCCGCGTAATAGGTATCACACCTTACACACTTTAGCGGCTGAAATACAACATTTGAAAAATAATATTTATCCAGTTCACCTTCTTGAAGAAAAGCCGGATTTTCTTCTAAACCTTCAAATGATTCATTGAATTGGCATGCATATGGGATTTCATTTTTAGCTCGTTGAAATTGCTACATCAGTATATGTATATCTATATATGTTCATTTAAAAGACTCAGTTTTTGCACTTTTTTATTTGCAGAAAATGAGGATCCAATGTTGTATTCATGGGAAAAATTTCAGTTCTTTACCCCCTTTAACTCCTATTGCAATCCCATCTGCAAGTAAGGTTCAATTCTTTAATTTTCTCTATATTATATACATCGTCAGTCTAATGAATTTAACGTGTAATAAAATGTTGCTCGTCTTTTATTTGTTATCAATTAATGTTATTAAATAGAGTTACCTATGATTATCTCTTAAATGACATGTAAGTATACAGAACTTAAAGTCGTTGTTTAATTGTTATGCAAAGTAAGAATGAATTTTTTTTTTTTAATTCTTTTGCTTAATGTCTTGATTCTTAGGAGATACATTTATGGTATGTTATACCGAATGAGGTTAAGGATGAATCCGTTATGAACAAATATATGGAAATTCTATCCCCTGCTGAGTTTGAAAAAGTTTTGAGCTTTCAAAGAGATGAGCTGAGGAAAAGTGCTTTGCTTGCTCGTGCGCTTGTCAGAACCACCATTGCCAGATGTAAGATGTTATGTTGAGTTTTTAGTATTGAATTAAATTTGCCCAACCTCGTTCAGTTGCTTGAGAAGAATTGAGTACTTGCAAGAAGATAATTGATATAGTATGAATAGTTTGAATGTTGTGTGCATCACACCTATTTTCTCCATACTTTCAATTTGCAGTTGTTTTAGTTATGTTCTCTTTATTCACAGTGCACCCGAATAATGTGGCCATATAATGTATCCGATCAAAATATGGATGACAGGAGAGTGAACACTTCACACATTTTAGTTCATGTTGTTTCAATTTTAATATATCTGTTTAATTTTAATAGAATGGAAGCCGTGGCGTAATTGGTAAAGTTGCTGCCACGCGACTAGGAGGTCACGGGTTCGAGCCGTGGAAACAGCCTCTTGTAGAAATGCAGGGTAAGACTTCGTACAATAGACCCTTGTGGTCCGGCCCTTCCCTAGACCCCGCACATAGCGGGAGCTTAGTGCACCGGGCTGTCCTTTTTTGGTTAAAGGATGTATAATTTGGTGGGGACAGATATTCAACCTGCCTTCCACAAATGTAACTATTCAGTTATTCTTATGGCTAGTAGCTGTTTCTTTGTGATTAATTTTAAAGTATATATGTAAATGTATTTGTTAGCTGCTAATCTAGAATTCCAAGAAATTATAATGTCTTTCCATTTCATTGCAATATCAGATTCAGTTCAATTCTCTATTGGTTTTTGCTAGATCAGATAAATTCTTCAGTGACACCCAAATCCATCAAGTTTAACAATAATGTTCATAGGAAACCAGAGGTTTGTCTTTCAATGTCTTTCCATTGGTTTGCTAATGTTTTCCCTTTGTGTTCTTGGTTGTGCATAATTAACTTTATATGGATATATCAATAGGTAGATTGGCCGTGCAGTTACAATTGGGAGCCCCCTCCTTTCCATTCAACATCTCACATACTTCATCTCTAATAGCCTGTGGTGTGACAATAAATTCTCCTGTAAACATTCTTGTCGTCAAGTCGATTTGTGTGCATATTCAGGTAAGTGGTAGATTACTTACTTCTTTTATTTATAGATTGGTGTGGATGTGGAGGAAAAGCGAAAAACTACAAAACACAGCATTTTGACTTTAGCTAGACGATACTTCTTTAAACATGAACTTGAAGTGTTGACAGCTATTGGAGATCCCTATATCCAGCACCAGGAGTTTATAAAGTTATGGACGCTAAAGGTAAGTCTACTTTGAGGTCTTGATATTTGTTTACAAATTTTGATAATATCAACATGTTTATGGTCGGATCATGTTTAATTACCAACTCAATAATAACGATCATCGCTATAAATTATCTGAAGAAATAAGAATATAGCAATCCTAATTATCTGCATGATTCAAGGATGTGGCAGACTCAGTTATAACAATCATTACAATAAGATATCTGGATTTTAGCATTAAGCAGATGCTGCTTGTTTGAACTTCATTCAAGTCAAACTCGTAAGGCATTGAAAATAAGCAAGCTTACTGTAGAACCTATACTGATCCATTCTTGGTATTTTATGCCTCATAACTGATCCATATTCTTGAACACGTTGTCTTTACTGCTTTATCAACCAAGAACAAAGTAGTTTCAGATTCTTGTATGCTTGGTAAATGTGAAGCAAGGGATCAATTTTTCCTCGTAATTATCTATTATGTTGAGTTCTCTGAGGAAATATATTGCTCGCAGGAGGCATATGTGAAAGCACTTGGGAAGGGTTTCTCAGGTGCACCTTTGAAGATGTTTACCATTCGTCTTGGGAATCCTATTGGAGAATGCTTTCATCAGTCTCAGATTTCAAGTGCTGAGGTATGCCACTACGGATACTTTTATTCAACTTTGATCACTACTTCAGAAGTGCTTATGTTGTGTTGGTGCAATGACATCAACGATAAATGTCATGTTATGTCAAATGGTAATGGGTTCAATCAGCGAGATGGAGTTCTTTCTATGGGTTTAGCCATAGTTTTTGGAAAAAGTGGTTCAAGCTGGACTGTTTGAGAGAATTAAATGTGTAACATCTGCAAATAATTCCACTCTAGAAACAGCTAAAATGCGCTCTTAACTTGTCCAAACAGAGCAATCTCCTCTTATCATTTTTTCCCTGTGCATTACACCCGTTCGACATCTTAAACAAGTCCCTTCTCCTCCTTCTGTGACTTTTTGGAGCAAGTATTTAGCTAACTTATCGAATATAGCATACTTTTATCTCAATACATTGGATGCTTTTGTTTATATCAACTTTTCTTTCAGGCATGTGAAATAGTAGTGGATTGTCTTGACGATGCAAAGGACCTTACAAGTAAGTGGCAGTTTATACTCCTGGAGTTAGCTAGTTCTCATTATGCTGCCATTTGCACAGAAAAGGATATCAAAACCAGAGGTTAGGAAAGTTCTCTTTCTCCATGAATTGAGAATGTTGGCAAAGAAGAGATTTAAACATGTTTTGATTACGATAGGTGATTGGAATAATCCTATGAAGTTGACAGTTTGGAAGACAATTCCATTTGTTGAAGACAGTTGTGTTTCTGGAACGGACCAGTCCTTACAGTTTTTGGTTTGAGGTAATGATTGTAAATTGGTCACGGTATTGACTTTGACAATGTAACACTAGAATCATTGGAGTGGTGAGCTCATGCTTCAGAGTATCAATTCAACAAGTCTTCTTTTGAAAGGGCAATTCAGCAACTTTTATGAAGAGAGGTCTTCTTACAAGCCAAACATGTAATGCAGCTGTGAACATAGTACTTTTCTGCTAGCATAGTTTCTGGGGGGCATCGGCTATTTTAACAGACAAATCAAAACCATGTGTTGGACTGAGTAAGTTTATTGGATCCAATAATTTATGCTGGAAAAACAAATTGTAAAAGTGCAAGAATTCTCATTATTCACCCTTCTTGTTGTAAAATGGCCAGTTCAGTTTTCTTTTGTGGATAGCAGTCTTCTGTAATATCATATGCTGGGAGTTGCACTACTATTCTTTCAGCTTGTTATTGATTTTAAGCGTTGTTACTTTGTTCTGCCACATACTTTGCTTTTCTTGATGCTATTCTCTCTCTCTCTCTCTCTCTCTCAATCTCTCTCCGGAGTTGGTGGGTTTTCATTCAGTAGCAGGAATGCAAATGCGGCAGCATTCAAGAGTTTGTGCTTACACGCATTTATAAGGGTATAACTGAAAGTAAGGCACTAGAATTGCACAAAAGAGAACAGAACAAGAACATAAATCAAAGATTCTCTAGTCATATTACATTAGAAAGAAATTAGAAGACTCTTCAAACTCATGGCACAGATGGCACCAATTGCAACTTGCAAGTCTTGTTTCATTTCAAGGTCAACTTGAAATGTGCACTGGTTGAAGGACCACGATCCGTCAGTCTCCACTAGACTTAGCTTTCCACTAAAACACATGAATTTCATGATCAATGAACATTTTGTAGAATGATGTAACTAATACAGTTCTGTTGTCAATGCCCATCCGAGACACTCCTTTTCAATAGGAGGTGAAATAGGGACTAGGAAGGAGAGATCTTGAATGTGACCAAGCATTAAGTTCCAAAGGCGACTAAGTTGATTTAGCTGTAATGATATTAAGTCTCACACCTTTTAGAATTCTGAATTTAACCAAATTCCTGTCCCTCCTTGAAAGGTAGACAATCATAGTAAAAGTCAACATGCTTGCCCCTGATGTCAAACTTGTGCTCAAGGAAGAAAGAGATGCCTCCATCAAACATCCAATGCATCTGTTCTCAAAAGCTGGTCCCTTGTTTGCACTTATTTTATTTGATGAAATTTTTTGAAACAGCATAGAGTCAAGCAACTGAAACACTTGTATTAATGATGACAGTAGCTCTAACGCCCAGCAGCAAGGAACCAACCTATATCCTCTTTCATCTGTAATGACAATTCATATCTCATGGTCACTCAACTTTTCAACTACTTTGATAAAAGCATGCACTTTCTTATATATGGACCACATACGTCAAGTCGGATGATTAAACCTTTGACACATATTATGATTCCTTGCAAAGCTGCAGCAAACTGCCTCTGGCTTCTAGATTTGGAGAGCATACTTCATCCTGTTCCATCTCTGTCTTCACTGCTTAGTCCTTGTTATCATTTGTCCAGTCTCAAAAGTCACCAGTAATCATTACAAGAACATGTACCATTTCTGAAATGGTGGAAACGGGTGGCATCTCTGACCACAAATAAACGATCCACAGTTTTGCTAACCCGCTTCACAAATGAGTGACAGTCACCGCATATTCTCAAGTTCTTTATAACAAGAATGTCAGTCCCCATTTCAGTGTTCAAGAGAGCAAATGCTATTGCCAAACGTTCACTATGCACGCTCATAATATTAGGAGGTTCTTGATTTATTACCTCTTGACCATTTTTGTCTGCTCTTCCATGCTCACTTACAGTATCCTTCAATCTATTTAACATTTTGTATATATCTTTTGTTTGAGGATGACCTATATCGCCAGCTACGAAGAGGTGGGTTTTCCCTATACACTCAAAATAGCTATAACCTGGATCTTTTTTAAGCTTTCGTTCTCTCATCATCAATCGGACTCTTAATATACCTTCTGAATCATTTGCCTCCGTGTAGATGTTGGAAAGTAGCACGTAATAGCCTATGTTTGTGGGCTCAAGCTCAACAACCTTGTTAAATGCTAATTCTGCAAGTTCAACTTTTTTGTGGATCTTGCAAGCACCCAAAAGGGCACCCCACACTGCACCATCGGGTTCAACTTCCATCGATTCAATAAGTTTGCGAGCTTCCTCAAGTCGACCAGCACGACCTAATAGATCCACAGCACAAGAGTAGTGCTCTGAACCTGGATTTAATCCATACTCCCTCTTCATTAGATCTAAATAATTTAAGCCCTTTTTAGTCAACCCTGCATGACTACATGCAGACAGAACACTAACAAAAACTGTTCCATCAGGTTGAATGCCAGTCTTGATCATCTTATCAAAAAGCTCCACAGCAATGTTTCCAAGCCCATGCATGCCATACCCGCCTATTATTGCTGTCCAGGACACCAAGGTTTTCTCTGGCATCTCGTCAAATATAATCCGAGCTTTCTCCAAATTACCACATCTAGCATACATATTTATTAGAGCATTCTTCAAGAATACATTAAACCTCATACAATTAGACCTTATTTTCTGTTCCGCCTCAAAACCAATCTTTTGAGCACCAAGATTAGCACAAGCTGAGAGAACCCCAACAAATGTAACCGCATCAGGATCCACTTGCAACAATTCCATCTCACGATAAAGCTCCAAAACTTCAGCAGCCAACCCATTTTGCGCATAACCAGAAATCATTGCATTCCAAGTGATCAACCCCTTTTCTGGTATGTGATCAAACAACCTCCTCGCTAACTCCATTGAACCACAACGCACGTACATTGTAATCAAGCAGTTTGCAATAGCTAAATCATTCTCCAATCCACACTTAACGTTCAAACAATGCAAGCACATTCCCAACCACAGATGCTCCGGAACAGTACAACCTGGAACCAATCCTAAAATCGTAACCGCGTTGAATTCCATTGCTCTCAGCCTCATTTCACTAAACAAACAAAACCCATTTAAGATTTTATCATTTTGAACATACCCAGAAATCAAAGAATTATAACAAACAGTAAGATTTCTTTGAGGAACTTCATCGAACACCTTCTGTGCATGTTCAGTTAACTTACATTTACAGTACATAGATATCAAAGCAGTTAAAACAAAAGGCTCAGATTCACACCCGATCTTTATAACATGGCAATGTAGTAGTTTTCCAGTGGTGGAAAGGGAAAGAGAAGCTGAAGATTTGAGAATAAAAGGGAAAGTGAAAGCATTTGGGGTAGCTCCAAATTGGAGCATTTGACGGTAAAGAATAAGTGCGTTGTAGTATTGACCATGTTTTGAGAGATCTCTCAACTGCGTAGTCCATGGGGTAGTAGTAGTAGTAGTAGTAATAGTAGTGAAGCTCGCGGATTTGGTGATAATGGTGGTTTTGTTAGTATTGAAACGTGACAAGAATCTGGTATTTTTGTGGAGGTGTCTGGTCATTATTTAGACAAAGGGTGATTAGTTGGTTTTATGCAATTTATAGTAGCTTGATCATTTTGCTATGTCGCATTATTACATTATATTTAAAGGTAATATAGTTCTACATAAAGGAACTAAAGAGACATTTTAATTAATTAAATGAAAGTTAAATGTGGTGAGATATTATCTAAAAAGAAAAGATAGCAAAATAAGTTGATGGTAACTTTTCACCATTAACCAAAGTCCGGACTCAAACTTAAAAATTATGGCGATCTTTCGGTTCAACCTTTAAAGTTCTTAATTGAACTCATTATATTTTTTAAAGTTATGAGTTCATATTTGATATTTGTGCAATTTTTGCCTGCTGAATTTAAACATAAATTTATATTTGTATGGGGTCGAATCCGATCGCCTGCACAAGGAATATCGGTTTCGAACTCGTGTGATCGACGTCGATTGGAATCACTGCTCGACGGGCCGAGATCGAGACATTGAGAGGTGAAGGCCAAGACCGGATTCTTTCGGAATGGAGCTTGAAGCCAAGGTGCTCGAGACGAGATCGTTGAGGCTTATTAAGGTAAAACACCCTAGGGTAAAATCATTAGGTCTGCGTAACTGAAGGACCAGAAATCCCGTAATACGTGAATATATCGGCGGGAATCACGGCAGAAATCAATAAAGACGTTGAATTCATTAATTCTAGGGATATTTTACCTTATAGATAGATTTTTTACCTTGTATAAAACTCATACCCCTCCCTATATAAAGGAGAGCACAATTGTAATAGGACACATACAATCTACGATAAAAATACATCTGCTCTAACCGTTTTCTTTATCAATTTGCTCCATATTTCGCCTATCTTAGAGAATTTTATTACAGAGAAGTTATTCTACATTAGTGGTTTTTATTCTTTCTCAATTTACTTATTAAATTCAGTCTTTATTTTCATTCATCCTTTAGTTGTACCAAATCAAGTCACGTGTCCTTAAAATTACGTACAAATTTAATTGTTATTCGAAGACAAAGGTAAATAATATTCTATGCCAAAATCACTGGATTCAGATGAATCCGATACCATAATGCTGGATTCTCCCCTGCTGAAAACGAAACTGTTTACTAGTATTAAAGTGTTTTCCCCTTATTAACCTCAAGCAATTGGTGGAGTAGGACACTAGGGTAGTCTGCGATGCACACAACACTGCAACTTGAATAGTACAGTAGTAGCTACTAATAGATAAACCAATTAGATAACACCTTTATTCTAATGGATAAACCAACAGTCTGAGTGTAAAGAATAACAAAAAGAAAGAGAAGAAATCTTCAATCTTCAGTCCTCAATTTCTCAATGGAAGCCACTGCTTCTTTCTCCTCAACTATGTCTTCCCACCATTTCTTACCACTTTCCAAAGCCACCCTCTCAACTTCCAAACTTCCATTTTCTTGGACTGGTTCAACTCATTCTCTTTCATTTTCGTCAAGAAATTCATTCACTGTAACACCCTTTTCAGTTTTTGTTACTTTTCTTTCTTTCTTTCTTTCTTTTTTTTGCTGTTTTTTTTAAAAAGATTCAATTTTTTGTGTAGAGGGATACATGGAGGGTGATCAATTCAAGGAATTTGGTTATTTCAAGAAGAGAAATGCGTGGAGTTATTAGAGCTGAGATGTTTGGACAGCTTACTAGTGGACTTGAATCTGCTTGGAATAAGCTCAAAGGAGAAGGTAAATGAAAAAAATAATTGCATCTATATTATGACTTGATTGGCTTTTCCCTTTTTTATTTTCAAAGAAACCATTTTTATGATAAGAAATATTCTGTAATGTATACTAAGATTTAGTGAAACATGGTAAATAAACTGCTTTTACTGCAGTATATAAGATATATCTCGAAAAGTGTGTTAATTTGTGAATGAGTGTACTAAATTCTACAAAAGTTAATGCATTGCAATTTATGAGCTCATAGTGATGGCTGAAGTACAAACAACCCTTACATATCACTGTACGAGAATTCCATGTTCTGTTGTCGCCTTTGTGTGTGTGTATACATCCAAGATTACTTGAAATAAGCAGAACCGTTAGCTCAAAATATGATTGAGCTTTCTCGAGTTTGCTGAAATGGCATAGCTCTAAGTGAAAGAGTAATCTATGGAATTGCTTATGTGTTTGAGATTTGTTGAACAGATGTGGATCATTCGATTTCTATTTAACAGGGATATACTTCTTTGGTTCTGCATGTTATTGATTGATACTATAAAATTTTTAGGAATACATTTATTGGCAAGTGTTTAATTGTTAAAAACACATGTTACCCCCTTATCCAACGATAGTGGAGTGATTACTTGTGGTACAAACATATAACCATAATTTCTATATCCTCAATCTTTCACATTTTAGAGGTTTAAGTTCTCATTGTTTGTGCTACTAAATATGTGGTTATACATAATGATGAAGTGACTTAGCCTTAAGTTTCAAACTCTTTCTTTGCTATATTTTTTTGGTGCAACATGGTGTGCGTACAAGATGTAGATGCCATGTTAGATATGATTCGGACAATTTGTAAATATGCTTTGAGGCTCTAGCTTAGTGCTGTTCTTCTTTTTTAATAATATCTGTTATTACTGGTAAAAGAATATAATGATGAAGTGACTGTTGTTTGAATTCCTTGTGCTTCAGAGGTTTTGACCAAGGAAAACATTATGGAACCTATGAGAGACATCAGGAGGGCTCTTTTAGAAGCTGATGTAGGTTGCTCTCTAATTTAGCAGCTAATCTTTAGACATCAAATTTTGCCTCTCACTGAACTTTAATTGGCAGGTTAGTCTCCCGGTTGTCAGAAGGTTTGTTCAGTCTGTTAGTGAGGAAGCCGTTGGGACTGGCTTGATTCGAGGAGTAAGACCAGATCAGCAACTAGTTAAAGTATGTATTTTCGGACTGATGACTTTGAAAAATACACATATGGGTAGAAGCATTTTGTAGCAGGAAAAAGTTAAATATTTCTGGTCCTCAATATGCATCTGAATTGTCTTGTGAAGATCTTAATTTTAGCCTGCACATGGAAACTCATGTAACGACTTATGCATACAGGTGTTAGATTTCTGAAGAGATGTTTAGTGATAACTTGATTTTGATTTTTCTCTTAATCAGTTCTTTCTGCTTTGTGGTTTGTGACCAGACTGCCTCCCTTCTGTTGTTAATTTTATTTTGCTTGCATAATTGGCTATCAGCTCGAGCTGAACTTTTTTGTTTTTTTGTATCATTTTGTTGGTGTAGATTGTACGTGACGAGCTTGTGAAACTGATGGGTGGAGAGGTCTCTGAACTGGTGTTTGCTAAATCTGGACCCACCATAATACTATTAGCCGGTCTACAAGGTGTTGGAAAGACAACTGTTAGCGCAAAGTTAGCTTTATATCTAAAGAAGCAGGTATAACCCCATCCTGACCTTCCTTCACCCTTGCTCTCATGCTATTATCATTTACGTATATGGTCGTAGAACCTGCATTTCTCCAACTACCTTACTAATATTAAAGTTTGCAGGGTAAGAGTTGCATGCTGATTGCTGGCGACGTGTATAGGCCTGCTGCTATTGACCAACTTGTTATTTTGGGTGAACAGGTAGGCCATGTCACTTTAGCAACAATATGATTATATGTCATTTCGTTGTAGATGCTTCTTTCTGTTCTTTTACACATTAACAATGTTCACCTCTAAATCATTTTCTTCACAAGTATGCAGAATATCTAAACGCAACTTTATTCATTTTCATGTTCACTGATAAGTGGAGAACAGGTTGATGTGCCTGTTTATACAGCAGGAACAGACGTAAAACCTGCAGAAATAGCCCGGCAAGGATTAGAAGAGGCCAAAAGGAAGAATGTAGATGTAGTCATAATGGATACAGCTGGAAGACTTCAGGTCATATCATCTTAGTTTTTGGACTCCGCTATAACTTTTTCTAGTTGTTTGTATTTAAGTCTTTCTTAACTCTTGTAGATAGATAAAGCTATGATGGATGAATTAAAAGAGGTGAAACGGGTACTGAACCCCACAGAGGTGTTGCTTGTTGTGGATGCAATGACTGGCCAAGAAGCTGCAGGTACTTCTACACTCATTGAACATGCGAATTATCAATTACATGATTATTTTTTTTATCACATAATCTCAAAATACTTAAGCACCTTATAGCTTTCAGTAAAGTGAAAATATGCTCTTCATCAAATTTTTCTGATGCAGCTGGTGGTTATATTGAACTTTTACAAATATATATTCATTCACCAGTTCTTCTTGTGAGAATGCACGGGAGAAAAATATTATTATTTATGTTAATTGTAATACAATGAACCCTATTTATAAGTACACATAATATATAACCTACTCCTATTACATATGGGACTCGGACTAATTACATATATATTCACAAAGCTATTCTAACACTCCCCTCAAGCTGGTGCATACAAATCATATGTACCAAGCTTGTTACATATATAACTAATACGAGGACCACTGAGGGATTTGGTGAAAATATCTGCAAGCTGATCATTCGACTTCACAAACTTTGTAGTAATATCTCCTGAGAGTATCTTTTCTCTGACAAAGTGACAGTCAATCTCAATATGTTTAGTTCTCTCATGGAACATCGGATTCGATACAATATGAAGAGCAGCTTGATTATCACACACAAGTTTCATTTGGCTGATCTCACTAAATTTCAATTCGTTGAGCAACTGTTTGATCCAAACTAGCTCACATGTTGCTATAGCCATTGCTCGATATTCTGCTTCTGCACTAGACCGAGCAACGACATTTTGTTTCTTGCTCTTCCAAGATACCAAGTTACCTTCTACTAACACACAATATCCAGACGTAGAACGTCTATCAGAAGGTGATCATGCCCAATCAGTATCTGAGTATCCAACGATCTGCTCATGGCCTCGATCCTCAAACAATAGTCCTTTGCCTGGAGCTGATTTTATATACCGAAGAATGCGGACAACTGCATCCGAATGACTATCACAGAGAGAATCCAGTTTTTACAACCCTCGCAGGAAATGAAATGTCAGGTCTAGTCACTGTAAGGTAATTTAATTTACCAACTAGCCATCTATAGCTTGCAGGATTGCTAAGCGGCTCCCTTTATTCTGGCAAAAGTTTAGAATTCGAATCCATATGAGTGTCAACCGGTCTGCAGTTTGTCATTCATGTCTCTTCAAGAATGTCTAAAGCATACTTCCGTTGTGAGATTCATAATACCTGATCTAGACTGAGCAACTTCAATACCCAAAAAATACTTTAATCTGCTCATATACTTAGTCTGAAAGTGCTGAAAGAGATGTTGCTTCAACTTAGTAATACCATCCTGATCATTGCCGGTGATAACAATATCATCAACATAAACAACCAGAAAAATACAGAGATTTGAAGCAGAATGCCGATAAAACACAGAGTGATCAGCTGCACTACGAGTCATGTCAAACTCCTGAATAACTGTGTTGAACTTACCAAACCAGGCTCGAGGAGACTGCTTTAGACCATAGAGGTACCGGTGTAACCAACACACAAGGCCACTAGACTCCCCCTGAGCAACAAAACCGGGTGGCTGCTCTATATAAACCTCTTCCTCAAGGTCACCGTGAAGAAAAACATTCTTAATGTCCAACTGATAGAGAGGCCAATGGCGAACAACAACCATGGATAGAAAAAGGCGGAATGATGCTATTTTAGCCACGGGAGAGAAAGTATCACTGTAATCGAGCCCAAATATCTGAGTATATCCTTTGGCAACAAGACGAGCCTTAAGTCGATCAACCTGGCCATTTGGACTAACTTTGACTGCATACACCCAGCGACAATCAACAGTCTATTTACCTGAAGGAATAGGAACAACCTCCCAAGTACCACTTGTATGAAGCTGACATCTCGTCAATCATAGCTTGTCGCCATCCTGGATGAGACAGTGCTTCACCTGTAGACTTAGGGATGGAAACAGAGGACAAAAATGATACAAATGCACAATGGGGTGATGACAGACGATGATAACTTAAACCGACATATAATGGGGATTAGGATTAAGTGTAGATCGTGTACCTTTCCATAGTGCAATCGGTTGACTAAGAGGAGACAAGTCCACAGTATTAGCAGGGTCAGGTGCAGGACGTGAATCGGATGGGCCTAATGCTGGGCGTGGACGACGATGATAAGTTAGGAGTGGTGGTGCTGCAGAAGGTTGCACTGGACTAGATGGTGGAGCTGCAGAAGGTTGAACTGGATTAGGTGGTGGAACTGGAGCTATGAGTGGTGGAGCTGCAACTGGAGCTGGAGTTGTAGAGGAAGATGAATGGGAGATAGTGACTGAATCTCCAAAAGATGGAACTGGTAGCACCTCAGAAATATCTAAGTGATTGTTGACCTATGAAGTATGATTGGGTTTCAAAGAAGGTAACATCAGCGGACATAAGGTACCGCTGGAGGTCAGGAGAATAGCATCGATATTCCTTTTGCGTTCTCGAGTAACCCAGAAATACACACTTAAGGGCATGACGAGCTAACTTATCTTTTCCTGGAGTAATGTTATGAACAAAACACGTGCTCCTAAAGGCACGGGGTGGAAGAGAGAACAAAGGTAACTAGGGAAAGAGGACAGAGAATGGAACTTGATTATCCAGAAGATGGCATACAATTAATAACATAGCAAAATGTAAGAACTGCATCCCCCAAAAACGCAACGGAACATGAGACTATATGAGTAGGGTACGAGCAGTTTCAATAAGATGTCTATTCTTTCTTTTAGCTACCCCATTTTGTTGAGATGTGTAGGGACAAGATGTTTGATGAATAATCCCATGAGAGTTCATAAACTACTGAAATGGGGAAGACAAATACTCTAGGGATTATCACTATGAAATGTGCGGATAGAAACCCAAATTGATTTTGAATTTCAGCGTGGAAGGTCTGGAAAATAGAAAACAACTCAGACCGATTTTTCATCAAAAATATTCAAGTGCACCTGGAATAATCATCAATGAAACTGACAAAGTAGCGGAATCCCAAGATAGAACTGACTCGACTAGGACCCCAAACATCTGAATGGACTAAAGTAAAAGGTGACTCTGCTCGATTATCAAGACGTCGAGGGAAATGGGAGCGGGTATGCTTACCGAGTTGACATGTCTCACACTCTAGAGTGGACACGTGAGATAAATCAGGTACCATTTTCTGAAGTTTTGAATAAACTGGGATGTCCCAACTTCCGGTGAATCAGCAACAAGACAAGTTATTGAAGGAAGACAGGATGTGAGTCCATGTGATTTTGCAAGGACAAGGTAATGAAGTCCATCTGATCACGCCTGGTACCAATGATCCGCCTTGTACTGCGTTCATGTATAAAAACAAGGTCATCAAGAAATAAAACGGAGCATTTAAGTGATTTGGCTACACGACTAACGGCTATTACATTAAAGGGACTACCGGGAACATAAAGAATTGAATCTAAAGGTAAGGAAGGAAGTGGACTTGCTTGACCTATTCCAGTTGCCATGGTTTGAGACCCGTTGGCCATTATGACTGTTGGGAGAAATCGAGAACATGAAATAGTAGCGAAAAGAGATTTGTTACCAGTAATATGATCAGATGCACCTGAATCAATGACCCAAGACTCAAAGGTTGAAGATTGGGAGACAGAAGTCACGCTACTATCTGTTTGAACAACGGAAGTTATCCCTGAAGATGTCTGTTTACATGCTTTATACTGAAGGAACTCAATATAATCCGGTAAAAAAACTATCTGGATTGCATTGGATCCAACGGATTGTGAGTCAAAGGCTTCTGATACGAATGCCATTATAATGTTTACGCCGGGAAAAGCAAAAATTATCTGGGAATTACTGTTCACTCCGAAAAAATAAAAAGGTTGTCAGAATTTGATGAAACTTAAATGAAAAGACTCCGAATAACCTCCTGAATAATCTGTCCAAAAGAAGCTTGTGGGAAAAATCACTGTAGCTGCTGGAAAGTCCGTGTAGTTGTCGGAAAAATCTCAAAGTGATCGGAATAAAAAGAAAAAGCATGGGTAGGCTCGGAATGGCCACGCGAACAAGCTATGTGAAAGAAAAAATTTGAAATCTAGCCGGCAAAAGGCCACACACGCCGGCGCGTGGGGAAGAACTCGCCGGAAAATCTGACTTCCGAACCGCACGTGAGGGCGTGCGAGAGATCGGTTGCCGGAGACCTTTGGTGGGGTTTGGTCGCGGAAGCCTTGGGGACCCTGTGGTGGTGTTGATTTTTGCGCAACACCAACGGAAAGTGATTTTGTTACGGACAACCTCTTAAGTCGCCGGAAAATTGCACGGCGACGCGGTCTTTCTTCTCGGAAGTCGCTGGAATGATGCACAGCGATAAGTTTCTCACTAATGCTCTGATACCATGTGAGAACGCATGGGAGAAAAATATTATTATTGATGTTAATTGTAGTACAATGAACCCTATTTATAAGTACACATAATATATAACCTACTCCTATTACATACGGGACTCGGACTAATTACATATATATTCACAAAGCTATTCTAACACTTCTTAACCGTAAGATCTGACTAAAAGTATCACTACTTCGAAGATAGTGGTATAGTGTTAGATAATGAATTCATATATCCTGGGTCAAACACGTGTCATCAGTTCATGGCTTTTTTACAGTGTTCAGCTTTGCGGAAGGCTTTTGAGTAGTGGTCATGTGACTTTTCACATATTTTCTTTCTGTGTGGCTTTTGTTATAGTTTGTTGACTGTGTCATTTGTAATTCCCTATCTACAAGAAGGGATCGCTAATCTTTATCATGTAAATTATTCTTCTATCTATTACTCCCTCCTTAGATAGGGAGTACTAGATGGTGCAATAAATCTCTGTAACATCTAAAAACAAATAGCATGGTAGTTCACCAATCATTCATGTTGAAAGTGGCAATTTCCTGTTTGTTCTCTCTCTTACCATTCACATTGATGAATTGTAGCTTTGGTCACAACATTCAATCTCGAAATTGGAATTACCGGTGCCATTATGACAAAGCTAGATGGGGATTCTAGGGGTGGAGCAGCTTTAAGTGTCAAGGAGGTGGGTTCTTATTACTACATGATATCTGTACAAGTGATTATGTTGTGTCAAATGTTAATATGATCGTACGTTATAGACAACAAAACCGTTGATTTGCTCTTTAACTATCAAGTTTTCATTTTGGAAGTAAATTGCGATTTTGCATCACACTTATATGTTTTACTACCACAGGTATCAGGAAAGCCAATTAAGCTCGTAGGAAGGGGTGAACGTATGGAGGACCTTGAACCTTTCTACCCTGACCGCATGGCTGGACGTATTTTAGGGATGGGAGATGTTCTGTCATTTGTTGAGAAAGCCCAAGAAGTTGTAAGTTACCAACAAGTATATTTTTTCTCGTTTTTTTTCTTTACTTTGATTCAACTAAGTTTCGTTTGACTCCTTTTAAATGATTTTAGATGAAACAAGAAGATGCTGAAGATTTGCAGAAGAAGATCATGAGTGCAAACTTTGATTTCAATGACTTCCTGAAGCAAACTCGTGCAGTTGCTCAAATGGGTACCATGTCCCGCGTTCTCGGAATGATTCCTGGCATGGGAAAGGTAATATACCTGGTTCTTATTAAATCAATCTCTCCATTTCTGTGTGATAAATATTCTATGGTGCAGTTCATGTTCCAATAGTTACTGTACATACCTTGTATCAGCTATATTCCTTTCTTTTTATTTATGTGATGAAGCGGGAACTAATTCCATCTTGTTTGTGCATAAGCAGGTTACTCCTGCACAAATTCGAGAGGCAGAGAAGAGCTTAATAATAATGGAGTCAATGATAGAAGTCATGACACCAGGTTATTCATCTTACCTCGGATTTCTAATAACGACGTGTTGCTATGTTTAACATATATACTAGTCCTGCTAGTTCAATTCGTTGCGACTCAATTTATTGTCTTTCATCTTTTTCTCAGAGGAGAGGGAGAAACCAGAATTGTTAGCAGAATCTCCTGCTAGAAGGAAACGTATCGCTCAAGAGTCTGGGAAAACTGAGCAGCAGGTAAAATTGATGTGCTAGGGATGGCATAGAAAAGTAAATTCTATGTTGGAGGTTGTTCGGTAGTCCTTTGCATGCTCACCTATAACTTGATTGCCATTTGTAGGTGAGTCAACTTGTCGCTCAACTTTTTCAAATGCGTGTACGTATGAAGAATTTGATGGGCGTTATGCAAGGTGGTTCCATTCCTGCACTGAGTAATCTAGAGGAGGCACTTAAAACTGAACAGAAGGTGCTCATCCTCCTACATACTATTTGTTCTAAGCATGTGGATATAAATGCTGTGTTTTCTTTCTCCTCAAAATTTTACTTGCAACAAATAAATAAATAAATAAAAGAATATATGATCTTTAAGCATCCGTGAGGAACTAGCTTGATTAAACTGAGTTGACTCCTTTCAAACCACAATTTTCTGAATTTTTGTTTGTTTCAAAATGGTAAACCGAGTTCTGTTCAAATATTCTAATAAATAGGTGAATAACTCTCTACTTGCACCGTATATCTTATGCGCTTAACAAAACCAAACAATTATTTCATTTAATTGAAGAGTTCGAATTGATTTCTTACCATTCCCTCCCTCGACCCTTTGCAACAACAGAAATAAAATGTACCCCCTAAAAATTAAAATCATTAGTATTAATCAAAATTAAATTTATTTTTCAAATAAAAAGTACCCCATAAAATTTAGTGGATTTGCACATCAAAGATTATGCCGGTCTCCAGAATTACCTAGTACTTGTTGCTGGTAGGAGGTAGCGGGTACATGGAGTTAGTCGTGGTGTATGCAAGATGACCCCGACACTAAGGTTATGAGGTTATCGGAAAAATTTTAAAAAAGATATGCTGATCGCTAGTAGTAGTTACTTCTAATTTCGGGCTCCTCACCTTCTTATTACAGCCAAATCTCTTGGACTATGTAGTATGCATGTCTTCTTCTATTTTTCTTTTCTCTTCCAATCTCCCTTCGAGATAGTTAAATCGAGGATTTACCAATGCATCTGTTAGTTCTAATTCACATTTCTACTCCCAGAGATTGAAACACCTATTCTGCTGTGCAGTTACTATTTTGTCAAGTATTCTTACCACAAAAGTTGCATGTCCGCGTATTTGGATTTGCACTTATTTCTTCTTATTATTTATTGGCTTTAACTCAAGCTGATGGTTTCATTGTCATCTTGTTCCGTTCCTTACTTCAGGCTCCTCCCGGTACTGCAAGGAGGAAACGAAGGTCAGAATCAAGGAAGCAATTTGCAGACTCGGGATCAACTAGACCTGGCCCGCGTGGTTTTGGAGCCAAGAACTAAAATATAGGACTATATGTCAATCAAATTTTTTAAGATCTGGCATCTTTGACTAGTTTCTTATGAATACTCAATATAACAGAGTCTGAGTACAATTTCCAGCAAGGGAATTGTGAAGACTCTTTCATTTGATGAATGCAGAGCAAAAAGGAAATGATTAGGTGACCTTGGTTGGAGATAGGAGATGAGAAGAATTCCTTATTTGTAATGTAGGAAAGAAAAGTTGTTGACATGATTATAGTACATTTGTATTTATTCTCAACAATGTAGTGTTGTCCCCCTTCTTGTGTAACTCTTGCCTTCTTACTGTATCTACAAAGATTTGATTTTTATTTTTTTGGGTAAATTATATGTTTTTATTCGTAATAAAAGTAAACCGCAAAGAGAAAGTACAAGTAAGGGGGACAAAAGCTCGAGTAGTGTGGCCTATATGCCTTGGCTATATAATTATTCCTTTGCGCCTCACATTGCCTCGGTAGCAGCCTTCATACAGAGGAGTCAGCTAAACCTTACCTTACAAATATTTGATTTCTTCACATATCAACCTTTTTTTTTTTTATCCCTCCCAAAATAGGAGGACATATATCAACCTTTGGTCTTGGATTAGAGGTGGTGAAATGAGCTCATTTTTTAGTTGCTTGTCCAACCCGCCCAAGTTTAAACTGTTGAGTTGACCGAACAAATTATTGGGTCAAAACAGGTTAAATAGTGTAATCTAATGGTTTAAATGCAGCTCAAACTCAAACACACAAAATCAATAGATACATTCAAGATATTAAAAATGGGATTAGCTCCTGTACATCGACTCATATCTCCTAACAAATTTAGGAGCTGATAAAGTTCCAGAATAAAGAAAGGCTATTTTCGTCACATAGTTTACACCAAGTAAAAAAGATTTAACAAACTAACAGCAGAACAAGCTATTTTTGTAGGACTTTTTGTCTTCCAAATCAGCCTCCAAGGCCAAACTTTGAATTGACCTTCCTTCCCCAGCTCATAGATACTAAAGAACAATCAAAACCTCTTTTAAATTATATAGTGCCGGGAAAATCTTTTTGGTTTGGGGTTGACATCAAGAAATGTCACAACAGCATGTGGAGAAGTTTTGGGATACTTCAAAACCACCTCTGATGCCTTTTTTGATATTTCAGTAAAGTCGGCCCAAACAATTGTCAATTTTTCCAATACTCGCGCATTCTTCAGGAAAAACCTTAGTAGCTCCATCTCACATTCTAAATATTTGAAACCAGTCAACTGAATCAACTTTAGATGAGATTTCAAGCACACGATGCTTTCACTAGGGTCATGCAGCTTCCATTTCTCCTCCCAGCCAAAATTCTCATCCGAAAACAAATTAAGAACCTCCAAATTAGGAGAATGCTTGAGCAATAATATCAAAGCTTGCATGCAAGCTTCATCACTTTCCACTGTCAATTTTAAGGACTTGAGCTTATAAAACATGACCGGAGAGCTACGTATTTCATGAGCCATCCGATATACACCTCGAACAGAAACCGTGCATAATTTCAACGCTGACATAGAGGGAACATTCTTGATCATCTTATATGTAAGCATGCCAATTTCCTTGGGGTTACGCACACCGAAAAAGAAGATGTGAACAACTTCTATAGAGAAGAGATTCTCTATAATTATATCCTTTGCCATTGGAGCACAATATTTCAAGACCTTGAGATTTGGGCAAGAAATTTTGACATTACAATTGCTGTAACTTTGTCCATTGCTAGCATAGTTTACTAAATACACATAAACCAGAGATGTCGAAGCAATATCAAGCACAGTCATAGTTCCAAAATTACAATTTCCTAGTATTAGTTTTTCAAGAAGAGGACATGTTGAGAACAAGCAACTCATCAAATGCTCGTTCGATAACTCAACCTCCAAAAGATGAAGCAATTTGAGCTGACAAAATCCCAAATGATTAGGCAACTTAAGCATATCCCCACACAGTTGCAATTTCAAAACTCGTAAAGATTCACAAGTCGCAACACAATATGGCAACTCAAAAGGCTCATAAAGACGAAAACTTAACACAAGTTCTTGAACATTTCGCTTTGTTATCACACGAATCCACCGGAAAATGGCCACCTTATCAAAAAAATTGCCAGAACAGAGTTTCAAGGAAATAAGACTAGTGTTGAACCACATTGAGAAATTAAGACCCAATTGATAAAGTCTTTGCATTTCCCAGCCGACGGCCAATTCAAAAGCCGTTTAGCCCGTTCATTACCAAAGCGATTAATATCAAAATGCAAGTAAGGCATTGTCCTACATATATAGTCCCATCTTTTCGACAATATGCTTAGCTGAACCACCTCAAAAATGCAGAGAGATGAAAGGACATTGTGGAGTATTTCATCAGGAAAATAACTTATTCTGTCAATTCCTTCACTTGTACTGGTAATAGATGCACCCAACAACTTGGGTTTTGTTGATGATGTTTCCATTAAAAAAATTCGTTTTTGAACAAATTAAAAAGCAGAGAACAGGATTGATATTTCAATGAATAGTGAGATACCTTTTCGCCGGAAGTTTTTCTCAGTCGAATATCTCAAACAAGACGCGCCGCCGGTCTCACACAGAATGAGAGCGACAGAGAGGCGCCATTTTTTTAGGTCTGTAACTCTTTGCCAAATTATGTTCGGTGTTCAATTAATAGTTTACCTATGCGGCCTTTTAAACTTAGCCGGAATTTTTCATTAATCCTTATAACCAATTTTTTTTTTTAAAACCCTCCGCATTAGGAGTATCTATAGTGTTTTCACACTTGCCCTCCAGCGTGACTCGAACATAGGACCTAAAAATGTCCTCCAGCGTGACTCGAACACAAGACTTAACAGTCATAGCTGGAGGTGTTTTTACCAAATGAGCAAGTCTCACTTGTCATTATAACCATTTGAATATTTGAACTCAAAGCTAAATTGTACCTATTAGATATAATGGATTGACATGACACAAGATGTGAGTCTCACTTCTTATTAGGTGTGGATCGGTTTCAAGCGATCGTGTTAGGTGCGGGTAGGTTCCAAGTGGTCGTACTAGGCACGATTAATGGTCATTCCAAACGCACGTATGTTACTATAAAATATGCTTAATGTAACGTCATGACTAAAGTAAAATATTATTGGAATAAAGTAAAGTGGTGAATTAATGAAAGAAAAATATAAATAATAATAAAATAATATTAATATAAAAAATTTCTGTATTAGTAAAATAATAATATAATAATAAGGAAAAAAGGACAAATAAAAATATATAAAAAATAGTGTGTTGTATAATGGAGAATAAAATTATAATAACTAGTGATATATGTGACAATTGCAACAAATTAATTAAAATCCTAATATTTACAAAAAGATGGATAATTAAGCTGTTTTGCAATTCAGAAAAAAGGCATAAAAATAGTGATAGTTTTAATATTGTAATAAATTGATAAAACCCTCAATATTTATAAAATAATGATAATTATCAATAAATTAATCTTAAAGTAGATAAAATGTAAAATAGTATATTATGGTAGTTAAGATCCTCTATTGGTGGTAGCATTTTAAGGAATGTCATCCATGTGTTAGGTGAGGTATTCTTTTTTGTCCTACTTTTAGAAGCAAAAGCACAGATATTCTGTGTTTTAATAACCTTCCACAATTACATAAACAAAGTGAAGAAAAGCAACAAAAGAGAGAAAAAGAATTATTTCAGGTTAAATATATTTTGTATAAAAGAAATGGCAAGTGGAGGTGAAAGTTTTCCAGCAGTTGATGCTGAAAAAGAATTGAATCCACAGAAGAATAATGACTTTCAGGTTGATCCAGTATCATCACAAGTTTCTTCCTCACTTGAAAAAGAGGTAATGATTTCTCTCTTCTCATTTATGATCTAAAAGAGCATTCGGTGCACAAAGTATTCTGTATTTACGTGGGGTTGGGGAAAGAGTTGCATCCTAAAAGATGTAATATAGACAACCTATCCTAATGCAAGCATTAATGGCTGCTTCCATGTCTCGAACCCCTAAATCGTTTATGATCTTAAAAAAAGGTTGATCCAGTATCATCACAAGTTTCTTCCTCACTTGAAAAAGAGGTAATGATTTCTCTGTACTCATTTATGATCTAAAAGAACATTCGGTGTACAAAGTATTCTGTATTTGTGCGAGGTTCGGAAAAGGGTTGCATCCTAAAAGGTGTAATATAGACAATCTACCCTAATGCAAACATTAATGGCTGCTTCCATGCCTCAAACTCGTAAATCATTTTTTTTTTTATTCCCTCCCTCAAAGAACTCCCCACCTTGCTCTTGGGATGACTCGAACTCACAACCTATTGGTTGGAAGTGGAGGGTGCTCACCACTTGAGCAATTCACTCTTGACCGTAAATCGTTTATGATCTAAAAAAAAGGTGTTTGTGAAGGGAAAACAATAACATCGGATCTCCGTCTTTTTTCTGAAAATCAGAGATTCTTGATACTGTCTACTAAAAAAGATAATATATATATATATATATACCAATTAAAAGTAGCTAATAAGGAAATTTTGAAAATATTTTGCCTCATTTGTCTATCCTTTTTATGCATCAATTTTCTTTTCAAGAAAATATCATACCTTATTTGCATCTCATACAGAAGATTCACTTGAATTGTAAAACTTTGGAATTCATCTTACACATAAACACATCTATAACAAAAACTTTAACCATATCAATATTATACCTGTTGTAGCAAAGAGACATGTTTTATTTCAAGATTACTAGTTCAACTTTATAGAGATTTATACATAGATATCTTTTAAGTAATCTGACAGTATAAAAAGTTTTTACACTATTAGTGTATATCAGTTAAACTCATTATTAGGTATCATCTTGCCAAGTTTGTAACAATCTTCCACAAGTCATAAATATTGAAAATTCAAAATTCAAATTTCTGAAAATCAGAACCATTAACTATTGACTTAAAATACATAAATAATTCTTGGATTTGAATCTCTAAATTTTATTTTCCTAATGACATAAGAAAATACAACTTGATATATAACTAATCAGTATGAATTTTTTCAACCAAAAAGTCCTTCTCAATTTTAATTATAACAACAATTATGAGTATATGTAACGCCCCAAGAGAAATTGTTAAACGGATATATATTATTTATATATATTCCCGATATCAGAAAAGTATCATACTTCAATCTTTTTTTTCCTTGTAAAACATTTCTAACACAGGCAAAGGAAAAATTGGAGAAAATGAAAAAAGAGAAAGATAGAAAGGATGCACTCCAAAATTTCAAGACTGCTATAATCATCTCAGGAGTTGTTGTTGCTGTGGCTGGTGCTGTCTTTGCCATTACCAAGAAGCTCAAGGAGAGATCCAATTAGCATGGAACTTATATATTTATTTTTTTAATTTTTACTTTTTTAATCTCACCCCATTCATACATATCAAAATTTTGCCAATATTTATTTTTGTTTTAGGTTTTATAGAGAAGAGGTATTTATCAATTTGTCCTTGGATGTGTATGAGGATGATTTTGAGTCATCTTGAGAGTTTTACACATTGATACTGTGATGGGTCGTTTGGTAGGTTGTACTAAGTAAAATAATTTCTGTGTAAAAATTTAATCCGTCCAGTATACTGTTTGGTTGCTCAATTCAATTTATGCATACCTAATACATGGATTACTTATACCTCATAGGAGGGTTCAGCTAATACCAAGAGAACCAAGGGATTACTTATACCAGGTTTAACTATACCTGGATAAGACCCTTATACAATGAACCAAACACTTGATAAAAAATAATCTCAGCACTATAATTCCTGCACTACTAATACCTGCATTACTAATCCATACATTACTTGTGTTCGTACCAAACGACCCATGAAGAATAATTTGCATGCATGGGAAAAGTTAAACCATGGTATTTTTCACTTTTTCTTGAGTAAAATGTGCTTTTCATAGTTGTGATCTTTTTTCCCCTTGTAAAACATTTCTAACACAGGCAAGGGAAAAATTGAAGAAAATGATAAAAGACAAAAATAGAAAGGATGCAGTACTCCAAAATTTCAAGATTGCATTGTTAATCTCTGCATTACTTTTGTTCGTACCAAACGACCCATGGATTGTTCAGTTTTCTCTTCCGAAAGCTGTTTCCAATTTTTTATTTATAAAGCTTTTCCCGTAATTTCTTGAAATTTTGAACCCTCCATCTCAACTGTGGGAGCGTGCGCTAATCCTCAACCTCCCTTTAATTTCTTTTTAAGTTGTTGCAAAGTAGTTATTTTTTAGTTATAACTTCATCACTTATTTTCATTATAAAAATTACAGATTTGTGGGTAGTAAAACGTAAATAGATATTAGTCCCTAAAATATCGACAAATTCTAATTTTAATCATTTTCAGTTAAATATATTTAACCTTCAATTAAATGTGAATCTAGTTAAGCACATTTAACATTCAATTAATTAAAATGAGCACTTTTGATTCTTCAACCTCTACAAATTTGACGACTTATGAACTAGTAAACATGAACACGTTAGTTTCTTCAATTTTTACAAATTTTGATAAATTATGAACAAATAAATTATTTAATTATGCATACATTATGTTAAATTTTTGGGAGTAATATTATTTAAAAATAATCTAAATATAGCATACATCATATTTCAATTAATTCAAAATAAAAATTCTTAACACTGAAGAATCAACAATGCACTTTCACCAAAAATTAAAAACATTGAGTGGGATGACTTTATGTTGAATGATAGGAATACTTCAAAAAATTTTAAATAGATTGAAACAATTCCGCTTTCTGTCCCAAAAAGATGATATTTTTCAGATTTTGAAAGTCAAACTACTTAACTTTGATTATTGCAACGATCTGGCTTGTCATTTTGGAAATTAGTGTTCCGTTTGGCGGTTTAAGGTCTCGAGAAGCTTCGTAATGTGTATTATGACTTGCGTGTGTGATCGAGATTGGTTTACAGATGATTCAGGATTTAATTGAAAGAGCAATTCTTATTTTTGAAGCTTAAATGAAAAGAGTTAACCGGAGTTTGACCTTTGAGCAAACGACTCCAGAATGGAATTTTTATGGTCTCAATAGCTTCGTATGATGACTTTGGACTTAGGCGTGTGTCTGGATTTGGATTTGGAGGTTCGTAGGGAAATTTGAAGTATTTCGGCGAAAATTGAAAAATTAAAGTTTTGGAAGGTTGAGGGGGTTGACCGAGAGTTGACTTTGGTGATATCGGGTTTGGATTTCGATTGCGAGAGTTGGATTAGCTCTGTTATATCATTTGGAACTTGCATGCAAAATTTGGCGTCATTCCGGGTTGATTTGATATGTTTCGGCGTAGAAGTTAGAAGATTTTTAATTTCATAAGTTCGATTCGAGGTAGCGATTCGTAGTTCCGACGTTGTTTGATGTGATTTGAGGCCTCGACTAGGTCCACGTTACGTTATGAAACTTGTTGGTATGCTTGGACGGGGTCTCGGGGGCCCCGAGTGTGTTTTGGACGAGGCTTCTGCCGTGCGGTTGTTATTGTGTTGCACGAGGTTTCTACCGTGCGGTTGTTATTGTGTTGCACGAGGTTTCTGCCAGGCTGTTGTTATTGTTGTTGCACGAGGTTTCTGTCGTGCGGTTGTTATTGTGTTGCACGAGATTTCTGCCGTGCTATTTTTATTGATACGCATGCGGTGGTATAAGGTCTGGGTGTTGAAACACATGCGGTGAGATAAGGTGGACTTGAAATGCGTGACTAGTAGGGGAATTACTAGAAGCCATGCGGTGTAATAAGGTAGGCTAAAATGCGGGATGCTATTTTGAAAAAATAATTTTCAAAAACTAAATATAAAGGCTCCGCGGTGATATAAGAAAAATTATGATTCATTTACGATTTGAGACTACGAGATGATATCTCGGGAGTGCTCTTGTTGTCATTTCCCCTTTTCTGTACACTTGTCTTTGATTGTTGTTTTCCTTAGTATATTATTAATTATTTTCCTTCGTGTTGCAGTAGTTGCTCAGGTCTGTGTAGCTAATCTTGTTGTGCTGGTCGCTGCTTCAAACTTCATTGCTGCTTCTGTTACACCTTACACTTCGTGGTGATAGTTGCTTATGTGCCATTCATTGACTCCACTCTTATTTGTTGACTGGAATTTTGGTAGAACACTTGCACAAGCATACACGTAGTTAAATCACCCATATCGGTTTTAAAAGGTGAATCCTGACGAAATTAACCATTATACGTACTCTTGTCTTCTTGCCTTCTGTATTGCGGATTGTTCTATTGGCGCGTGAGTCGTCCGTGTGGTTATGAGTTGTAGTGCGGGTACAAGATGCCAAGTGATTAGGGTTCTTGAATTGGGACCCGTGAGCTGTGATTATGAGGTTCGGTACCTCGTGGAAATGCTTGAAAAGATTTGGTGTGGAAGCGGTTGTTCTCATCGAGTTGTTGCTGGTTTTCCCTTTATTTGGTTTCCTCGGACTTAGACTGTGATTAGTTACTCTACAACATTATTACCTGACTGCTTCCTGTTGAATATTGTTGTTACTAGTGTATCATTGCAAGTATTGTCTTGTATTCCTTATCTTGCTTAGCTTTATATTAATGTTGTTTTCTCTGTTAGTTCATCTACACACTCGTTCAGGTTGTTTAGTCCGGTAGGTGTATTGACTGTCCCTCGTCACTACTCCACTGAGGTTAGTCTTGATACTTACTGGGTACCGCTGTGGTGTACTCATACTACACTTTTGCATATTTTTTGTGCAGATTTAGGTGCCTCGGTTGTTGTTGATTTTTAGTTGGCTAGTCTAGCCGTGAAAACTTAAGGTAAACCTGTCGTCGCATTCGCAGGCCTCGGAGTCACCCTCTGATATTGTACTTGTACTGTTTAATTTCCATTCCGCACAGTTGTATTTAGGGATTCTTCTAGTAAACTCAGTAGAGCTTATGACTTGTACTGCCGATTTTGGAAATTGTAATTGTGTATAAGATTTATCTCACATTCTTCGTTTGATGGTTGACTTCTTCTATTAATTTAGTAAGTGTTAGGCTTACCTAGTATTAGAGACTAGGTGCCGTCACGACATCCTACGGAGGAAATTGGGGTCGTGACAAGTTGGTATCGAGCTCTAGGTTCATAGGTGCTACGAGTCATAAGCGAGTTTAGTAGAGTCTTGCGAATCGGTACGAAGACGTCTGTACTTATCTTCAAGAGGCTACGGAACTATTAGGACAATTTCACTTCCTTCATTCCTATTGTACAAGTTTATTGATCTCGGAGTTAAACCTTTGTCATTCTATTCTCTCACGGATGGTGAGAACACGATCTGCAGTTACCGACGACGCTGCCCTCAGAGCCTGTGTTTCTAGGGGCCGAGGCAGAAGCAGAAGCAGAGGTTAAGGAGGAGCACGTGCTACAGCTAGAGCACCCGTCAGAGCAGCCGTTGAGGAGCCGCTAGTAGCTCCTATTGGGGACAGGTACGGAGGCGCTGTGGTTGCCCAGGACTTTAGGAGACTTTAGCATAGTTCCTGAGCATGTTTGGTACATTGGCTCAGCCGAGAAGTTGATTTCGGTTGCACCAGCTACTTCACAGATGGGGGGAGGAGCTCAGACTCCCGCTGCACGTACTCTAGAGCAGCGAGTCCACGTTAGTAAGGTTCCATGTGTCATGGCGACACAGCCTGTTGTCCCAGTTCAGCCCGTGGTTAGAGCAGCAGCATATGAGGAGTAACATCTTAGACTTGCGAAGTTCAAGAAGTATTACATTATGATTGCCCTATCTTGGTGCTACATTATGATTCCGCTTTTATTATCGTGAATATTATTTTTGTGAGGGATTTATTCCCAACAACTGGTATATCAGACCACAGGTTATGCTCATACGCAGAAATATTACTCACAGTCGGTAGTACTATACTCGAAAAAAAATTCTCGAGTAAAGTACGAGGTAGCAAAATTCAACGGAGATAGCGTTTTTTCAACATGACAAAGAAGGTTGAGGGATCTACTCATCCAACAGGGATTACACAAGGTACTAAAAGCCGATGCCAAAAAGTCTGATACCATGAAAGCTGAGGATTAGGCTAACTTGGATGAAAAGGCTGCTGGCTCAGATGATGTGGTAAATAACATCATTGATGAAGATATTGCATGTAGTGTTTGACAAAGTTGGAAAGCCTATACATGTCCAAAACGCTGCAGTTATACGCCCTACACATGGGTTAAAATACGAATTTTTTGTCACATTTAAATGTGTTTAACGGACTAATCACACAGCTCGCCAACCTCGAAGTAAAAATCGAGGAAGAAGATAAAGCCATCTTGCTCTTGAACTCCTTGCCATCCTTGTACGATAATTTGGCAACAACCATCCTGCACGGTAAGACTACCATTGAGTTGAAAGACGTCACATCGACTCTTCTACTCAATGAGAAGATGAGAAAGAAGTCTGAAAATCAAGGACATGCTCTCATCACAGAAGGTAGAGGCAGGAGTTACCAAAGAAGTCGAGCAACTATGGTAGATCCGGAGGTCGTGGGAAGTCCAAGAGCTGATCTAAAATAAGAGCCAGAAATCGCTACAATTGTGATTAACCAGGTCACTTCAAAAGAGATTGCGAAATCCAAAGAACGGCAAAGGGGAAACCAGTGGCTAGAAGAATGACGACAACACAACCGCCGTGGTGCAAAATAGTGATAATGTTGTTCTCTTCATAAATGAGGAAAAGGAATGTATGCACTTGGCAGATCCAGAGTCGGAATGGGTGGTTGACACAACAACATCTTACCATACTACACTGGTAAGAGATCTTTTTTGCAGATATGTAGCAGGTGATTTTGGCACTGTGAGGATTGGTACAAGTTACTCAAAGATTGCAAGGATTGGTGACATTTGTATCAAGACAAATGTCAGATGCACATTGATTCTAAAAGACGTGCGGCATGTACCTGATTTGCGGATGAACTTGATCTTGGGAATTGCTTTAGACCGAGATGGATACGAGAACTATTTTGCAAATCAAAAGTGGAGACTCACCAAGGAATCATTGGTGATTGCAAAAGGAGTTGCACGTGGCACATTGTACAGGACAAATGCAGAAATATGCCGAGGTGAATTGAATGCGGCATAAGATGAGATTTCTGCAGATTTGTGGCACAAAAGAATGGTCGTATGAGCGAGAAGGGATTGCAGATTATTGCCAGGAAATCACTCATCTCTTTTGCCAAAGGTACAATAATAAAACCTTGTGACTACTATTTATTTGGTAAGCAGCATAGAGTCTCATTTCAAACATCGTCTGAAAGAAAATTAGAATATACTTGATTTGGTATATTCTGATATTTGTGGTCCAATGAAAATTGAATCGATGGGCAGTAACAAATATTTTGTTACTTTTATTGATGATGGTTCACGTAAATTGTGGGTTTATATCTTGAAAACCAAAGATTAGATGTTTCAAGTTTTTCAGAAGTTTCATGCTCTGGTGGAAAGGGAGACAGTTCGAAAGCTAAAGCGTCTCCGAAATGACAATAGAGGTGAGTACATTTCAAAGGAATTTGAAAAATACCGTTCAAGTCGTGGGATCAGACATTAAAAGACAGTTCCTGGTAACCCGCAACACAATGGTGTAGCTGAGAGGATGAACCGCACCATTATTGAGAAGGTAAGAAGCATGTTCAGAATAGCTAAACTACCTAAGTCATTATGGGGTGAAGTAGTTCAGACAACTTGTTACCTGATCAATAGGAGTCCATCAGTTCCATTGGAGTTTGATATTCCAGATAGAGTTTAGACCAATAAAGGGGTGTTCTACTCGCATCTAAAGGTGTTCGGTTGCAGTGCTTTTGCACATGTACCAAAGGAGAAGAGAACAAAGATGGATGATAAATCCGTTCCCTGCATATTCATAGGATATGGAGATGAAGAGTTCGGGTACAGATTGTGGGATCCTGTAAAGAAGAAGGTCATCAGAAGCAGAGATGTAATCTTCCGAGAAAGTGAAGTTGGAGCTGTAGATAATCAGAGAAGGCCAAGAATGGTATAATCTCTAACCTTGTTTTACCATTCCTTATACTTCTAACAATCCCACAAGTGCAGAAAGTAGGCCGACGAGGTTGCCAAGCAGAGGGAGCAACTTGGTGATGATGTTGAGCAAATGGAGTACCAGAAGAAGAACAACATCAACCTCTGAGAAGATTAGAAAGGCCAAGGGTAGAGTCATGCGGGTACCCTTCCACAGAATATGTCCTCATCAGTGATGATTGGGAGCCAGAAAGTCTTAAAGAGGTGTTATTCCATCCAGAAAAGAACCAGTGGATGAACGCCATGCAAGAAGAAATGGAATCTCTACAGAAAAATGGCACGTACAAGCTGGTTGAACTTCCAAAGGATAAAAGACCACTCAAATGTAAGTGGGTCTTTAAACTCAAGAAAGATGAAAATGGCAAGCTAGTTAGATACAAAGCTCAATTGATGGTAAAAGGCTTCGAACAGAAGAAAGGTATTGATTTTGACGAAATTTTCTCACATGTTGTCAAAATGACTTCTCTTCGAACAATTTTGAGCTTAGTAGCTAGCCTAGATATTGAAGTAGAGCAGTTGGACGTGAAAACGACATTTCTTCATGGAGATTTAGAATAGGAGATTTATATGGAGCAACCAGAAGGATTTTGAAGTAGTTGGAAAGAAACACATGGTATGTAAATTGAATAAGAGTCTTTATGGGTTGAAGCAGGCACCAAGGCAGTGGTACATGAAGTTTGACTCATTCATGAAAAGTCAAACATACATAAAGACCTATTTTGATCCATGTGTATACTTCAAAAGATTTCTAATAATAACTTTATTGTATTATTGTTGTATGTGGATGGCATGTTAATTGTAGGACAAGACAAGGAACTGATTGCAAAGCTGAAGAGAGATTTGTCCAAGTCATTTGATATGTCAACTCAACAGACAATGCAAGTCACATACCATATAACCAGCCTCCAGATCCTCAAACTAGCCAATCAATCAAATGCTGGCTCAACAAAAGACAATATCACCATTGACATTCCAAGAGAAGACAGATGCACAGGCCAATAGAAACACCACACAAAGTCACACCAATTGACACTCCAGCAGCAGGACTCTCTTAGTGCCCTCCTCTCTACTCTTAATCACAGCCTCAACAGGAAGCCATAACATCACAAGCACACCAACACAAGCAGCCATTCTACTACTGATTCAGAAGAAGATGGAACCACCAGTCAATACAGTCATACACAACATCACAACACACAACTCCAAAGCAGCAGCAAGACAGAAAAACAGCCACCACCCCAGCAGAAGCCACAAATCACAGAAGTATAACAGATGACACAAGATACAGCAACACTAAGAGCAGATAGATTGAACTGGTCCAGGTTATTGCTGCAATTGCAATGTGTGATATCAGCACTTTTAGTGCTCATTCTATTGCAATTGCATCAACCACCAAGGACCCCCCTCTATTCCACTGCCCAGAGGACCAACACAATGCAGCACCCTCACAAGCATCAGGCAAATAGCATACAGCTCCACAGCAGCAGCAATAGCAGCAACAACAGCAGCAGCAACATAAGCAACAGTCAGCAGCAACATCAGCAACAACAGAAACAAGATAGATAGATGTTTATCCCCACAGAAGCAACAAACCACAAAAGCACAACAAAAGCTACAACCTACAGACACACAGTCACAGATAGATTGGATAGGTCCAGGACATTGCCACAATTGCATTGCCTGGTCTAACACAGGGCAGTCTCCCCACAAGCACAAGGCAGACAACATACAATTCTACAACAGTAGCAGTAGAAGACAATCACCATCCTAGCAGCAGATACAAATCACAGAAACACAGCAGGAGTCAGCTACGGAAACACAAAAAGCAGATAGCTTGGATGGATACGGGTCATTGCTACAATTGCGTTGTGTGGTATTAGCACTTTTAGTGCTCATTTTATTGCAATTGCAACAATCACCATGGAACTTCCTCCATACTATTGCTCATAGGATCAACACAATGCAGCTTTCACACAAGCATCAAACAGATAACACACAACTTCACAGCAGCAACAGTAACAACAGCAACAACAATAGCAACATAGACAGACACTCACCATCTCAACAGAAGCCACAAGTCACAGAAGCACAACAAAACTTACAAGCCATAGAGACACAAGGAAATCAGCAGAAGCAACATACAAATATACATGAAGATTCTAAGGAATGCAGCAGCTTCAGAAGCACACCAGCAACAGTCAGGCCAGCATTGAACCAGATTCAGGAAGAGCTAAATTCATCAGAAGTTACATGTAGCACACAAGACTACCTCAGCACAGAAATGACAAGCCAAAAACTCAGTCATCAACTCAGCAACACTCACCATTGCAGTAGCAGACAACAGCAGAAGCCGCCAGTGCGGGAAGACCTTAAAATAAACGTACCTTACCTGCACTCCCAGCTTATCAGACTCCACCAACAGGACACTCACCAGCATACTAACCACCACACTCAATGGAAGATGAAGTCAACTCTCCGCTCTGTCACACAGCTCAGACAATACCAGTACTACTACCTAGTTATATGGCCACTTTTTGCTAGCTATCTTCAACTATGCTTTCTTTGCTATCAATATCAAAGCAACGTTGAAGATTGCTACTACTGGTTATCAGATACATCACCTAGAAGATTCCCTCCTTTTGTTAGAAGTAAATCCTATTGCACATGGAGGATACTCCTTCAACCCACTTACTTAGTAGATTTAGGAATATATGTACTTTTTTGTATAGTTGACCTAGATTCACTTCACATTATTTTTGTACATATGATTATCTATCGATGCTATAAGATAGATAATCATTACATCATCACAGGTCTAACTTAGCATAACTGCCTAGGCATACTTGATTGTCATTCTCCAATGACCAAGAATATACACATTTTCTTCTGGGAGGTAAGGTTTATATCCTCCTCCATTATTGTACTCTATTTTGTATTTATGGAAACTAACCCTGGGCACACTACCTAGTGGAATATATATATATATATATATATATATATATATATATATATATATATATATGTATTTGATAAGAACGACTTGAGCCCAGCACAACAAATACTGGGGATGAAGATAGTTCCAGAGCAAACAAGCAGAATGTTGTGGCTATCTCAGCAGAAGTACATTGAACGTGTGCTGGACAGCTTCAACATGAAAAGTGCTAAGCCAGTCAGCAACCTCTTACTGGTCATCTGAAGTTAAGCAAGAAGATGTGTCCAACAATAGAGGAAAAAGAGAACATGGCTTGAGTTTCAGCTTGATGTATGCAATGGTATGCACCAGACCTGATATTGCTCATGCAGTTGGTGTTGTTAGCAGGTTCCTTGAAAATCCTGAAAATGAACATTAGGAAGCAGCCAAGTGGATACTGAGATACCTGAGAGGTACTACTAGAGATTGCTTGTGTTTTGGAGGATCTGGTCCAATCTTGAAGGGTTAAACAGATGTTCATATGGCAGGTGATCTTGATAATCGTCAATCTACTACTGGATACAGCTATATCATGGCAGTCAAAGTTGCAGAAGTGTGTCGCACTCTCTACAACTGAAGCAGAGTATATTACCGCTACTGAAGCTGGTAAGGAAATGGTATGCCTGAAACGGTTTCTTCAAAAACTTGGATTGCACCAAAAGGAATATATAATCTATTGTGACAGTCAAAGTGCAATAGACTTGAGCAAAAACACCATGTATCATGCAAGAACAAAGCATATCGACGTGCGATATCACTGGATTCGGAAAAAGATAAAGGATGGATCTATGCAGGTCAAGAAGATCCATACAAGTGAGAATTCTTCAGATATGCTGACCAAGGTGGTACCAAGAGACAAGTTCGAGCTATGCAAAGAACTTGTCGGTATGCATTCAAACTAGAAACCCGATATTATCTTCTTCCAGTGAATGGGTCTGGAGGGGAAGATTTGTGGGGTCCAACCCATTATTAGAATAAAGAAAGAAGAAGTGTAATAGGCATGTGCCTATGGATAGCCTCGGCAGAGAGTCTTGGAGCTAAAGTTTATATTTGTGGAGCATTCTTGGAGACTAAGTTTTGCTCTCCTATAAAAGGGGATCTCTTTCACTTCTTAATATACACCAACAAAGAGAGAGGAAAAAAAAAGCAAGGCATCACAGACAGGATATAAGAAAATAGTGAGGAAAATAGAGTGTGAGCGATATTGTAGTGAGGTGAGAATATCAAATCTTTTGAGTGTTGTCTTTGGAGTATTTTACTCGGACCTATAAAGTGTAAAATTTCTTATTATAATGATATCACTTGCTCCTCTCGGGTTTGTGGTTTTTTCCCTTATTCAAAAGGGTTTTCCACCTAAAAATCTTGGTGTCGTAGTCACTCTTTTATTCTTGTTGATTACCGTATCTCGGTGCTACATTATTATTCCGCTTTTATTACCGTGAATATTATTTCTGTGAGGGATTTATTCCCAACACTTTGTACATCTCATGAAGTAAGAAACTTTCCGGTCACCTTTTATAAGCTCAAGTCCTTAAAATTGACCGTGGGAATTGATGAATTTTGCAGGCAAGTTATGATATTATTGCTCAAGCATTCTCCTAATCTGGAGGTTCTTAATATGTTTTCTGATGAGAATTTTGGTTTGGATGGGAATTGGAAGTTGCATGACCATAGTGAAAGCATTGTGTGTTTGGAATCTCATCTAAAGTTGATTAAGTTGGCTGGTTTCAATATGAAGAAAATGAGATGGAGCTACTGAAGTTTTCCTGAAGAATGCACGAGTATTGGAAAAACTGATAGTTGTTTGGGCCGACTATGTTGGCATATTAAAAGAGGCATCAGGGGTGGTTTTGAAGTATCCTAGAACTTCTTCACATGTTGTGACATTTCTTGATGTCAATCACAAATTGAAATCTCATTACATTGACAATGTATTTTAAAAAGATTTTGATTGCACCTCAAGTTTATGAATTACTACTCACTGTTTTGGCTGTCAAAAAGCTAGGTAAATACAGCTTGACAGCCCTTACTAAAGCATGTTTTGCTCAAGACAACTGTACTGGGTCGGACGCAATCGAGCATGCAAGGAAGATCGGGCCCAAGTGTAGTCCAGAGTCGGATTGTTTCAAATCGGAACCAGCATTTCGAGAAAGAAAACTCGAGGTCAGGCGCCGTTGGGTTCGGAGTCAGAGCGGTCAGTATAAGGCGATCGATACCGGCCTGGGTAAAAGCATTTTGTGGTAGAATATCAGTTTCGTGTAACGGAAAGGCTGAAAATCTCGTAAAGTGTAAATATCTCGGCGGAATTCACGGCCTCAATCCTCGGAGAGGAACCAATATTTTTAGGGATAAGCCATCCTGTAATTAAGTCTTTTACCATATGTAGAATTCTTCTCTTGCCTATAAATGGGGATTTAACCTCACTGTATAGGGACAACACACATCACTGGCAATAGTGATTATCATTTTCTATCTATCTCTTATAAAAGTTATCTATTTTTCATTGCATATTGCTCCATCACAGAAAATTCATTCAACCTCAACGGTTTGATTATTCTTTTATTTACTTAAGTCAATTCTTGTTCGTTGTTATATTTTTTATTGTATCGAATTATTTCACGTATTCTTAGCACCGCGAATAAATTCAATTGTTACTCATATTTTAGAGTAAACAAGTAACATCAAAAGAAGAAGCATTCAACTTCGATCGAATATCTATGTTAGAGAGTATTTTGTATTACACTATTGGTTTGTCGTCTGCTGGATGAAAGTATAAAGGAACTATTTTGGATATAACATACATTACAAATAGTTGTAAGAAATTGCATTATTAGCGTGATTGAACCTATTCTATCATACTAGTTTTAGTGTATGCGCGATGCGCGTGTATCCTTGTATTTGTACCCTGTATAAAGAAGAAAAAATATTTTGAAAATAGCATAATTAACTATTTGAAAGATGTGTTTGCGTTACATCTTTGTTTTCACTGTCTCGATTGATTACTTCTAAAGCCAAAGAATTTGATAGCTTGCGGTCTTATATAAAAGAGGATAATGATCGTCGCGTGAACCTCTATAAGAAGTTAAACAATTCTTTCATATAAATGAATTTATTTTTTCATTAATATTTTAGTTTGGTTAGTATCATTAAAAATAATATTTCTTTCGTCGATTGAAATTAAGATCATTCTGATATCTTTCAATATTTTAGGTGTATCAATTTTTATTCTCATGTCGCAATCAATCATGTAACCATATATTTGGTTCATAACATATTTTAACTTCTAATTTTTTATTTATTTTTTAATATTTGCATGTAGCAAAAATGTAACTTGATTGTTCTTTGTATGATCATTCTTCGAAGATTCTTGGCTCATTTTTTTTTTTTGTTGAGAAAATTGGCGAATAAGTGTACTTTTACAATTTTCATAGTTTTTGAGCACACATATTGAATATAAGTTACATATCAATTGTGAAATTACTTCATATCAATAATATTTTAATTGAGTAATTGGATTGCTTCGTGTATTGTTATTTCGTGTTTAATTTTTGGGGCATGCTCCTAAACGAATCATCAATAATATTAAAATAATATTAATAATAATAATAATAATAATAATTAAATAAGTACAAATTTTTAGTATTACTGCGTATCAATGATGGAAATGTTTTGTGGCTTTCAAACTTTGTGCAAATTTGAAGCTTTAAAAGATTTGTTATATAGCCTAACGAAGAGAATATCCAAATTAAAGTATTTATTATATATTTTAGTCCTAAATATTAGGCTAAGTATTAATTGAAGTGGATTTGAAAATCTTAAATATTAGAAAGTTAATTTAAATTACGATTTTATCTATTGTGAAATTTATGTTTAGAGGGTAAAAAAGCCGAACGATTTTTATTAAGGGACTTCGTGCTTTTAATATAATATAAATATAGATATAGATTATCTGGTATATTATAAGTCATTATATTTTATTAACTTTTAAGTGATTATCTGGTTTATTATTATAAGTCATTATATTTTATTAACTTATATTGAAACGTGATGTTATATATATCGGGTGAAGGGTCCAAAGGACACGTAGTCGGGGGCGAGTAAAATATTTAATTGTTTCATTTCTTGTTGCTAGGGGTGAAAGGCCAACCAAGATCGGATATAGCTGGTTTTCCGCGAAATCTATTTCAGTAGAGCGTACGATGTCGATGGCCCGAGGTAGAACACTCAATGGGCTAGGGTGGCCTCATTTCGCCTTAAAATATATAAATATGATATAAAAATAAAAAATAAATAGTATGAAACTTTAGAAGGGGGGCAATATGGATATTAGGGGAGCAACTGCCACGCAAGCGCGCGAATTACCTTCTAACGGTGAAATTTCCATTTGAAAATTCCACCGGCAAAAGGAAATGTCCCTAATTCACCTGAAACCGCCGAATTACGGCAATTGGCCGTCGATTCGCCACCACAAACTCACCGTCCCCTACCAATCCACCAAACCAATTAACATCTTCAATTTCCACATTTCCACCTCCGGTTTATCAATCAAATCATCATTCCCACGCGCCGCTGCGAACTCCGGCAAGTTCACCTCTTTAGCTCCTCTTAAACCCTATCTCCAATCAGAATGGCAACCGATCCTCTGCGGATGGATATGTAGTGCGATTTCCGTTTACTCTCTCTCCAAAATCGTTCCCAAAATTGGAAAATTCTCGTCTCTCATGAATCCCTTAGATGTTGTGAGGCTGAGAGAGGAGTTTTTTGTTTTAGGCGTTTTATTTGTCGTTCGACTCGTCAGTAATTATCTGCAGCAAGTGTTTCTTTGGGAAGCGGCGTTGAATTGTGTGTATAAGATTAGAGTTTCTGTTTTCCGTAAGGTTTTGGGTAGAGATTTAGGGTTTTTTGAAGGAGGAAGTGGGATTGCTGCTGGAGATGTTGCCTATAGGATTACTGCTGAGGCTTCTGATGTTGCTGATACTGTTTATTCTCTCTTGAATGTGAGTTGAGAACATTGATGCTTCACGTCCCAGTATAATGTATATCCAGTAGCTTTGGCTCATAACCTGCACACGTAGTGGAGTTTGTGTATAACATTTCATTAAAATTGAATAAATAATAGATATAAACCCATAACTTCAAAAATATAATGGGTTCAACGAGAAAAACCTGAAAGGCTAAACCCATAGAGCTTAAATGTTGGATCTGACTCTGTTATATGTGACTTCGGTAAATAAATAATAGATTTCAAACTCGAACCCAGAAAGTTCAAATTTTGAATCCGCCTCTATGGTACTCCCAACTAACTACCAAAAGCCATGGGAGCATCCGGTTCTGTATATTTTATAATGTTGAACTGTGTGAACTGCATTAAGATAATGATACTTTGGTACCCCAACTACCAAAGCCCTGGGAGCATCTGGTTCTTTATATTTTATGCTTTGGACTGTGTGTGAACCACGTTATCTAAAAGTTTAAATGGTTACAAGGGGACACTTTTACTTATTTGTTGTGCTTGTAACTACTCTATTACGATTTAGCTATCTTGGATCAAGTATGTGAAATATTTGTTTTGATGGGTGGAATGTCATACATAGGATTTGAACATGTGACCTAAAGCATTGAACCCTTTAGTACTACATTAGACTAGAATCTTCACTTATGTCAAAAGGAATCAACAATTTATATATAACTAAAGAAATTTGTTTTTCCCTATTTTAATAGTATAATTTTCCCGAGAAAAGGATTCTACTGAACCCCTTGCTTGAACCTAGCTTCGGCCCTAGTGGCCATAAGTTTTGAACTCTGATGTTTATTTTATATTTGCAAGATGTCCTTTACTTGTGGTGTGATTCTTTTTCCTGGACTAAGCACATAGAAATATTTTTGTTGAGAAGTGTTCAGTGGACTCAAAACTCGTGAGTCCTATCAGTACCATATCGAACAATTATTCATGAAAATTTTAAGCTGTTAGAAAAAGGACACTTGTACTTTTATGTATTCAGTACCCCTTCCCTTCTCTTTCTAAATCATGTGCGTTGTGATTTACAGACGATTGTTCCAAGTAGTCTTCAGTTATCAGCAATGGCAATTCAGATGTTGGTCATCAGCCCTGTTCTATCATTACTTTCTGCCTTGGTGACAAAAGATGCATTAGTTCTTGTCTTCTATATTTAGAAGTATTTATGTCTGTTGGATGAATTTATATTGAATTTTGATGGGTGTCATTTAAGGTGATTCCATTGATGGGTTTTGTGATTGGTTACTTGGGCGAAAAACTTCGTGACGTATCAAACAAGGCACAACTTGCTGCTGCTTCTCTCGCTTCCTATCTGAATGAGGTAAGTGTTTTTGGTTTGGATTTCCTTTTCCTTAAGCATATCGATGAATCTATCAACTAGCTTCAATTCAAAACTAGTTGGGTTTGTCCATATGAATTCTCTATATCATTCTGCGTTATTGAGGGCCATCTCATTCCAATACGATTATTCGTCAAGCACAGTAGCTTCTTAGTGTTCGTAAGTGTGTATTGGTGGTATACCTCTTTGGTTTTCCAAAATGTACATATATGCTCACGGGCATTCCAACACATGGAGAAAACTTCTTCCACCTTCTCCCCTCTTTTCGAGCTTCTTATGTTCTATGTACTCTCTTCCTTATATTCAATGAATCAAGCTTTCTATGCCAATTGAAGCCAAATTTCTCTTTATTACAGATCCTTCCATCAATTCTTTTTGTGAAGGCAAACAATGCAGAGTCCTGTGAAAGCAAAAGGTTCCAGTCACTTGCTTTTGCTGATCTATCCGCGACTATGGGAAAGAAGAAGTTGAAGGCATTTATTCCTCAGTTGGTACAAGCAATATATTTTGGTGTCTTATTCACATTTTGCGCTGGCACGCTGGTAGTATCAAAAGGTTCTTTTGATTGCTCTGCCATGGTTTCTTTTGTAACATCCCTAGTTCTGTTGATCTCCCCAATCCAGGTAATGCTTCATTTATCGGAAGGATTATGTTTCTGTATTTTCAATCGATTTTGAATTGCCTCCTATCTTTGGAATAAGATGAATAAGGTTATATTACCTCCATCCCATGTATATAGCACACTTCTATCTTGAATTGCCTCCTATCTTTGGAATAAGATGAATTAGCTGCAGCATGTTCAAAATTTTCAACAAGCAGTTTCTGTCTGCACTAGTTTGACTTATTTGCTGCTTTGCTGTCACTGTATGCTCTCTTTTGTGCCTGCTGTTTTGAGTGTGTTCTCACGTGGGGGACTCTTTTCCTGCATTGCTAAGTGCGGAGAATACCTCCAAAAGATTGAATCGGAATGCGTTGCAACAAATTTAGTCAGCTCAAATGATCAATTAGTAGATGTTCTTACAAAATCACTCTGTGTATCCATAATTGAGTATATCTGCAAGTTAGGAGCATACAGGATGTACTCTCCAACTTGAGGACGAGCGTTAAGAATATCAATATTAGAAAGTGGGTGCAAATCTTGGAGACTAAGGTTCAAATCCCAGAAGAGACAAAAAACACTTTGTGATTTTTTTTTTTTTTTTTTTTTTTGAAAAAGGAAAACACTGTATGATTTTTCCCGATGTGATTAAGCCTTGGTAGGCTTAATTACTCGGTGCCTGTACTGTTAGGAGGTAGAAAGTACCTAGAAGAAAAGTTGATGCTCGTACACACTGGACGAACTCTACCTTTATCAAGAAAAAAGAATGTCACTATTAGGAAATTGTAAAGATGCAAGAAATCATACCTTGTAAATGTGGTAATGTTGAGAATTCATGTGATTATGTAATTTGGTGTTGGAATCACATACTTACCCCTTTGGATTACTGGAAGGCACTATTTCAACCCAACATGATTGAGGGAATGAAAAGCAATTCTTTCTCAATATCTCTTTTTTCTCACATTCTTTACAAGGCTACAAATATGAAAAATGCTAACGAATGAAAAATGACAATATACTAGCCACATTTTTCTTTTTCCTAGTAAAATGCTGTGCACTTGAAGAGTTAGAATGTTTGTATCAAAAGGAGAAACTTTAAGGAGCTCGAGATGAGATCAAAGTAGAAAGTGGCTAAAAGGTAAAGGAAACAAGGACCAAGTAATTGCAATTATCCGATGTTCTTATAGAATAAATATACGGAGATTTACTTGTGAGTCTAGGACTGCATACAATAGCTTCGTTCTTTTTTTTGGGCATTAGGATAAGAATAGAGCAGCACAACCTTCAAGTAACATCAACCACGAGATAATGTTACCTTATAAATTGCAGATATAAGTACCAAATTATCCAGGTACATGAACTGAATGAAGTAGAACAGAGTTAGTTAGAAGGCATCTATAGGAAGCTTTGAATAATACTGTGAACCACTCAAAACTTTCCTCAAGAGAAGAAGCTTCTTTCGAGCCTGAAACTTCATAAATTTGATTAACTTCTCTCTCTATTTAAATTGGAAGTGACTTTACTTTTATGTTTCTCTTTCCTCTCTTTGGCTGTCTGTTGTTGTTTCTACTTCTTGTTCCGCTAGACTTCTCCCATACTGCTGCAATTTCTTATTATGGCTCAGCATGTGGAGCAGTCTTAGCTATCAATCTGAATCAAAGAGTTGTGTAGGATGCAGGGAAAGCATACAACGAATTAAAACAAGGAGAGCCAGCAATTCAGCGCTTATTTGGTTTGACAAGCTTTGAACCTGAGGTAAATATTTTTTGATTTCTAAGGAAATGTTTATACTCGGTGATTCTTTTTCCTTAAGGTCCAATGCTAGTTATGACTTTGGTAATGGCATGTAGGATGGAGATCAGCAGAAGTAGAATTAGGCTTCTGCGTAAGTTACCGTTCAAAATAATGTATCCTTCCAGCCTACCTGAAACCAAAATATGGACGCTGTCAGATTTAAGAGTTGAATACTTACAACTGCTACCATTAACGTGGTTATTGCAAGATACATAATTATCATCTTTTACTTATATCATGCATTAATTTCTGAAAAAAGACTGCCCTCCCATGGCCACCAATTTCAGTTCTATCTATTTTAATATTTCTTCTTTGAATTTAGAAAGCTCCGTCCTATTAGGTGGTCTGTTTACACTTTGCTTCTTTCACCTTCTACATTGTATCAATTGGAATTTTTTTTGGAAATTGGAAGCAGTTTTTGAATATTATTCAAAAATATTTACCCAGTATTCCACCAATTAGTAACCCAAGATTGATTGATCTTGGCTAACATAAAATTTCTACAACAACGAACACCAACAAGCCTAGTGAGTTCCCACAAGTGAGGTCTGGGGAGGGTAGTGTGTACGCAGACCTTACCCCTACCCTTGAGGGGAGGGGCTGTTTCCAATAGACCCTCGGCTAAAGACAAGATGAACAGAATTAGTGGCCACAGGTGGAAACAACGACAAGGTATCAGGAAAACTAACTAAAACAAAAGAATGCAATCGAACATTAAATAGTACCATCAATCCTAACATAAAATTTCTAAATTCCTTTAGTATAGGTTGCTTCTATGTTAAACATCACTGCAATTAGTGTTGGTATTGTAACTTTCAATCAGAAATTCAGAATCAGACTATTAAGGTGTGCCTGAATATCTACTGTGTATAATTGTACAGGAAATTGTGAACCCAAATGCTGTTGACTTAGATTGTGTTGCTGGAGAAGTAAAATACTTTAATGTCTCTTTTTGATATGGAGACAATGGACCTCTTGTATTGAAAAACTTGGACTTGCATATTAAATCTGGAGAAACCGTTGCCCTGTGTGGACCATCAGAAGGAGGAAAAACGACTCCTGTAACTTTCAATTAGAAATTGAGAATCAGACTATTAAGGTGTGCCTGAATATCTACTGTGTATAATTGTACAGGAAATTGTGAACCCAAATGCTGTTGACTTAGATTGTATTGCTGGAGAAGTAAAATACTTTAATGTCTCTTTTCGATATGGAGACAATGGACCTCTTGTATTGAAAAACTTGGACTTGCATATTAAATCTGGAGAAATCGTTGCCCTGTGTGGACCATCAGGAGGAGGAAAAACGACTCTTGTAAAACTCCTGCTTCGCCTATATGATCCTTTACAAGGTTAGCTGTTTTTTCATTGCAAGTGGTCATCAACGATGAATATGAAAGTTATCTTTTGTTGTCGCATGATAAAATTTAGTTACTCACTGACAGGTTCTGTTCTGATTGATGACTTGGATATTAGAGGCATACGGTTGGAGAGTTTGAGGAGACATGTTGGTCTGGTCTCTCAAGATACAGTAAGTCCAAGCCCTTCCCCTCTTCAGAACCATGATATGATGAATTCTTTTGCCTTAATTATTTCCACATATTGCTAATCCTTTATTTATGGTAAGTTGCTGTAGTGTCTAAGATATTTGATGTTTATGCATTTCACTGTCGAATGGAAGATGGAGTAGCCGTGTTAAGTTTTTCCATTTTCTTTTGTTAATGTGCAATTACATATGGTGGATTTGGGGGTTGGGAGTGGGGATTCATTGGCGGTTACTAGTTTAAAAACCTACTTCATAGCACGATTCTCCTGTTTCATTCCTTGATTCAAGCCTTTCAACTTGAAAGTTTCATGCTCTATAAAATAAAAAGCTGCCATATTTGTGGAGAACTAGCTACAGGGTTTTTCGCCAGAATCACCTGGCAGTACTGGGGTAAAGCAGTTGATTGCTATCCTCGATATGGAGGGCAATAATTGGGGACTCGAATATTTTTTAAGAGCCGATAGAGGTTCAATGATCAGATTGTTGCTAAAAATGAGGTTTTTACACTGCGAGAATCTAGTCAAAGGAGAGGACTTTTAAACAAGTCATCTAAAGATTCTCTAAAGAAACAATTTTCCATGGCTTGTTAACCTAAATTTGAATTATATACTGCATAGTTTTCAAATGAGGGGACTCTTTCCTCTAGTTAGCTATAGTCTTTGATTTTTCTCTAACATTTATTTTTTTAATTTCTTCTTTTTTCCCCGAGACATTAAGAAAAGTTGTCGCGTTGAGTTTAGAGAACTTTCTTAGCGAAGGGAGTATATGTTAGAAGGGTGCTTCTCGATTGATGTGAAGTCCAAGTTGCGT
>MCJB01009211.1:223561-228561 GCA_002018475.1 Nicotiana obtusifolia
CCCCCCTCCTTTTTTTTTCTTTGGTTCTTGCCTTCTGTGTGCTTCAGTGTGATTCGAGGAGCAGCTACTTATTAGCCAATTAGAACATAGCTCAAGAAGCTGTCTCACAAAGTGCTTTCAGGTTCTCTACAATTGCCTAGGATTACCTATATTTCCTAATTATATGGCTTCAATCTCTTTCTTGCAGGTCAAATTACGGAAAGTTGAAATTTTCTTAAATTGTTAGATACTTGGATATGTAAATGTATAATAGTGAAAATACTAAAGTCCAACGCTGGTTAAATCTGCGATGCACTTTGTGAAGTGTGCCTGAAAAAGATTTTAGGCCTAAGGCAATTGTCTTCACGCATCTTCCCAATTCTCTCCCTTTTTTTTCACATACATGTAAGGGGTCAAATTGAAAAGCGGGCGATCTTTTGTTATTTAAAGCTTTAGTGCTTGTAGATCAAAATGAGGAGGATAGGCAGAGGTCTATTGAGAAGAACTTAAATGTATACGGGGAGAGATACATGGAAGTTGGTATTCAGATCATACTCCAGCTTCCAAGTGTTGGGATAGGATTTTCATTGGCTGCTTGTACATGATCTGGGGATGATTTTCCGTAAAAGCAAGCAGACATATTAAGAAATAAGTCTCTTAAGTTCTTGCCTTGTTTGTTGTGTAATGTATCTGGTAATTATACACGACCGGAAGTTGTAGGGTTGATTGAGTGGCTAGTCCAGTTGGTATCTAAAATGAATTTATTCTCTTCAAGTTTTTCTATTAAGTAAATTATGTTATTGTTGTTATTATTATTATTATTATTATTAAAGAGTTAAATTAAGATTTGAAAATGTAATAGTCGTGCTCATATACCGTCAAAGGTAAAAGCTCACCAAAATCGGTCGAACTAAACTGTATATAAGTCTGACTTCAAATTTTATGCCAGTTGAGAAATACCCAGAGGTGAAAGGGGAAATATTGCTTTACCTAGAAGTCGGTACAGTAGAAGGTGTATGTTGAAAATTCCTTTGCTCAAAAGGAGACTTTAAAATCCCAGCATGGAACTAAGATATGCTCTATGTAATAATCTCTAACTAACTCCTACATGGTAGACACTTTCTTCTTTTAAACTCCATGCTAGTCTGGCCAACTAATGTTGTCTTTGGAGATATGAAGAGTCTGTCTGTGAAGTACTCAAAAACTCAGATGACCAGTTTACACATTATTAGGTTTCGTTTCCTAATGAGTGGGTATGCAGAAAGATTGCAGTTAATATATTCCAATTAAAATGTTTTGGCCAGTTTATCCACTCTCTGTGAAATTTTATTAAAAATTGCAGTGTGGCTTGTTCATGCATTTTTTCAGTAAGAAGCGATTGCAATTACCAAATTCATATTTCCTAGATGATGCAAATAATCATTTTCTACTCTTTGCCTTTCTAAAAATATTTGCTACATGCTTAATTTATTAGCTATGGAGCATCAATTTTTCTAGGATGATGCTTGTCCTTCTGATTGACCTTGTTACCTTTTCGGTCCATCTCAACTTATTTTATTTCCGTATTTGGCGAAGCTCCTCATCTAGAAGAAGTTGAAGTGATATTCCCTCAATTTCTGTCATGTTTGTGCACATGTACAGTAAAAGATGAAAGCTTCCTAAATAAGTTGAACTACTATTTATATCCCAGTTTAAAATACCTGGTCCTGAAAGAGGGGAGATATTGCTTTATCCAGAAGTTGGTTGAAACATTTTAGGAATTAAAAGTAGACATTAGACTAAACATGGAACTAAGATGCTCTATTGGAAACTGTAAACCTTTTGTTTTTAAAGTTTTAGGAAAGAAATTGCATCATGTTGAACCAACTGTTCACTTTTCACACTTTTCGGGCATATACTCTTCAAGTGCATGCTAGTCAGGTCAACTAAGAGGGATATCATGGCTAAATAGTTTTCTACTTTGATTTAAAACTTGCTCAGACATTATTTTCTGGAACTGTTGCCGAAAATATTGGATATAGGGATAGAATGACTGGTATTGATATGGAGAGAGTGAAGCTTGCTGCAAAAACTGCAAGTGCAGATGAATTTATTGAATCATTTCCTCTTAGCTATGAGACAAATGTTGGACCTAGGGGCTCAATTTTTAGTGGAGGGCAGAAGCAAAGGTATGATACTTTCCCAGCAATACACTTTGATTTTCTGAATTTATTTATCTATCTCGCTCATGCACGATCAATCAGTAGTATGCCTTAGATTTTTAGAAAAAACTTTCCCTTCTTGAGAACTTAGTCACTTACTAGTCAAATGAAGGGAGTAACAGAATCACACAGCAAGAAAGTTTTCTGTCAATTCGAAAATATTAGAAACTAATATCAAAGTCCGTGATTCTCACGTTGGCTTTAGGTCTTCCTCTACAGCTGTTTTTTCTTGACAAACTAATGTTTTGCCAAATTCATTTTGGATCACCTTTTCAGGCACTAGAGCTACTTTTTTCTCTTCAATTTTTGGTGGTCAGTGTTTGTGGATCTCGGGTGTGTTTGAATTCAGCCTCTCGTTAGATCGGTACTGAAGGATTGTCTGGGATAGGTCGTTAGGGAATGCAATAGAACATGATATCTGATGCTCCTTGTTTCCAAAAGACTTTTTGCAGTTGCAAAAGACCTTTGGATTAGGGAAGTTCCTCTCATTCCTTTTTATTGTTTTCATCTCAGAATAGCTATTGCTCGGGCACTTTATCAGAATCCATCTATTCTGATTTTGGATGAAGCTACTTCGGCATTAGACAGCAAATCAGAGTTATTGGTGAGACATGCTCTGCAGCGGCTGATGCAAAATCGTACTGTAAGTAAAAGAAGCTTCTATGGTTTTGTTTATTGTTCAGTACCATGGCTTCTCCACTTCCCCTCTGTCCCTCGTCATTATTTTACAAGACAAGTTAGAACTGAGGTCCTCTCTATTAACCATGATAAAGCATATCTATTGGAAATAATTACAAAAACACAAAATGCCTGTTTTGATAAAGCAGGGTTCCTCCCACAGTAGATGAGTGATGAGACATAGGTTAACAGTGTCCACAAGATATAGAACCTTGCATTACATCTGGAAGGGGAGTAAATGGCTTTTAATTCCTCTTTTCTGTGGTGGAGAATCTGAGCTTCCAACTCAACACCATAAGGCTATGACTTGAGTGTCCCAAGACTTTTGTAGACCTCTTTGGAAGTCCTTACAAAGTCCATGGGAGTCAACTATGTAATTCAACAAAAGTTAACTTGTTATGACCGGTGTATGTAAAGCAAATTAAACTGATTAACTGACGCCGAGAATGGGATCACTAAGAGTTTGGAAGGTAGACAGAGGAGCATTGTGTCTGCTCAATCAATCTTCCGAGTAGGGATGTTTGCGAAGATTTGAAGTTCTCTCCTTTCATTTGGCCACTTGCCCCTCGTAATCACGGAGGCTGGCAAGGTTTGTAATTCCAGATTAGAAGCAAATCATGATGTCTGGAGATGCTCTAACTGAACATTTCTCATATCATTTGTGTTTTCCTCAGTATGTCTTCACATCTTCCATGTTGAGATGCGATAAAAAACAACATAAACTTGTTTGCACCCAAACTTTGGTGAAGACCATTTCTTTTCCGTTCTCTTCCTTTTTGGTAATAGACATCCACAAAGGATATGGTTGAACTGGTATAAGCGCAGAGTGGAAAACACTTTCACATTATTATATGTTATGTTATGCTCTTCAAATCAGGATCTACAATTTCTGAAATTTAAGTAGTGCTATTATCCCAAGAGGGATGGTTAAATTGTACATGCTTAGGATTTGAACTTTCAACTTAGAGGAATGATGTGGAGCCCTTCCAAGAGCCTGAACTGGTACGGCGCTGATGTTCTTAAATCTGTCTCAGCTGGACTTTTAGTTTACAAAAAAAAATTCCTGCTTTGCGTAGTACTATGCGATCCAGGTGACACAGCTACTGATTAACACATTCTTAAATTTATTATTATTGTTTTATGTACCAGATAGTAAGATTTGTGTGGATACCTCTTAATGAAGAACTTTCTGGACCTCGCCCTATTTGCTTTTATTTTTCTTTGTTGAATGGAAAAACTGAATTTGTGGCTATTTTTAGATCTGACATGCATTATGTAGCCAAAGAATCATGTTCATTCTTGTCGATCAAACATCCTTCACAAATGCTGTTGAAAACGTGCACGGGATGCGGCAAATTTGCTGTTGAAAACTTGCATGGGATGCGACAAATTTGTTGTTGAAAACGTGCATGGGATGCGACAAATTTGACTTTGTTGGCAATATAATTGTCTTATGATTCTGATTTGAAGTTTGGTAATTGATGACATATTTTATTGCCAAGAAAAATGGATGATACCTTTCGCATACACACGTTTATCCTTTAGGGCAATTCTTATTATTGTCTAAATCTTTACATGCAGGTACTAGTGATTGCTCACCGCTTGGAAACAGTTCTAATGGCTGAACGAATTTTCCTTTTAGAGGATGGGTGCTTACGGGAGGTTCCTCGCTCCTCTCTTTTGGACAGTCAAAGTGGTTCACTGGCATCGATGACTTTAACGATATGATGTTTGTATGAAGCTAAAGGTCTGCCTCTTGGAAATGAATATGCATTTTCACATCAACCCCCTTTTCTTGGCTACATTCATGAACGTCATAAACCACAACGAATTAGCCAAGGGCGATATGTTTGGTAGTCTATAAGTAGCTGTTTATGGCACACGAGCTCAATGTTGTTCAACTTGAAGTGGATACACTTCAAGTATGATTAGTTGTTTCTAGTTTTTTCTGTTTTACATGCTAAAAGTGTAAATTGCTTGTACAAGTGCTCTCTATATTTTTATGACGTTAGAAAAAGCAATAGAGGCAATAGAATATCAAATGTGTAAATTGCTTGTAAAGGATTTGTTTGCTACTGCCGCAGTTTCAAGTATCAAAATGCTTTCTAGTAATATCATCCAAGATTCTAAATCAATTAGCTT
>MCJB01009211.1:233561-249644 GCA_002018475.1 Nicotiana obtusifolia
ATATAAATTTGTACCAAATTCGAAAAGTAACTAATTCCAACATGAAAGTACTGAAAAAACTAATATAAGCAAAAATTCTCAAATAGCCTTGATCATGAGCCATATAATTATCACTATAAATAAGAACCATAATTCTAACAGTAGTGATTAATATTGACATAATAGAAGTAAGTGGGTCGATCAAGTATCCGAAGTCTAAAGACAAGTCATTATTGATAATCCAAAACCATACATATTGATAAAAAGAACTGCTATTTATTTGTTGAATAGACAGGTTGATTGAAAAAACCATGACTATGCTTAACAGTAAGACACTCTGAAAAGCCCACACGGCGAAATTTTTTTGTTGCCATTCGAAAAAGAATAAGTCCCGCTCCTATTAACATAGGGACTGGAAGTGGAATGAAAGGTATGATCCACGCATATTCATGTCTGTTCCATAAAAAAAAATTGAATTCTTAATTAATTGTTTTCGATTCACCGGATCTTACCTCTTTTGAAAGGAGTCAACAAAAAGTCAAAACATGGACTAACTTAAACTAATTTAAAACTTAAATCGAATTTTCTATTCTTACTTATTCTAAGTCTTTGCTAAATACTTCAATTATTGAAATCAAGAAGTTACAATTAGTCAAATGATATGAAAGGGATTAATTACTAGTCTCTTGTGAAATAGGCCTATTTTTCCTTTAAGTTTGACCAGTGAATCGAACGGGGATTCAAGTTTTTCATTTCATGAAGTAAAAATGCAGTTCTTATCTTTAAACCTTTCGAGGTATTTTATTGCATGTAAATGAAATGTGAAACCATAAAGAAATCGAGTTTTTTTTATTCTTTATTTTATTTTTGATTTTTATTAAGTTCAACTAATTTCCTTTCTACATAACAACTGGTTAGCAAATTCTATAGGTATAAATTTTATGAATCAAAAATAATGTGAAATAAAGATACCAGTCAATAGAGAACCTTTTTTTTACAATTATGAATGTTTTATGAAATAGAAAAACTCGAAAAACACATATTGACCTTCTTTTTTTATTTTCAGTATTATGCAATTTTGACACATCTTTTGGCTATCTCGATAATGTTTTATTTTAGGACAACACATTAGCTTGAAAATAAATAGTAGTAAAAGGAATTCGTTTTGAATAATAGATGTCTTTCACATCCAGCTATAACAATGAATAATTTTTTAATTTCTAAGTGGCAGTTCCAAAAAAACGCACTTCAACATCAAAAAAGCGTATTCGTAAAAATATTTTGGAAAAGGAAGGGATATTCGATAGCATTAAAAGCTTTTTCGTTAGCGAAATCTCTTTCTACCGGGAATTCAAAAGGTTTTTTTGTACACTAAATAAAAATAAATAAGTAATAAACCGTTCGAATAATTTGAATCAACTTGAAAAAAGAATTCAATTATTCTTAAGTAATTGAATAATTTAACGATTTCCCTTTCATATTTGATATTGATTAGCTCACCAATCAATATGCAATAGAACTCGCTTCGCTTTTCTGATTGATGGATAAAATAATAGAATTAGGAGTCCTCTATTTACTGAATAATAACTTTTTTGTTGACAAAAGAATAAACATCATTTCTATTCCAAGGTGGGGAGTTTCATTTTCCCCATCGAACTATTTGCAGATTAAAAAAAATTCTATATTTCCATTCTATTTCCATATCTATAGAAAACGTATGTAAAATCTTTTAATGAAATTAGTGAAAGTTAAGAACTCATTGAAACTAATTGATTCTATTTTGAAATCTTTTTGTTTTGTCTAACTTTCTAACTCTTTATTTTTTCTGAATTATTATATAGATACCTATGTATATCTTGCCCTTAACCAAATAGAGAAAATTGCTTAATGAAATTTTGTATGACTGGTTGTCAATTTTGAGCGATGCAAAATAGGTTCTTTTCTTTCTATTTTGTCTTCAAAATTCATTTTTTTGTTTTAGATTTCTGAAGTAAAATAAATAGGAAATAGCTAATTAAACAATGAAAAAAAAAATTGACCTCTATTCCTTAATTGAGCATAGAACGGTTTAGTTACAAGAGTTCAATTCGAGGAAAGCATAAAATATAGGAAAGTCTCGGGTTAAAATAAAAAAAACTAAGACTCTAAACTCAAATCTAAAATAATGAAACTTCAACATCAAATTCCTATTTGAACAACTTTTTATTGTTATTGATCCATTTGAATCATTACTAAACTAAAATACTTCCTCAATCTCGACGATTGCTTATTCATCGGCTATTATGAATTCAAGACAGGCCGCTATGGTGAAATTGGTAGACATGCTGCTCTTAGGAAGCAGTGGTAATGCATCTCGGTTCGAGTCCGAATGGCAGCATACCGTCTTCTAAAAAGGATAAATAGATCTTATAATGAATTCAATTCCCGATTTCCTTTTTAGAATTATATAATTAAGGGACTCTTCATTTTTAAAATTTTTTATGATATTTTCAAACTTAGAGCATATATTAACTCACATTTCCTTTTCGATCGTTTCAATTGTAATTACAATTCATTTGATGACCCTTTTAGTCGATGAAATAGTAAAACTATACGATTCATCAGAAAAGGGCATAATAGTTACTTTTTCTATATAACAGGATTATTAGTTACTCGTTAGATTTCTTCTGGACATTTCCCACTAAGGGTTTATGTGAATCATTAATTTTCCTTTCATGGAGTTTCTCCTCGTATAATTCCGTATTTCAAAAAAAATATTTTAATTTTAAGTAAAATAACTAGCCGTAGTGCTATTTTTACCCAAGGCTTTGCTACGTCAGGTATTTTAACTTAAATACACCAATCTGTAATATTAGTACCTGCTCTTCAATCCGAGTGGTTAATAATGCACGTAAGTACGATGATATTGGGCTATGCAGCCCTTTTATGTGGATCATTATCATCAGTAGCACTTCTAGTGATTACATTTCGAAAAAACAGACAGCTTTTTTATAAGAGCAATGGTTTTTTAAACAAGTCATTTTTCTTGGGTGAAAATATTTTACAAAATACTTCTTCTTCTTTTTTGTGCTAAAAATTATTTCAGGTCCCAATTGATTCAACAATTGGATTATTGGAGTTATCCGGTTATTAGTTTAGGATTTACTTTTTTAACCATAGGAATCCTTTCGGGAGCGGTATGGGAATGCAGTTCACGCCCCTTGGGTGGTACAAATAAATGACTACTTGAATCAAGGTTTTGAGCATAAAGATTCCATTGACCTGTAAAAAGTGGGCCTAACCCTTGGGGATGCGGTAATACATCTAAGAAATTATTCCACCGAACGTACTCCCCTCTGGATGCAAGAATAGCAACATGAACTAAATGCCCTGTCCAAGCCAAGGAACTTACCCCAAAGAGTCCTGTCAAATGATAATTCAGACGAGATTCGGCATTTTTGAACCAGGAAACGCTCGGTTTCCATTTCGGTTGTAGGTGTAACCAACCTGCTATTAAGGATATGGCAGAAAGAAATAATAGGAAAAAAAGCGCTAGTATAAAGATCTTCATTAGTACGTAAACCGATTGTATACCACCACTGATAAACACCAAGATAAGTGATATTCACTGGGCCAAGAGCACCCCCTCGAGTAAAAGCTTCCTAAAGTTCATATGGTTATTTTTTAACTATTTTGCCGCATTTTTAAGTTGTGATTATTTTTTGATTACCTTGCAAACATTGGTTATATTCAAATTAGCATCCATAAAAGTATTATTTTTACAAAAGAAATCGTAATTGAGCCCATTAATAAAATCCCTAGTCATGGGTCAAAGGGCGGCAAGCTGGGCCCAATAAAACTGGACGGGTGCTGCGAAAAGGCGGGAAGTTTTGCCGCCATATCAGAGTAAGTAAACTCTTGACTGCTCACTTCCCCAATTTTGTTCAAACTCATCCCAATTTCTCTATTCACACTCTCCAGTTTCTCCTCCAGGCATTAATCATCAATTTCCAAGGTTAGATTTAATATTGGACTGCAATTTGCTGTTGTTAATTGATATTTTTTTTTTACCATTTGGGTTGTTTTGCTTTGTTCATGTTGTATTACTTATTGCAGTTTTCTTGTAATAATGAGTTGTTTTTTCACTCAATCCATATTATTCTTGGTGCGAATAGTACATTAACTTGGTTGTTGAAAAAATAAATTTTACATATTCAGGAACCATATAAAAATTACTGCGGTTCAACAACCACAACAACATACCCAGTCTTATCCGACACGGTGAGGTCTGGGAAGGGTAAAAAATCTTAGTCGAAGAAAATCTATGATTCCCCAAATAATAGTAATAATAATATTATTCTTTTTGGAGTATTAAGATAAACGTGGATCATGTTGAGCAGGGCGGAGCTAGAAGCCGGCTTCGGTAACCTAGTAGCTTTTGCTCAAATATGTACAAATATTAAATTTAGAACCTAGTTGTTAGTACTTGAAGTCATCGTTCCAAAATCCAGCACTCATTAAGTTGAAATCCTAGCTCCACCTCTTGATGTTCCGTGTGAAATATGCAGTTAGAACTTAGAAGTGTTTATGAGTTTGCATTTTTAGTCTTTGTTTAGTAGATGCTTATAGTTTATGAAATGCATGTTCAGTGATGGAGGCATTTTGTGTAATTAGCAACTGTTAATACTACTGGCTTAATCTGATTGGAGAGTTTATAAAAGTGTAACTAACATGCTCCTGATTTGCTGTCTTTAAAGTTGTAGTAGCAAGAGCCAATGAAAATGTAAAATGTTTACTATTCTGTTTACTAAAGTTCTGGAACCAGAAACATAACTTTAGATAGAGAAAAAAGGTTTGAAAAGCGATTCTCAGTTCCAAATTTAATTCTCTTCAATTGGTATAGCTAGTTATTGACTCTAGGTTTGATGGCTAAGAGTTAAATGCTTATAAAAGTCTTACCTCACTCGATTATCCTAAATTTTGTGTGCAAATGAGTCTAAGATACTAATGAAAAATTTGGTATATTTTAGATAAAATCAGTCTGTCTGTCGAATATGAATGCTGGATGCTATTAGACATGAAATGCTACTGTTGGGCTAAACCACCCAAAGATACTCTTAACATGATATGATATAGTCAGCTTTGGGCCAAGCCCTCACCGTTTTTCTCAAAATGTCTCATACCATTAAGAGTATCCCTATACTGTATATGTAGCTTTCCAATCTTTTTCGGCTATCAGTGTTTGAATTTTGTTCGTACAACCAATAGTTATTCTATAACTTGCTATGGCAAATGACATGAAGAAATACAATCTCGACTAAGTTTTTATTTTTTGTTTCGTAGGAGATGGACACGTTAAATCCTGCAGTCTTTGTCAATGCTGAGTTCCTCAAGGAGCACGTAGGAAGGAGGGTTCGCGCAGTGGTTCAGGTTATGCAGTCTGATGGTGATACAGTCATTGGAAAATCAACCGATGAAAAACAGCTAGTTTTGAAAGGAAATCCACCTAATCCTCTTTCAACTTTTGTTGAAGTAATTGGTATTGCTGACACTACCCAGTCTATTCAGGCAGAAACTTGGACCAATTTTGGTGATACTCTTGGTATGTCTTGCTAATGTTATTCAGATAATATTCTTCGCTTTTCCTATATCCTTTGTATTTGAATGTTAGTTTTGTACAATGCATGTACATGCTTTCATCGGCGATAACTCCAAACTTTCCTGTTGAATTGAAAGAGCTACTGGTAAGATGGAAATATAAATTTCCCCGAGATAAATAAACTGTATTTTTGCTCATACACAAAGATAAAAGGGAAAGGAGGGCGTTGTTAAGATTAAGTTCACAACTCTAAAATTGATGGTGCAGTTCATGATAACTATACGTACATAAACTTTTTGGTCGCGGGAAATTTAAGATCTATAAGATACTCCACAGATGAGTTGGTTGTATCAATTAAGTGAACTGAACAATTGATGGTAGGGTCATTCATTGTCTGTGGTTTATCTTCATTCTGTTACTTCTGAATTTTTTTTATAAGAAATTCAAGAATTAAAACAAAGGGATTTGGTTAGTGTAACTAATCAGGTTGTTATGATGTCTATAAATTACGGTAATGTTCTACTTTGCCTACACTGCTACCATCATGTGGTAGCTGTTATTATTCTTACTCTGTCAAACATTTCAAGACCGATGTAATTTACAACAACATACCGAGTATATTCCCACATTTGGGATCTGTGGAGGGTAATGTGTACGCAGACCTTACTCCTACCTTGTACAGGTTGAGCGATTGTTTCCCTCGGCTCAAGTAAGCACAATATTAGCTGTAAAGAAATGCAATATAAAAAATGAACAAGTCATGGAAAGGAGACATAGCAATAGCGGGATATTAACAGACTGAAACACATGCAATATCGATGTAGTAATCTGACCTCAGAATAAGTGATCCCAGACTGCATATAACTTTGTGCATGCTATGGTCATTTCATGTAGGCATAGTTTGATTATGTAAAATTCTGCTAATGACTTGAGGTTTATTGAAACTTTTGCTATATGCATAGTGCTTTCCCTCTTGATTATCTTTACTTGCCAATCTTCTTCTGAATCCCAAATTCTTTCATATTTGGCAGATATTACTAGCTACGACAAGGTTTGCAGACTGGCAAATGGGGGCCATAAGCATTTGTTTATCTGAGGAATGGCGATCGAATGCTATAGAAGAGGTTGAATTCTAATTTCTGCTGCATTCTTGCAGTGTCTAAATGTATCATAGTAGTTTGAATTACTTTTTGAACATTTGGATCTTCAGCTTCTGTTAGATAGTTATCAGAAGTTTAGCTCTGTGGTAGATGGAAACTTGTTTTGTTTTTGCTATTTGGTATTGAACCCTATATTTGTGGTTCCCTTAGCTAGTCATTTTGACTTCAACTGAACTGTGTTACATAAGTTGGATACTCGTGTGTGATAAAAAATGGTACAACTTTGCCAATCCCGAACTTCCACCCCTATCCAAAGCAATTTCATCCGCCATATATTGGATAACTTCATAGGCGGATTCAGAATTTGAACTTTATGATTTAAATTTCCTTTTTGTTTAGACAAAAACAAATAAGCGGGAAGGGAAGCCATAAAAATCAAACTCACGTTTGTTATGTGAAATACTTCCATTGGTATTTCAATAGCTCTACATATATATACTATAGCACCATACTCTACTCTCTACTTTAGTAGCCCATGGTCACCTAATCTTTTCATTGTGCTTTTAAAATTATTTAAAAGTATTACTTCACTTTATATTTTTGTATTTTACGACAAAGTAACTAATCTTGATTGAAATATGCACATATATGAAGGAAAAAGTTTTTGATTCTTAATTCCTACACTATAATTATGTTATGACAAACAAATATGACTTTGTAATTATTATACTATATTAGTTTTAGGGTACACGCAACTATCTTCACTGTGAACGTCGACTTTTTTGAAATACATAAATATTATCAAAGAATATACTTTGAGTTAGAAAATATAAACAAAAAATTAAGTCCTGAAAATGATGGATTCTGATATTATTAAATTAACTCATCCCACCTCATAAAAGTGCTCGTAATGTTATCTAAAATTTAACCCGCATTTCGCACAAGAGATATAAGTATCAATAGAATACTATGTTGTCACATTTTATTCCGTAACAAATAACCAAATATTTATTATATATTGTAGCATGAATTTTCAGAGACTCATCTAAATTAACACAAATTAAAAAATATATATCTTTCTTTTAAAAATTCAGAATAAAGTGGTCGGTCATAAAGTTTTTAGAAAAAAGGATATTTAAGTGATAATATAAAGTCTGAAAATGACTAATGTCAAGGGAATATTTTATAACAAATTACTAATGTACAAAAAAATATAGAGGACTATTTGTTGGAATTGATGAAAAAAGAAAATAATATATTTAATATCAACTAAATTTGAATCCATTTTGTCTTCTATTCTTTTATTCTTGTTTCTTCTAGTTTAAAAATTTAACCAAGTCAACTTTACTAATATACTGAAATCGATTATGATTTATTTTTTGATTTATTTCATCACTAGTGGTCTATTTATGAAATTACATTTATGTAACCAACAAAAAGCCCTGTCAACTTGAATTTTTTTTACTTTATGTTGAATTTGAAAAAGAATTAAATTAGATTTTATTGCTAATTAATTACTTCAAGTACTTTATTTTTTCTCAAAATAACATAAGTTATTTTTGTTGATTCAAATTCGTCATAGTAGCTCATAATAAATTTAAATGTTTGATTATTGTTATATTTTAATTCAATAAGAATTTTTCATCAATAATCACTATATTAGAGGAATAAAATTTAAAAATCGAGTTCACTTTAGAAATCGCAATTACTTTCTATAGTTAAAAATCCATTTATATTCATCTAAATGTATTATTAATTAAAAACTAAAATATTTCTTAAATTATCTTGTTGGAATAATTGATAAAATATGTGTTTATTAATGATTTGCTCAGCATTCCAATTAATTTTGCTTCATTTATAAATTTTGAAAGTTAATAACATAATATAAAATATTACTTTTTAGTAAATAGTCATGTGTATTTTAAAATATTTTAATGTTAAAGAATTGCATATAAATGAAAACGCAAGAAAGATATTAAAATATGAACCGCTATTATCTAATAATCCATTTGTCCTCTCTTAAACTTTTTGTTCTTTCCTTTATGTATTTTGTTTATCATTTATATATAATTTAAGTGTAAGATTTACATAATGCAAACTCTTAATATTTTTAAAGTTTTTGTACTTCTTACATAATTTAGATTAAAAAAATATAATAAGCAAAATTTTAGTTAATTTTAAACTCCTAAGCCTAGATATGTATAAAGTACTCTTAACATTTTCAAAGTTCTAAATAGTAGGACTTTCTGCAAAGTTCAAAAAGGAAAATTAAATTTCAAACTCCTAAATATTAAGAAAATGATTAAATAAATATTCAATAAAATATTTTTATAGTAATTAACACATATTTAAGGGACTACAAATTTTGTTTTTATTTTTAAATATCAAGTTTTAGACGAGATAAATAGCCGTTAGTTTTAAGTTCTAAAAGGTAAGCATTTTGTTTACCCTTAATTACGAGTAACAATTAAATTTATATGTGGTTTTAAGGATACGTGACTTGGTCTAATATAATTAAAGAATGAACAATAAATAAAGACTAAATTCAACGGGTAAGAGAGTAAGCAAACCACCAATATTGGATAGCTCAGTTGTGGTGGAATCTTCTAAGATAAACGAGAATGAAATTAGTATTGATCAAGAGAGTAATCAAAATATGCTAAACTTTGTATATTGATCGTGTCTTGTTGCCCCTTTTTACAGTAGGGCTGTCTATTTATATAGGAAGGGAAGAGAATTCTATACAAGGTAAAAGACTCATTTACAAGGTAAAAAATCCCTAAAATTATTGAGTTCAACGTCTTTGCTGATTTGGGCCGCGATTTTCCGCCGAGATGTTTACACATCACGAGATTTCCGGTCCTTCCGTTACGCAAATCTAACATTTTTACCATAAGATGTTTCACCCGGATTGGTTTCGGTAATCTCACCTCGAACGCCTTGGCTTCGAGCTTTGTCCTGATGATGTCCGACCTCGGACTTCCCTTCTCGATGTACCGGTCTCGACTTACCGGATGGCGACCTCAATCGATGCCGACCTTCAAAACCCAAAACCGGTGCTCCTTATGCAAGCGATCGTATTCAACCCCATACACATTTATTCATTGTTAGTTGTATTTTATTGGTACCATTGAATTAATGCAATAGATAGTGTATGTCTTGTTAATGAAAGGTCGGGGTGAAAAAAGCAGTAAACGTATGTTGTTGATTTTTTTCTTTCTTTTTAATGATTCATATAAGGTAACAGTTTAATTTTTAAGTCCTAATTATTAGGATTCTTATCTAGTTTAGATAAGAAAGCATTTAATATACAAAATATAATTAATTTAAAGTCCTAAATATTTGTAAAGCAATTTAAATGACTATTTTGTCCAGTATAAAATTAATTTTTAAGGGTAAAAAAGGCGAATGACATTTCGCTAAGGGCATTCATGCTTTTAATATAACTAATCTCTGTCTCACATGCTTCGCACGTGTAATCCCTGCACCTATTATTAAATTTATATATAAAAAATAATAAACTTTTAACACAATATATCATTCAAAAACATTTATTCAACTTATAAGTTAAAATCAAAGCATATAGGTAGTGCGAGTTCCAGATCTTGTTAGTTTTAATTGTTTTAATTAAATAATATTTTAAAATTATACTAATTTATAAGTATAATTAAAGCACAAAAATAGTGAGAGTTCCATTATTGTTAGTTTTATTTGTTTTGATTAGACATATTTGAATCTATACTAAAATTAGTAAGAAGATATCAATTCTTTTGTAGTGAGAATTTTGATAATCATAGATTTCGCTACCATATTATCGGCTTTCACGCTTCAAATCTTCAACCTAAAAATAAAAAACGTTCTTGCACGTAAAATTAATAGACACTAACATATTATATGGAACAAACTTAAAGTTTTTGGCACTCTTCTTGAGAAAATTTACTGTAGAATAAACAACAAACAATATTCTTGGCATTGGCAAAAATTCAAAGTAATACTAAAATTTTTAATTTCAACATTCATAATATATTTTGCATAAAAACATAATTAAGCTAATTAAAGAATCAACTTTATTTTAGAAGAACAATTAAGCCAAAAATAAAAATTCCAGGAGCATCATAAATTATAATGCCTGTCATGTTTTAATCTTTAGAAGAAAAATATTCTCTTTTATTTCCCTCCTCTTGTAAAATATTGTATCGTATTGTTACTTATGTTTAATTCTTCCGAATTTTTGAGACAATCCTAATATGTTTGGTAAAGGATGCAGAGGTCGGTATACATGTAATATCTCAAATACCCGAGAAACTGGAATTTAGATATAGATATATAGATAGATACAGATATAGATATAGATATAGATACAGATATATATATAGATAGATATAGATAGATGGATAGATATAGATATAAATAAAGATAATTACGATGCTATATAATTAGGTGGTTGCCAAACAGACCCTTACTAGGGACTCTGTATATTATTGCATAAACAAAAAGAAAATTGCAAGGATTATCCTCCTGTCCACACAGTTTGAACATTTGATGTATAATGACGTAAATACCCTTACATATATTTACTTACGACGCAAAGGACGTAGGAATACAGGGAGAAAACTGTCAATACGTAACAGAACACAATCATACAAAAAAAAAATATCCCCAAATCAAAAACCTAACACCAAATCCAGCTGGGTCGTCAAATCTAGGGTTTATAAATTACCCTCAAAACGCACCGCATTACTTTCGCAGAAGCTAGTTTTTGGTCTCGGCGTTTGCTTCCACAGCTAAGGAAAGAAAGAGGGTTCTCATTTCATTTCAGGGTAATAATTTCTTCTCATTTACTTCTTCTTTTGTAGTACTTGTTGTTTTAATATGTTTTTCTATATGTACATATCACCAGTCTTTTTCTGCTTTTTCGGGGTGGGGGTGGGAGTGGGGAAAAATATGCATATTTTGGATTACTCGGATTAGATTTGTAATAATTGGTTTTTTTGGGGTGTGTGGGTATACCTACATGGATTTGTGTGCAATGGCCCGTGGATGTCTGTTGATATTTGGGTTTCCTTAAAAGGTTTAATATTGCAGCCTTAGAGGTTGAAGGGGAGCCTAAAGCAACAATTAAGTTGTCTCCATGTGGCCTATAGCTCATGGGTTCAACCAGTGGAGTCTATAGCTCATGGGTTCAACCAGTGGAGTCAGCCACTAATGCTTGCATTAGGGTAAGTGGCCTACATCACATCCCTGGGATGCGGACTCTACGTGAACGGGATGCTTTGTGCACTGGGCTGCCCTTTATTGCAGCTTTAGAGGTTGTATTGGAGGATATATTGAGGTGGTACGCCAGTAGATGTGGATCTTTTACTTATATAAAACAATTAAAAATAAACGAAAAAGCTAGATGTGGGTCATTTGCTGACAGGTCAAAATTGCAGTACTAGGCATTAAGTTGGTTAATGGCGGGTTGTTGTATTAAAGTATTGAAGATTGATAATAATGTCCAAATGTTGGTTAGAGTAGTGATATGAAGTTAAAATTTGAAATAGTTGGGGTAAGAAAATGACTTCTGCGTATAAGTTAGGGAAGTCATTTTCCTCCTTTTTGTTGGAAAGTATTTTCAGGGAATTAAACACCAAAAAATGATTTTAGTTTCGGGAAAGTACTTTCCGTCTTGCTGTCCTGAAACTACCTAGTTTTGGCTTTAAACTCACTTATGTTATTATATATGTACATGCACACATTACAAAGTAGTGTTCCTAACTTAGAGACAGTGCATGATCCAGATGCATATGTCCCATCTTATGCTCTTGCATCTTATCTATCTGTCTATCTTAGGCAAAAGATTGTGACTACTTATCGACAAGGTTATATTTGTTCTTGTTTTCCAGTTCCTTCCCCAACATAGAAAGCTTGTCAGAATCTTAATTGTTCAAGAACTACTGTATTCAATGGTTGAGAATTAGTGTGAGCTTCATAGCTGATGAAGGCTTATGTTTATTATACAGAAAGGAGTACTAGGCATGCCAAATAGTGTTTGAAGCCTTCGAGCGATTGTTTCTAACATTTGGTAAATGGGGTTAGCACCTTCTTTTTTAAAGTGCAAGCATCAAATCTTAGAAACTTATCTTGTTTACTATACAGGAAGGAGTACTAGGCGTGCCAAATAGTTTTGAAGCCTTTGAGGGATTGTTTCTGACATTTCGTGAATGGGGTTAACACCTTCTCTTGTATGGTGCAAGCATCAAATGTTAGAGACTGTCTTTTCTATTGAACCTTCCAAAATCTTAGCCCAAAATACAGAGAAAAAGTAGCTATAGCATTATTACATCTTCCAAATTAGGAATGAGGCAACCTAAAATTGGGAGCCTGGGTGCTTAAAACTCATATAATTCACATTTTGAACAACAAGACCATTTGATTTAGGTTAGACAATTCAAATGGAATTTAGAAGTATTTTGATAATATGATTCTGTATTTAGACTACTAATTTGTACTTAAGATCAACAACGATAAAATTTAGCTTTTACCTTGTGACGACATGTGGTGGTCATTGTGCACTTATAAGCGGGATTAACTAATAAGATAAAAAGGGCCGCGGTCTAAAAAGGATGAATACATGTTATCATGAAGGATCTTTCTTATGATAATGGTAGAGTTGTGGCCAGCTAGCGCACACCTCCATGTTTCCACTAGGAAGATCTTGTCATTGGCTTTTTTATGTTTTTAATCGTTTAGAAATAAAGAAATCACTGGAGGATTAGTAAGACTTCAGGATGCTGATGCTAATGGACTTCAGAGATGATAATTATGTTCAACAAATAGTTTTGATTTCTAATAGAAAAAGCTTTACGTGCAATATAGAGAAAAAAAGTTTTGTAATTTTGAGATTTTCTCGGTGTGCTTTCCACTAGAAAATGTAGCTGGATAAGGAAAGTCATTAATCAGTGGCCGAGCTTTTGGAATTGGTTGCGACTTTGTAAATGGATTTATTCTGCCAACCTAGTGAAATACGCATTACTGGAAGATTTTGATTTATCCATCCATCCGCTCCCCCCAAAGGGTAAAAAGGCCAGTGAGGATACATGATTCTAAGCTTTTTATTCAAGTGCAAAGGGTGATATCCCTTTTAACTTTTTATTCTAAGCTCGTGAGTGTCAAGCTAGATTTGCTTACTACTTCAAATTTACAGTCTTCATCATCATGAGACTGATTAGACTTCTGGTTAAGCTAGCTATAAATTAATCTGCTTCTTGAGGTCAAGTGTTAACTCCAATGGGCTAGCAAAACGACTTGTGGACTGTTCTGATATTGAGCAATGGTTATTTAAAAAGTGCAGTCGAGATTGCTCCTTTATCAGTGCATTCACTGTATGTCCATTAATTTACTGCAGGAAGGTCTCACTTACAGAATGGGATATGTATTTTGGAACTGGAATTATGTTTTATGGGGTTGGGTCTGGTGGGATCAAAACCTTGATGACCAATCCGTTTAGCATTCTATTTCCCCTGCTATTGCGTGGGTTAATACGAGTAGATTAACCCTTTCAAAGTTTCATCTCTTCTATCTCTTTTCTCTTTCCTTGTTTTCTTTTATTTTCTTTCTTTTCCTTGTTCCATTGTTATGAATGCATTGGTCCTAATTATAGTTTAGACTAAAGGCTGACTTTCCTTCAGAAATCAATCAGTATCTACCTTTTAAGGAATTCGTTGATTCATTATTTTTGCACCTGATGGAGGATATTACCCTCTTGATCATTCAGTATTCTTCTCTTGCCTGTCTTTGTTTGTATTGGTAAAATTTTGTCAGCCTTTTACTGAAAATTGACATTGGAACTCCTTGGGCCATTTCTCATGGAACAAGTTCAGTTGAGATATTCTTTACTCTGGAAATCCTCTTGGCCTTTCATTTTGGTTCAGCCTGTCCACAATTTTCTTCTTTCTTTTGCAAATGTTTCCGGCTTCTGTGGTTCCATCAGAGTTGCAGTGCCAGCTTATCTTCCTAGATATATAAGATGCCGAGGACAAGGGCCAGTGCTGCAGCTACTAAATCTGAACCTGAGAAGCCTGTTGAGGCTGAAGAGCAGGTTGACTTTGAAGGGGATAATGAAGAAGATGAAGAGATTGAGTATGAAGAAGTAGAAGAAGAGGTGGAAATGGAAGAGGTGGAAGAAGAAGAAGAGGTAGAAGAGGAGGTGGAGGAGGAGGAAGAGGAGGAGGAGGACGAGGAGGAAAATGAAAGTGATGGAGCTGGGGAAGCAAAGGGTTCGAAGGATGTAAAGATGAAAGTTGATACAGATGCTGAGGAGGATGTGGAGGAAAAGCATGCTAATCTCCTTGCACTTCCTCCTCATGGTTCAGAAGTGTACATAGGTGGCATTACTCAAGATGTGTCTGAGGCAGATGTGAGGGATTTTTGTGAGACAATTGGGGAAGTTACAGAGGTAAATTCTTTTCCTGTTCATTAGCTGTTCTTTATTGGTGTCACATAATTTTACTAGGATAACATGAATGAAAATGTCAGGTAAGAATAATGAAAGGGAAGGACTCAACTCAGAACAAGGGATATGCGTTTGTTACCTATAGAAACAAGGAATTGGCATCTAAGGCTATTAAGGAGCTCAACAACACTGAGCTGAAGGTACGCAAAATGCTATTCTCCTTAACTGGTTCTGTACTCTTTCTTTGTCTCATCTTGCCTAGTTTATCAATCAATTATTAAACTGTTTACAGCCTTGATGTACATTTCCATAAGCGTGAGTGGAAATTTATCTATTTGCTGGACTCTTTGGCTTCTCTAATAGCTGTTCCTGTATCAGGGAAAAAGGGTAAAATGTTCTCCAGCTCAAGCTAAACATCGGTTGTTCATTGGTAATGTTCCTAGAAACTGGGGGGAGGAAGATATGAGGACAGCTGTGACGAACGTGGGGCCTGGGGTTATTACTATTGAGTTGGTGAAGGTAAGGTCTCTTTTTTTGTGACATACGCTTATAGTTATTCCGTTTCTCAACCTTTTGCTACAGTATCTTTGTGATTGGTTATACATTTGCAGCTCCATCGTTGTTACTCTTCCACATAAATCCTGTTATTCATGCAAAGAAGATTAAGTTTATCCCCGAATGTATATGCAAGGAAAAACCATTTTTTGTTGCTTTAATCTTTTTTTCCTAATTCCTATGATACAGGATCCTCAGAACTCCGGTAGAAATCGTGGATTCGCTTTTATAGAATATTACAATAATGCATGTGCAGAGTATTCAAGGCAAAAGATGTCAAATTCTGACTTTAAGCTTGATGATAATGCACCAACTGTCAGCTGGGCAGATCCCAAAAATGCTGAAACTGCTGCTTCTGCACAGGTTCTACTTTTAGAACTCTTGCATATTTTATCTTTCCTTTCCGTGCAGACTAATGTGCAAAGGGGGGGGGGGGG
>MCJB01009211.1:253415-285254 GCA_002018475.1 Nicotiana obtusifolia
AAAAAAAAAAAAGAGAACAAAAGAATTTCAATAATTCTTTGAATTGGTGTTCCATTTATTTGTAGCTTGTAGCCAAGCTTTCTTTTGTGTACTGCTGCCATCAGTTGCTAGGTTTCTGTTCATTTTCTTGTGCAGGACTTCTATTAATGGATATGATTAATCATTTAAAAATTGTTGCTAATTATACTCTAATACATAAAGCAAAAACTTTGAGGAGATAAACCAGTTTCCAAGTAGTCAAAAGAGAAAAAGGGCAAAAGAGCGCCAAAATTTGTTGGAGTTTAAGCGCAATGCTCAATTAAAGCGTGTGATTAAGGGAATAAAAGCTCTGATGAAGAAAAAGCAAAGAAATAGAAATGTGATGCACGAAAATGTTACTGTAAACACAAACAATAATTATTTGGACAAAAGAATAGAAAAACTATAATTAAGCAATATATATGTTGTTGTGCCCTTTAAGATAGAACCCATCATTGAAGGTGGCCATGCTTTAGCACCTTGACGTCTACGCTTTACTGATTAAGCACGGCGAAACACACAGTCTGGGCCTCACCGAGCTTCACGGCTTGGCAAATTTTAATTAACTCTTTAACAACATTGTTTCCCATGTGTTGTTATTACATATGCAAGATTTTTGTCCAAGACAAGAAATATCTACATTACAAGGTTGCAATGTATGCTGCAGGATTTCCGTGTTAATTAAATCTGAATTGGATTAGCTGATGGGCCCTATATTATCTCTCTCAAGTGTTGCTTGTGTTCAGGTAAATTTGTGAATCTGCAGCTTTACTAACATTTGTTGCCGTCACTTCACAGCCACTGGTCTATGGAAGAGGAGCTACACCTGCTGGCTTGGCAATGATGCCGATGCTTTTGCCTGATGGAAGGATTGGATATGTCCTGTAAGTATAACTTGTCTATAGCAGTCGCTTTGGTAAGCTTGATAATGAAATACCTGGTTGATCAGTAAATTCTTCATGGTTGGTTAAATCTGGTTGAGTAGTAAATGCTTCATGGTTGGTTAACTTTATTCCAGAATCTTCATCAGAATAAGCATTGTGCTGATACTTGTGACAGTTAGCATTGTGTAGACACTTGGACAATTCTAGGAAGCATTTTGTCTGTGAAACTGTTTCTTTTGCGCAAAAAAGTGAATGATATTCTTTTAACCAAGGTGCTGTCTAGCACCCAAGGTGTCCCCTAATGGTCAATGATGTAGGCAAAAACCTGGGAGACCAGAGTTCAAATCCCGCAGAGACAATTACTAGGTAATTTCTTCCCATCTGCCTAAGCCTTGTTAGGTAGAGTTACCCGGTACCAGTGTTGGTGGGAAGTAGCATGTATGCAGTGGAATAATTGAGGTGTGCACAAGCTGGCTTGGACACTGTCATATCAAAAAAGAAAAATAGGGTGCTTGTTTGTTTCAAATATTTGAAAGAAAGTCTTTTCCGAAAGTTGAAGAAATGTGCATAAGTTGGAGAGTGCTAGCAGGCTGTTTTTGGATGAAAAAGGGCCTTTTCTGGACCTTGCTTAATAGCAACATGGCCCATAAAGTTTTTGACTAATTTTATTTCAACCCAGCATTAACATCGTTTTGCAGGGAAACCATGAGATAGGAGGATGCAATTTAATATAGAAATTTAATTAAGTTGGACAAAAATGTGGTGATGTTTGAAGATAATTGATGGTTCTTATGAAAAGCTAGATAAAAGGCCATGTTTTGTTTTCTGAAGAGTTACATCCAAACAACAAACTTGCAACAACTTTTTCTTTGTAAGTTGCCTCCTTTCTGTGTTTAAGTTACTTTGGGATCCAAAAAATACTTTTTTTGAGACAAGTTATCTAAGCACAAATTTCGTCTTCAAAAAACTTCTCAAGATACTTTTTGTAAAATTTGTCCACACTGCCCCTTAGGCTCTTTTGAGTGTGGGGATGCACATTGCATCAGATCATGATCTTGGAGTTGTGTTCTGTTCTCTGTCTTTTTGTTATTGCATCAAATCATTTTACTTAACAGCTGTTTGGGGGGAGGGGTTAGGGGCTTAAGATGTTAAAGTTTTAGTCATCTAGAAGTCACCTATCGCTTAGAACTACTGGGTTTAGGGGCTTAAGATGTTAAAGTTTTAGTCATCTAGAAGTCACCTGTCTCTTAGAACTCGGCCCTGCAGAATGAAACATAATTTATTGCTTGCACTCGGTGTTTCATGGCTGCAAGTTTTGCTTTTCTGGTACACTTGAATATTGGTATTCTGTCCTTTTATCTAGTTTTATTGTTAGTACAGAAATTAGTGGACTTTCAGCTGAGAATTTTATCTTTTTTAAATGATTGTTAAGGTTTTCGATATGCTCATTTAGTCCTTCCAGTATTCTTCTTATCTGATGTCGCCTCATGTTGTTCAAAATATTCAAAGAACTCATATTGCATCCAAGATGTTTGGATGATGACTGGGTCAAATTATTTTTGTTCTTGTGTTAGGTGTATTTGTATTTCATTGATTCAAAAATGACAAAGAAGGGTTTTCTTTATATCATCTCTGATCTCTTTTCCCTGTCCAGGCAACAACCAGGTGTTATGCATACTCCACCTCCAGCATCACGGGGTGGCCGCAGTGGCGGAGGAGGTTCAAGTGGTGGAAGGCGGGGTGACAGCGGGCGGGGGCGTTCCCGGTACAACCCTTACTAGGTTGATAAATGAGCGCCAACAATGTTTTATTAAACAACAATATTTGAGGGTATTCACTTTGTGACACAATTTAAGTTATCGACTGATGTATCTGTAGCCTGTTTAAAGAATTCACTCTTATCTATAGTCTCCTTAACAAACTCTCTTCATGGCAATTTGCCCCTGTTAAAGTAAATGTTTGCACATCTATCGGCTTCTTAACGTCGGAGTTAAAACAGAAAGGAAATTCTTGTGTATTTACAGTAGTAGATTCCTTGTGTGAGAAATGATCCGAGTCTTGCACGCAAGTATCTATTCACTTCAGTTTACGGTAAACTAAACAATGTGCCTTGTTGATACCTAGGGGCTCATATATTTTATTGATAAATGTGATGTCTGGGCTTAGTTTATGTATACAATTCAACTATTTTAACATGTATTTGCTATTTTTTACCAGCCGCAAATATTGAATTGCTATGCCTAACATCTTTTTTGGTTCCTTTCTCGTTGGATTTAAAGTTTAATTTTTAATGATTTTTACCAACTTCATTAACGGCCTTAGGTGACTAGAATAGTATTTTTCAAAAAGTTTCAAGAGTTCAATTCTTTTCAAGTATCAAATTTACTTAAGGTTAACCGAAAAAGTGAATATAATCATAAATTTGTGTTCATGATTTTAAAGCACTGAAAAATGAACTCGAAAGTCGCGTCGAAGTGATGTAATTGGTTACTAAGTCGTTTCCTATGTATTACGAAATTTTAGATCGACTAGAGTTCGTTAATTTTTTTTTTACAAAATCAGTATGTACTATAATCACAAATTCGTATTGTATGACCCTAAAACACCATAAAATTAACCCGTAAGTCATGGTGAAGTAATGAGTATTGGTCACTAGATCGTCTCCTATGGATCTACAAAAATTCCTGCCAATCGTAGTTCGTCAAAAAACTTCTACAAAATAAGCATGTAGTAATACATATATATAATCATAGATTTGTGTTGATCATGAAACACCATAAAATAAACTTACAAGTCATGGCAAAACAACAAATATTATTGGTCACCGGGGCATTTTCTATAGACCTAAAAAATTTGGCCAGTCGAAATCCGTCAAAAAAAAATTCTACAAAATCAGCATGTACTAATACACGAGGAGCGATTATGGTGAAGCCAGGACAATTGTTCATTAGGTCGTTTCGAATGGCCCATAAAATATTAGGTAATCCGGAACACGTCACCTGAATTCGTGAAGAGCGGGAACGTTAGCACATGAAAAATTAGAAATCGTCGTGAGTTCCTGTTTTATGGTCCTAAAACGCCAAAAAATAAAATAACGGTCGTGGCGAAGCGATGACTATTGTTCATTAACTCAGTTCTGATTGACCCACAAAACTTTAGACGATTTGGAGCTTCGCCCGAATTCATGAAGATGACATGGACATTAGCACACAAAAAATCAAAAATCATCCTCAATTTCTATTTATGGCCTGAAACGCCAAAAATGAGGAATAGTCATGGCGAAGCGATGACAATTGTTTATTAGGTCATTTCTGACGGGCTATACAATTTTGGGCGATTCGGAGACCGTCCTCCAAATTCATGAATATGACATGGACATTAGCATACGAAAAATTGGAAATCGACCTGAGTTCCCATTTATGGCCCTAAAATGCAAAAAAGAGGAACGACATGGCGAAGCGATGGTTATTGTTCATTAGGCCATTTCTAATGTGCCCAAATTTTTTTTGGGTAATACAGAGCCCATCCCCCGAATTCATGATGATGTCGTGGACGTTAGTATACGAAAAATTGGAAATCGTCATGAATTCCTGTTTTATGGCTTTAAAACGCGAAAAAATGAGGAACGATCATGGTGAAGCGATGGCTATTGTTCATTAAACCGTTTCTGATGCGCCCACAAAATTTAGGCGATTTGGAGCCTTCATGAAGATGACGTGGACATTAGCACTGTTTTAAAAGGCGTTTTCGAGAGCCCTGGGGCGAGGCACACCAAAAACCCCCCGAGGCGATGGTGTGGGGCAAAAGTCTCAAGAGGCGTACGCTCGGGCGTTTGAGGCGCGTTTTTTTTAGTGAGGCGTAAGCCCCAGAGACTTTTTCAAATTAAAACAAAATTTGTTGAATAAGTCCTTCATATAATACCCAAATTCTCAAAAGTCAGCTTGGTAATTACTCAAAAGTTTTAAAAAGGAACTGAAATGTATTAAATTTAAAAATCAAGACCTTTTTTTATTGATTAAAGCCCTAATTCATGGTCTTTCCCAATTCTTTTTTTTGTCCGCTAGTCTGTTAATATCTCCCAAAAGCAACGAATATTCAATTTTTTTTTACAAATATAAAGAGAACTGCATTCTCCTTCATAGCAGCAAGTTCAAAGTTCAAGTTGCAAGTTAGTCATCCTTTTTGTTCCTCCATGTAGAAAATTTTATTCTTTTCGACTCAAGTTACTTGTGCTTCTAAGTACCGTATAATAAATTATTTTGACTAGTTTTTTGTGGGGATGGAGCGCGCGCGCACACACACACATATATACATATTTATAGTTTTGTTTAATTTTTATGTAATTTTACCTGTTTATAAATATTTAATTTAATTATATTATTTTATAAAATATCAAAAATTAAATACCTATGGGGCTTATGCTCCGTGCCTCGGGCATTACGTCTCGCTGAGACATATGTAAAACGCCTCGCCTTACGCCCATGCCTGTTAAAACACCAGATGTTAGCACACGAATAATTGAAAATGCCAAAAAACGAGGAACAATCCTGAAGAATCAAAGTCTATTGTTCATTATGTCATTTCTGATGGGACCAAAAGTTTTAGGCGATTTGGAGTCCGTCGTTCAAATTCATGAAGATGACATGGACATTAACACACGAAAGATTGAAAGTCATCGTCAATTCCTGTTTTACGGCTCTAAAATGCCAAAAAAAGAACGAACATGGCGAGACAATAACTATTGTTCACTAGGTCGTTTATGACCACAAAATTTTACTCCCCGTCACCCAAATTCATAAAGATGGTATGGACATTAGCGCACAAAAAATTAAAAATCATCATGAATTCCTATTTTATGGCTCTAAAGTACCAAAAACGAGTAAAGGTCGTGGTGAAGCTATGACTATTGTTCATTAGGTCGTTTCGGATGGGCCCACAAAATATTAGGCGATCTGGAACCCGTCGCCCGAATACATGAAGATGTCGTGGACATTAGCACACGAAAAATTGAATATCGTTCGGAATTACTTTTTTATAGCCCTAATACGCAAAAAATCAGGGAACAGTTGTAGTTAAGCCATGACTATTATTCATTAGGTCATTTATGATGCGCCCACAAAATTTTAGGCAATTCGGAGGCCGTCGTCCAAATTTATGAAGATGGTGTGGACATTAGCACACGAAAAATTGAAATCGTCCTAAATTCCTATTTTATGACCCTAAAATGTCAAAAAATAAAGAACGGTCATGGCGATGCGATGACTATTGTTCATTAGGTCGTTTTTGATGGACCCGCAAATTTTAAGCAATTCGAAACCCGTTACCAGAATTCATGAAGATGGTGTGATTATTAGCACACGAAAATTGAAAATCATCTTGAATTCCTATTTTATCGTCCTAAAATGCCAAAAAACAAGGAACAATCATGGTGAATCGATGACATTTGTTCATTAAGTTGTTTCTGATGGGTCCACAATATTTTATGAAGATGGCGTGGATATTAGCGAATAAAAAATTGGCGTGGATATTAGCGCACAAAAAATTGAAAATCATTCTGAATTCCTGTTTTAATTCCCTAAATCTCCAATAAATGAGGAACGATCATTGCGAAGTGATGACTAGTATTCATTAGGAGTTTCTGATGGACACATAAAATTTTAGGCAATATTAGCAAACGAAAAATTAGAAATTGTCCTTAATTCCTGTTATATGGCTCTAAAATGACAAAAAATAAGGAATAGTCATGGTGAATCCATGGCTATTATTCATTAGTCTTTTCTGATGGGACCACAACATTTTAGGCGATTTACATCTCGTCGCCTGAATTTTATGGAGATGGCATGTACATTAGCATATGAAAAATTAGAAATAGTCCTAAATTCCCAGTTTATGTCCCTAAAACTCCAAACAAAGAGGAACCGTCATGGATACGAGATGACTATTATTCATTCGATCGTTTAATGATGGGCTCACAAAATTTTAGATGATGCGGAGCCTGTCGCCCGAATTCATAAGATGGTGTGGACGTTAGTATATGAAAAATTTGAAATCATCCTCAATTCCTCGTTTTGGCCTTAAAATGCCTAAAAACGAGGAACGGTCATGGCGTAACAAAGAGTATTGCTCAGTAGGTTGTTTTGATGGGCCAATTTTTTTTAGGAGATTCGTATCTCGTCTCTCGAATTCATGAAGATGGCGGGGACATTAGCACCTGAAAAATTGAAAATCATCTTGAATTCCTATTTTATCGCTGTAAAACGCCAAAAAATGAGTAACGATTATGGCGAAGTAATGACTATTTTTAATCAGGTAATTTCTGATTCGCCAACAAAATTTTAGGTGGTTCAGTGCCATCGCCCAAATTCATGAAGATAGAGTGGACATTAGCACATGAAAAATTAAAAATCGTTGTAAATTCCTATTTTATGGCTCTAAAATGCCAAAATATGAGGAACGTTCGTGTATAAACTATGGCTATTATTCATTAGGTAATTTCAAATGGGCCCACAAAATTTTAGGCGATTCGTGAGTTCCTGTTTTATGGACCTAAAATACCAAAAATGGAGGAATAGTATTGGCAAAGCAATGATTATCGTTCATTAGGTTGTTTCTGATGGGCCCACAAAATTGTAGGTGATTCAGAGCCCGTCGCCCGAATTCATGAAGATGGGCTGGACATTAGCACACGAAAAATTAAAAATTATCATGAAATCTTGTTTTATGGCCCTAAAACGCCGAAATACGAGGAACGGTCATGGCGAAGCGATGACTATTATTCATTAGGTCGTTTCCGATGGTCTCACAAAACTTCAGGCGATTCGGAGCGCGCCGCCCAAATTCATGAAGATGCCATGGACATTAGCACACGAAAAATTGAAATCGTCCAGAATTTCAGTTTTATGGCCCTAATATGTCAAAAAACAAGAAGGATCATGGCGAACTGATGACTATTATTCATTAGGCTGTTTCTTATGGGCCCACAAGATTTAAGACGATCCTCATCCCGTAGCCCAAATTCATGAAGATGGAGTGGAGATTAGCACACGAAAAATTAGAAATCGTCGTGAATTCCAACTTTATGGTTCTAAAGCGCCAAAAAATGAGGAACAATCATGGCGAAGCTATGACTATTGTTCATTAGGTAATTTTGGAGAGCACATAAAATGTTAGGCGATTCGAACCTTGTCGTCTGTGTGGACATTAGCGCTCAAAAAAATTAGAAATCATCGGGAGTTCCTGTTTTATGGACCTAAACGCACGAAAACAGGAATGGTCAAGGCGAAGTGATGACTATTGTTTATTATGTCATTTCTGATATGCCCACAAAATTTTAAGTGAGTTGGAGTCCGTCATCCGAATTCATGAAGATGGAGTGGGTATTAGCTCAAAATAAATTGGATACCGTCATGAATTCTAGTTTTATGGCTCTAAAACGCGAAAAAGGAGTAACGGTCATGACGAGGCAATGGCTATTGTTCATTAGGTCTTTTTGTGATGGGCTCATAAAAGTATAGGCGATTTGTAACCTGTCGCTTGAATTCACGAAGATAGCGTGGATATTAGCACACGAAAATTAGAAATCATCATGTAATTGCCGCCCCATTCTCATATTTTTGTATGCTATAGCCCACGACATACACATGCATCTGGGCGACTGGGACCTGAATCACTAAAAAAATTTCAGCCCATAAAAAACGACCTAAGGAAGAATAGTCATCGCTTCGCCATGACCGTTCCTCGTTTTTTGGCATTTTAGGGTCATAAATATGGAATTCCACCCAATTCTCAAATTTTCGTATGCAATAGCACACGCCATCTGCATGCATCCGGACAACCAGACTCGAATTGCCGCCTAAAATTTTGCCGGCCTATAAAAAATGACCTAAGGAAACCGCCTCGCCATGATCGTTACTTATTTTTTAGCATTTTAGGGCCATAAAACTGAAATTCCACCAGATTCCCAGATTTTCGTGTGCTATAGCCCACGCCTTTTGCATGGGCCTGGGCCACCAGATCCAGATCGCCTAAAATTTTGCCGGTCTATCAAAAACGACCTAAGGAACAATAGTCATTGCCTTGTCATGACCGTTACTCATTTTTTGTCTTTTTAGGACCATTAAACTAGAATTCTGCTCGCTTCCTAGATTTTCGTGTGCTATAGCCCACGCCTTCAGCATGGGACCGGCTCACCGGACCCGGATCGGCTAAACTTTTATCGGCCCATAAAAAATGACCTAAGGAACAATAGTTGCCGCCTCGCCATGACTGTTACTCGTTCTTTGGTGTTTTAGGACCATAAAACTAGAATTCTGCCCGATTTTCAGATTTTTGTATGCTATCTCCCACGCATTCTACATGGGTCCAGGCCACTAGACCCGGATCACCTAAAATTTTGACGACACATAAAAAATGACCTAAGAAACAATAGTCACCACCTCGTCATGAGTGTTACTCAGTTTTTGGCATTTTAGGGCTAAAACGACCTAAGAAACAATAGTCACCGCCTCGCCATGACCGTTACTCCTTTTTTGGCCATAAAACTAGCATTACGCCCGAATCTCAAATTTTCGTATGCTATAGCCTACGCCCCTTCTGCATGGGTTCGGGTCATCGAACCTGGATTAACTATATTTTGTTGGCCCATCAAAAAGGACCTAAGAAACAATAGTCACCACCTCGCCATGACCATTACTCATTTTTTGGCATTTTAGGGCAATAAAATTCAAATTATGCTCGATTCCCTGATTTTTGTGCGCAATTGCCCACGCCTTCTACATGAGCCCGAGCCACCGAACCCGCATCGGCTAAAATTTTACCAACCAATCAAAAAGATGATCTAAGGAATAATATTCATCCCCTCGCCATGACCGTTATTCGTTTTTTGGCATTTTAAGGTCGTAAAATTAGAATTCCGCCCGCTTTCTAGATTTTCTTGTGCGCTCACGCTTTCTGCATGGGCCCGGGCCACTAGACTCGGATCACGTAAAATTTTGCAGGTTAAATAATGACCTAAGGAACAATAGTCACCGCCTCGCCATGAATGTTATTTCGCTTGATTTCTCATATTTTCGTCTGCTATAGCCCACGACTTCTGCATGTGCCCGTGCCATCGGACTCGGACTTTATTTTGTTGGTGTTTCAGGGTCATAAAAATACTATGCACGGTCAAATGGAACATACACGTGCTATGCACAACCACTTGAATTCTAGCGGTGCTAAAAAATTTTATGACTCCAATTGACCTGAAATTTAATAGATCCAATAAAAATGACCTTAAATATTCGCCATGACTATCATTATTCTTTAGCGTTTCGGGATCATAATATAGGAATTAATGATTATGTCCATTTTTTCGTGTGTTTATATACATGATAATTTTTCTTGGTTGATGGACTCCAATTGGTCCTATCAGATACAACTTGTGAGCAATACTCACAATGATTAACTTCGTTTTTTTAATGTTTCAGAGTCATAAGAATACTGTGCATGGCCACATGGAACCTACTTGTGCTATGCATGGCCACTTGGATCCTACCGGAGCTCAAAAAGTTTACGGGCTCCAATTAACCTCAAATTTTAGGGGTCCACTGAAATATCACTTTAGTTCACATAGCTTTTTTTTTCTTCAAAAAATATTAATTTTTACATGATATATGCTCAATTATGATATAAATCTTAGTTTTTATATAGTGGCTATCTATATTTAACAAAATGGTGATTTTTTTTAGGGGCAACTCGATTTTATGTCAGTTTCTTTTTATGATTCCACAAATATGGAATTTCCCTTAAACAAACTTTCTGAGAGATGGCACAACTATCTGACTTTTATCCCATAAATTAAAAAGGAGAAAACTAAAGCCAGGAGGGTGCTTTCTAAGTTTGCAATCAGACTTTTAATTGTTGAACCAGAGGGGATAGCTCTAGTTCTTTAACAGTACAAATATTGGAAGTATATTAGCACAGCAAAACAAATAGGAATGTTGCCTAGATCCTCCAAAAATGCCGACAGTGTGCCGAATACTCCAAATTTTTGGAAAATCTAATATGTGCGCGATAATATTTTGGAAGATCCAAACAACATAGGTCACCAGAAACGAATAATGTATGATTCAAAACACTCAATCTCAGAAAGACATAAGAATATACAACAAACCCAGAGAATTCCCACGAGTGGGGTCTGGGGAGGGTAAGATATATGCAACTTTACCCCTGAAGGGCAGAGAGGCTGTTTCTGATAGAAAGATATAAGAATATGAATATCAAATACCTAGTGCTCTTATTCAGTCATTATCTTGAATAAAACTTTCTACAAACTCAACTACAGCGTTAAGTTATCTAAAAGTTTTCTACACAAAGGAAGAACAGTTCTTACTCATTGAAGGATAATCTTTAATGACAACTTATAAAGTACCATAAATTGACAGACAACATGATTAGAAACCTGCTCTTTATCATGCCTCCAAACTTTGACAACATTTAGTGATACATCGAAAGCGTCGGTTTCATTTTTTTTTTCTGCAACACAGCTACATCTGCAGCTTTGAAACTGGTTGATGAAGTTGTTTCAAGAGGAGACCTTGTATTATAGTCCTGAAAGAGATGAGTGCTGAGATGTTAGAGGTAGTTTTGGACATGAAGATGTACAAAAGACAGAAAAGAACTGAAAATGTACTAAAGATAGATTCATTCAAGCATGGAGTTTATAGCAATTCCATTCACTCGTAACATCTCTAATCTCTGCCATGCAATGAAATTGGCTGTTTATGGCATAGTTGTTATTGTAGTCCCTTTTTTCTTCCACCTGCTTATTACCGTCACTCTCTGTTACGTCAAATAGTCTTCTTTGTACATCAAATTAAATGGTTCTAAATCATTTTTTGTACCCACTTACAAACCCATCCTGTTCACTCTTTATACATTTTGCAAAATGACACATATTGCCCGCCTAGCCCCAATCGTGCTAGACTCAGCACCCTATCCTACTTCACTACCCTGCACTACGCCGCTGCCACACATATACAGACTTGTGTGAGCCAAAACTCTACCTTCCAAGTAGTTAGCTGCTTAAAATCTTTTTTTATACAAGCCTCTTTTGATCGAGAGCACATTTAGCTACCAAAATGCCAAAATTATAAGCCTTCAATTTCATTTGTCTTGACCTAAAATAAATCAATTTCCCTTTTGCTAAGCGAGACTTTCCAATCTTTTTAATCTAAAATACTAAGCACCAAACTTTGGAAGCTTTTAATTGCAAGCTTTTAATATGTGTTATGATTTTTCAAGATTCCAAATGAAGCTTGGTAATGTATTAAAAGGGCCTGAATCCTCATAGTTTTAGCTAATTTTGGTCAAAAGAGGGAGGAGGAGAAAGCACAAGTAGACTAAATGATTCAGTAGCTCAGCTGCACACCAAGAGGAAGACATGAGCTACCTTCAAACTCAAAGCACAAAGCTATCTACTACTTATCTCAGCGATCTTGTTTTCCAAAGCAATCCTCTTAACCGTAGAAATATTTTTCGGTTAGCATTTATTGTATGCAAGTAGACTGGTCTTACATGAACCATGGAAGTAGTAGTCAGGAAAATTGAGTCAAAACAGACCAAGAGAAATAGAGAGACTAGACGAGAAGGAGTTGAGTGAGTCATCTAGCAACTTAAGGCTCTTAAGCTCAAAACTCTAGCAGTTCCTCCCCACACTGTACTGAGAATGTAGGTTATAAGCTAAAAAAAAATAGCTAGGATTCAGACTTCATGTTTTTCCGGTGTCTGGGGAACAATTTAGTCAAATCCTGAATCTCTCGTAGATACTGCTCTACCCAACATATCAATACCTTGGCTGAAACTAAGAAGACACTTACATGCTGCCATTAGATCCTATCCTTGCCTAATTTAGAATCTACGGCTGCCAAAAATCTAGAGTGCTTCAGCAAAAGTTACAGGGCATAAGGCCACATATCTCTCACCGAAGCCGGCACCCTCGGCAGTGGAAATACGTTTGGCTGGGGACAATTACCTTGCAAAACTTTATATGCTTTTCACGATTTTGCGTCCCTCTCGTGGCATTTATTTACATTAAAGTTTCATTATGATAGAAAATCCTAAAATTTGTTTAATTCAGGAGGGCAACTGTCAAATCTAAGTGGTTGCCTGTAAGCACTATTACCACTATTCCCTATTATCAGGTTTTCATTCGCATTCTTCAACAAGTTATTTTCCTTCAGGGTGGCCCAAACATACACCTGCCTAGTCTAGCATTTCCAACGTTGAGAAGAAAGAAAGACATTATAGAACAACAACAACAACAAACCTAGTCAAATCCCACAAGTGAGATCTGGGGAGGGTAGTGTGTACGCAGACCTTAAAACCCTACCTTACGAGGGTAGAGAGGAAAAATAAGACATTATAGAAAGAACCAAAAATTAGTTGGAATATTGAGATCCTTTTTAATTGGGATATACAATTAACTAAAGCTATAGCATCTTAAATATCTTAAACTTAATTTGGAACTTTTCTATTAGAAACTGAAGCCTACGATAAAATTTTCAGTACTATTTTATATTATGTGCATTGTCAAATGATGATATCATTTGGTGAAGACAGGACTATTAACTGTTTAGCCTTGGGAAAAACCACTTCCTAAGGTGTCTTGCAAGATGTGAAGTTTCAGCAAGCAACTTCCTTCTATTGCAACTGCTACTCCGATGCACCCATTCCTTCTGCACGACAGATTTCATCTCCTAATCGATCTTCTCTTTCTTCCGGTGTGATCATCTCTCCTACTATATCCACCTATGTGGTCATCATCGCAACTAATATGCTCGCCCAACTTTTATATTTTATTGTACATCCAATACAGGTCCTTTCTCAGCCATGCCATGCCGTTAAAGTTACTATGGAAAAAAGTTTTCAGAAATGCTATCTCTTGTACATAAAGGAGAAGTGCAGCTAATGCAGGTACTTACACATTAAATCTATCAGAAAAGAATAGTACCTTTGTTGCAAATCTTTTCAGACAAAGGCCGAAAGGTCCTGCGGTGGATCAATCCAAATGCTCTCAAAAGGATCTTGTTCTCCCCAATCATAACACTGCTTTCGTGGGTAGTATCTGTCATGATCGAGGGAATACGATATGCAACGCCTTCCATAAAAACGAACTTTAGAGAAATAAATACTATTTCTCATCACCCCAAGAACGTCTATCCTTGCTTGGGATGACAGAAAACTTGCAAAAAGTGTCAAACCACCTAAAGTTTGCATCTCCACCCAAATTTTATTGATTTGGTCTAACTTATATATCACCGGATTTGCAGTAGAGCAAGTGTATATCACATAGATATCTCCATTGTGCTCTGCCATAAATTTTCCTTTCCACCAATTTTTCACAAAAAAATTTTCGGGGCATCTCGGAGGTGGAACCACACGAACAAGCCAAGTACGTTCTTCAGGATTATAGACTCCCAGCCAACCAGTAAGACTCAGACAATAAAAGAGACCATTGCAGAAAACTAACTTATTCCAAATGCTGCTAACAAATGGCAAACGATTTTGGTAATTGGCAGTTGTCCATTCCGTTGCCCCCGGTTGACATGTGCTAATTGCAACCAAAGTGGGGCTGATATGCTTAACTGTGAAAACGATACAGTTCGGAGATGTAGGGGCTGCAGAAAAAGCAACTATCTGGTATGTTAATTCTAGTCTTGGCAAATTGATCACGTTCTTCGTATAAGGATTGAAGAACAACACACGTAAAGTTCTCGGTTTGTATAGCAGCAACCAGCCATCTTTCGCGTAACAAAGCCTAGAGCCACGTAACTCTGGTAACTCAACTGAATAAGTTTGCCTCACTGAAGGGTCGTAGAATTCAACCAAGTCACCGAATTTTGGGAAAAACATAAGCCAAGGTGGTTTATTCGCAACTCGTACAGAGATGGAAACAGCAAGCCATTGCTTGCAAACAGCAGAGGCACGGATGTTTTCTCTCAAGTTTAACCGGGAGAGAATCAGTTCAAGAATTTCCATTGGTACACAAAACAATGAGTTTTGCTCATCAGATCCTTCACACTGCTCAGTCGAAGCACCACCATTATTTGGAGCTGTTGCAGCTAACCTAGAAACATGAAAACACATATGCTTAGTTTCAAAAATGGATAGTGAAATAAAAACTAAATACTGATACCAACCCTTAAAGTTAACGTTATGCACAAAATATGAAGTACACATTATATTCATAACCAAATTCAGATAGTTACAGTTGACTTTCAGCATTAAAATTCAAAGACGTTATGCTTTTAGAGTAACTTCTCACACGCAATGGACAAAATAAAAGACGACATATCCTAAATCAGTTAGGTGACTTTAGCATTAAAATCCAAAACATTCTGCTTTTCCTGTAACTTCTCGCATGAAAAGGACAACATCAAAGACGACACATCCTTAATCAGATAGTTACAGGCAACTTTCAGCATTAAAATCCAAAACATTCTGCTTTTAGAATAACTTCTCACACGCAAAAGAAAACATCAAAGACGACATATCCTAAATTAGTAACAGGTGGCTTTCAGCATTAAAATTCAAAACATTCTTCTTAAACTTCTAACAAGCAAAGGACAAAATCAAAGATAACATATCCTAAATTAGCAAGGTGATTTTCAGCATTAAAATCCAAAATATTCTGCTTTTAGAGTAACTTGTCACACGCAAAGGAAAATCCTAAATTAGTTCCAAGTGGCTTTTAGCATTAAAACCCAAAACATTCTGCTTTTAGAGTAACTTCTCACACGCAAAGGACAACATCAAAGACGACATATCCAAAATTAGTTACCGTTGGCTTTCAGCACTAAAATTCAAAACATTCTTCTTAAACTTCTAACACGCAAAGGACAAAATCAAAGACAACATATCCTAAATTATTCAAGGTGACTTTCAGCATTAAAATCCAAAAGATTCTGCTTTTGGAGTAACTTGTCACACGCAAAGGAAAATCCTAAATTAGCTCCAGGTGACTTTCAGCATTAAAACCCAAAACATTCTGCTTTTAGATTAACTTCTCACTCGCAAAGGACAACATCAACGACGACATATCCTTAATCAGCTAGTTACAAGGCACCTTTCAGCAATAAAATCCAAAACATTCTGCTTTTATAATAACTTCTCACACGGAAAGGACAGCATCAAAGATGACATATCCAAACTTAGTTACAGGTGGATTTCAGCATTAAAATTCAAAACATTCTGCTTAATCTTCTAACGGGAAGAACAGTCACAGACTCACAGATATGTTATGCATAGTAACATGAACGTGGAACATGTTCATGACAACAGATTGAATCGAAGCATACAATGGAGGAAACTTGCCAAAAGGTTAACAAGTAAACAGATCAAGTGATAAATTGATAACCCCCTAATTGGGCATCCACCAATAGTAGCAAATTCACCTCAACCACAAGAAAACCAAGAAATCACCTCACAAATAAACACTTAGCATACAATTAAATCTGCCTTTTTTACTTCAACTTAATTCTTTTCTTTTTTTTCATGTTTTAGGGTCTGAAATATTTTGGTTTCAAATTGTTTGACCTCAATCACTAAACTTACTTGAAAAAGATCACACCTTTCAACTCTAACTGATAAATTAAACTGGATCCACACAACAAAACACATGAACCATAATCTAAACTAAGACCCACTTAGAATTCATCACAATTCAATCATTTTGATCAAATTAAACTCAACAACCTTTAAAAAAAAGAAAATAAAACTAATAAAACTAAAAAGCAGTGAACTTTGAAGACACACAACAAAACCCATGAACCATAATCTAAATTAAACCCACTTAGAATTCATTACAATTCAATCATTTCAATCAAACTAAACTCAAAAAACATAAAAAAAGTAAATAAAATAAGGTAATAAAACTTCATAAAACAGAGAAATTTGAAGACTTACAACTTCATTTTTCTTCTTTTTCTTCCAGCCATAGCTGCAAGAACTCAGTTTTTGTGGTTCTTTTCTAAGCAGTAAATGTATTTCAGTGTGAGAGACCAAAAAAGAGAAAAAAAAAAAGCAGAAAAAAGGATTGATTTTTATCAAAAGGGGATATAATAAAGTTAGAGAAAATGGCAACTGGCAACTGGCAATGACTGTTGTCAACTGACGACAACGTCAGAGTTACCACCACACGTGTACTTTCTTAAAGGGTGTCTTCTTCTTTTTTTGAAAAAAAAAAAACGAATTTAATTTTTGCGCATTAATATATAAAAAAAATTAATACAATCCGATCATTTATTAGGAAATTATATTTAAACTTCTTCATAAGGATTATTTTTATGTCTCATTTTAACTGTTGCTTTAGCTCTTTTTACGTCTATTAAAAAATAACATATACTAAGTAAAGTTTAGTAAGCCGTCCGTGTTAAATGTTTTTTGAGAATTAAAAAATATTAAAAAGAATTATTATTTTTTAATATCATGGGTATAGTTGAAAACAAATTAATAAATTTAATCTGAATTTCTAAAGTAACAATCATTTTGAGATAACTTTTTGTTAATTTGAGACGAAGGAAGTATTTAGTAAAGTTTACTAAGTCTTCCCTGTTAAATGTTTTTTGAGAACTAAAAAATATTAAAAAGAACTATTATTTTTTATTATCATGGGTATAGTTGAAAACAAATTAATAAATTTAATCTGAATTTCTAAAGTGACAATCATTTTGGAATAATTTTTTTGAGCTAATGTAACTGTTAATTTGAGACGAAGGAAGTATTTAGTAATATTATAAAAATAGCTGCTAACTTGCTAATATAGGTAAAAACTTAAAAAGATTTTTACACTATTGCTGAATATGACTTAAATCCTTTTAAAGTCGAGTCTAAGAATGATTTGATATTCAGCTAATTAGGATAATAGGATTTGTGCTGTCAAAATTTATTAGGCTGACTAGATATTGGCTATTTAGATTCAGAGGACATGGACATGGGAATTATCAACTGGAATCTGAAATTGAATTTTGTACTTTCCCAGAAATCTGTGTCAGAAATACGGTTTTGGTGTTGGATATACGGTTCGCATTTGTGTTTTGCGGTAGCATATTCAATTATGTGACACCTTTGCTCTTTTCTTGGCTTTTTGAACTATTTTCTGGGTTCTTAGGCTCTTATATGTAGACTATCTCACAGCGTATTTAGATTCAGAGGACATGGACATGGGAATTATCAACTGGAATCTGAAATTGAATTTTGTGTACTTTCCTAAAAATCTGTGTCAGAAATGCGATTTTGGTGTTGGATATACGGTTCGCATTTGTGTTTTGCGGTAGCATATTCAATTATGTGACACCTTTGCTCTTTTCTTGGTTTTTTGAACTATTTTCTGGGTTCTTAGGCTCTTATATGTAGACTATCTCACAGCGTACTTAGATTCAGAGGACATAGACATGAGAATTATCAACTGGAATCTGAAATTGAATTTTGTGTACTTTCCTAGAAATCTGTGTCAGAAATGCGGTTTTGGTGTTGGATATATGGTTCGCATTTGTGTTTTGCGGTAGCATATTCAATTATGTGACACCTTTGCTTTTTTCTTGGCTTTTTGAACTATTTTCTGGGTTCTTAGGCTCTTATATGTAGACTATCTCACAGCGTATTTAGATTCAGAGGACATGGACATGGGAATTATCAACTGGAATCTGAAATTGAATTTTGTGTACTTTCCTAGAAATCTGTGTCAGAAATGCGGTTTTGGTGTTGGATATACGGTTCGCATTTGTGCTTTGCGGTAGCATATTCAATTATGTGACACCTTTGCTTTTTTCTTGACTTTTTGAACTATTTTCTGGGTTCTTAAGCTCTTATATGTAGACTATCTCACAGCGTATTCTAACGTATGAAATTACGGGTTGTAAGTTTTCCAAATATGAATTATTACTCAGTAATTTCAAATATGGATTATTGGTGCTATCTAATGTTTGCTACATTACTGGAAAAAAAATTCAAAATTATAATAGTAAAAAATTAAAAGTGGTATTCTTTATACCTTAGGGTCATTTGGTACGAACACAAGTAATGCAGGGATTAGTAATGCAGGGACTATAGTGCTGGGATTATTTTTTATCAAGTGTTTGGTTGATTATATTAAAAATTAGCTTATGTTTGTTTTAAAACTGTACAAAATTTTCTTTACATTGAATATTCTTCTTTCTGTATATAAAGAAATTTAGGAAAAGGGTTTGAGGGGCGGTTTAGTAATTTTAGGATCTTATCCAGGTATAGTTAATGCAGGGATTAGTAATCCCTTGGTTTCTTTGGTATTAGCTAAGTCCTCTTATGAGGTATAAGTAATCCATGTCTTAAATATGCATAATTGAATTGAACAAATAAACATTGTATTGGATGGATTAAATTTTAATACAGGAATTATTTTACTTAATACAGCCTATCAAACGACCCCTAAATTCATTGTACTTAATTGGCTTTTACAATCAAAATTAAAATTCTGTATTAATTATAGAATCAACTTCTAATCTATTTAGTTAGATCTAACAAGGGTTTGGTACATTGTTGGGAAATGTTTTGAAATTAGATTTTGTGTACTTACAAGTTTTCCAAATATGGATTATTACTGCTATCTAATTTTTGATTGGATAAAAATTTAAAATTGTAATAGCAAAAATAAGTACTCCATACTGCTTTTTTTAAACTTAAATTCATTGTACATACTTGGCATTTTCAGAACTTCAATTGTGTTATTAACTGTAAAATAATTCTTGGGTAAAACTTTTAAAATGTAGTATTAATTGGTTTGATTTAAAATTAGTGGTAAACTTTTTTAATTTTGATTTATTCTACTTAGTTGGGTAATTAAAATTAAAATTGTATTATTGATTATAAAATCACATTTAGTTAAACCTAACGAGTGGTAGTAATTCTTTCATTGTTTGGTACACTTTCTTTATTGCCAACTATAGGTACATACCTAATTTCATACGGTTAAACTTATTAAGTTTTTGGAAAAAAGAAATGGTTCAAATATCAAAATGTCTAATCATCGATATCAATTTGGACATTGTACCTTAATTTAAAAAATACACTTAATTATATAGACATAAAAGTATTTTTTGGTTTCCGGCTCGATGTCCAGTATTTATATTGCGCCCGACTAAATTCGATTTTGAACCGGAAAGCCCTATATTGAGGGTAAAACGTTCCCTAACAAAGACAACTCCACACCCAGAGACTCGAACCTGAAACATCTGATTAAGGATGAAAGAGTATTTACCACTCCACCACAACCTTTATCGGTGACATAGAAGTATTGCTACTTGCTAGTCACATTCTGATGACTAAAATCGTTAAATTATACTGAAAAAAGTTATTTGTCTCTCAAATACATCATATAAAATGACAATATTTATTTATGCTTTATACATTCAATTTAACTTTTAGCCTTGGTCGTAACCATGTTGAGGACCCCAAGTTCTCCTAAATTTGTAGTATATCTTAGGGATAATAACGAGAGATAATTTTTCCCTTTAGTTATTTGCAGAATTGCAGTAGTCAGTATTCAGAGCTCATTTTTGCAATGGGAAGACCCTTAGGGCCGCAAGGGTCGTCGAGTTGGTTGAGCATGAGATTTCTAAAATGGGAGGTTGCAGGTTTGAAACCTCTGCATGGTTTATCGGTTAAATTCGTTGCATGCGACTTTTCTAGTGTGGTTTATCTCTCCAATCTGGTTTGCGGGCTATTATATTGGAGCGGAATTTACTTATAACGCACACGAAAAGTAACAATTACGATTCCCTAGTTTACCGCCCCAAAGAAACCCTTTGGGGCCTACAAGATTTCATGAAAATATTCGGAGGTTTCAGTTGGAGAATTTCAAACTTCATGACAGTGATTATTCTTCAACTACAAGATTAAAAAGTAACTAGCCCGCACAGTTATTACGAATGTAAATGGGATTTTACACAAATAGCCAATTCGACCGGCTATTTGTGTAAAGATCCCATTTACATTGAAGAATTAAAATGTAAATAGTGCTCTTAACGTACACTAACCTGTTACACATTCGATTCCACAGTTGCAATGGGCCCAAAACGAAAGGCCTGTTTCCTTGCTTTGAAAAACGAAAAAACAAAAAAACAAAAACAAAACACCTGAATTCCTAATCAAAGCCAATTATTCCTTTTTCGAATGAAAGGCGATAGGGGGCGTACCCTAAGGAAGCAAGAAGGGAGGATTTTCTTTACTTTACCGTTAGAATCTTTCTTTCGCGAGTGAATCCGGACACGAGCCTACCTTGGTTGAACCAAAAAAGGGATACCGACGTACCTACCATTACCATATAGGGAATGAACTGAGTTAGAGGCATATGCTTCCTTTACCGATAGCCGGTACCTAACTATCCGAAAGCCCTCTAAAAGGCTCAAGAAGAAGGATTGGATGATTGGAAAACAGTGAATGTGACAACAAGAACAGAGTCAAATTAGGAAAAAATAAAAGGGCAAGTACACGTATAGTCATTTTCAAAGATGTTATTTAGAGATTAGCCAGTACTTAAATAAGCAGAAAGATTTGGTAGTGTCTATTCCCACTTATCCGAGCAAAGATGGCTTCTTCAATTAAGCAAGATCCAATTTTTGCCTTTAAAAAATAATTGAGTGTATTTTATTTCTTTTTTTCCTTTTGAAGATTCTCACAATAGTGTATATCTTTCCCCCTTTTGGAGATTATTAGTATGATGTAACATTACCACAAAAATATAATAGTGTTTAAAATTTTCTTTATTTCAAAATTTATCTCAACTTTATGTCAAGGTTTTGTTTTTCTTAGTTTTTCGTGCCCAAGCATGGAAAAAATGAATTCTATCTATAATAAAAAATAAAATAAAAATCTCCAATAAAAAGAAAGAAAAGAACATACAATTATATGCGAAGTTATGAAATACTCTGAATGTTCTTTGTTGTTGGATTAATGATAGGGCAAGTTACTTATTTGGGCAGTAGGTAAAAAATATACGCTAGCCAAATATATTTTACATTAATATACATAAAATATATATTTTATCGACTATTAATTTTGGGAGCGGCTGCACTGACTAATTTTTCCTAAATGATAAGGACCTATACCTCATTTAAGTCCAAGAATCTTTGAGGCCAATTTATATCAGATTAAATGCAAAAAATAAAATAAAATAAATAAATAGCTGAACAGCTTAAATACAACTAATTCCATCTTTTGAAATATAATTGTAGGCATATAAATTTTATAAGCATTAAATCCGTAAAATAGTTTGGACTATATTTTAAATTCAATATATATTAGTCCAAACAAATATTATGGGCTAATATAATTAGATTAATAATATAAGTCCTATCCAATATATATGGATTAAGTAAATAATTCCAAAGTATTGAGCTAGTCTATTTAGTTGGGCTACAAATAATGAGCCCACTTCAGTAAAGCCAAAATGTCATTTTCCTAGAGGCCTAGTATGGTGCCACGTGTCAAATGACGTGGCACGCCAAATCAAACAAAAAGAGCCAATAGGATCGTGCCACGTGTCAAAATGACAAGGCATGCCAAGACAAATGAAAAGGCCAATGAAACCGCGCCAAGCGTGCAAGTGATATGTTCTGGCCAATCAAATGCAGCCTTGTCACTCTTCAATCTGATTGGTCGGAAAGAGTTTGTTCTCATCACAATTCTTCCCTTCCACAACTATAAATAGGGGTCTTCATAACTCAAAAAGACACCAAAAGCTATAACAAGAAGACACAAGGGAGCTCGTGGATCAAAGACCACAATTCTCTGTAAACTGCAAGTGTTCAAGTATGCAAGCACTTCAACACAAATTTCAAGTATTCAAGATCAAGAATGAAATCAAATTAAATACAAGGCGCTCAAGATCAAGGCTACTTGTTCGTGATACAATTCGTGGCAACAATCAAAGTATTCGCGACGCATAAATCAAATTTAAATTCAAGATCAAGCTCAAAGGCCCTTGAATTTATATTGGAAAAGTAGAATCAGAGAAATCATAGAAATTATAACACTCAAATTATTCGAAATCAAATACTAAAATTGTTACTTTCGATCTTAATTTTATTTTCTCGACGCACTTTACTATCTACAATAAAAAAAAAAAATTTGGTTGTCTAACTCCTTTTTTTGTTGGTCTAAAGCATTCCCTAGCAGTCAACGAATTGTCACTATCTAGCCCAAGACAATCAAATTCTTTTGCGTGCTAAAAGCAAAAAGGTCAATAGCACGCTTGACATCTTAAATTCCTTAAACTAGACTAGACTCTAGAGGTCCATCCATACAAACAATCTGCATAGTGAAAAGGACTAACTACCAATAAGGATTATGTGGGATGGATAGTATTCCTATATCCTTAATCACAGATCTCGAGTTCGAGCTTTGTGTATGAAAAAAATATTGTTAGAGAGCACCTTTCTCTTAAATAAGTCTTACGTGACATGAATCCGAATATATTTTAGCAAAAAGTTGACATGCCATACTGGTATCAGATACGTATCCCTATGAACGAATCCGACCAACATAGCTATTCTCTGTACATAATTCAGCAGCAAAATGAGCACAATTTGGTTTTATAGCCATTTCAATACAAACTTGCAATCAAAGTGACAATGGTAGGCAACCTAGTTAAATACCTCTTTGATTTTTTTCCCCCCCTCCAACACATTAAGAAAATGATACTAATATACTACTAGTACAAATCCTGAAAAAATATGCAGTTAGTGAAAACACACAAAATGAGGAAATAAATTAAACATAATGAGTTAACTTACATAGTTAACAACAAATTGGACATTGGATCAAACCATTCTCATTACACTCTCCACATTTGACAGTACTCTTTCCATCCTTAGCCAACACTTTGCGACTTCCATTGCAGCCCATACACATAATAAACCGGATTCCGGCACAGCCCTCGCAGGCGGCAGCCGCCCTCGGGATCCCATGGAGCAAAATTCCCAATTTGCCCTCCTCTTCCAACTTCACCATTTCATCAGCTCCACCTATCAACCTTCCCTTTACAAATACTAAAGGAACTTTCACCTCTTTTTTACCCATTAGTCCTCTCAATTCCTCCTTATAGCCCGAATGCATCGATATATCTCGTTCAAACATCTGTATATCATTCGATTCGAGGATCGCTCTAGCAGTGTTACAATCTTCAAATGTTTTCCTTATACCCCTTAATGTAGTTGTGTAAATTACAACTGCATTTTCACCACCCGGGGGGCATTTTTCGTCGAATAATTCAAGCATAGATTCTGCTTCCTGCGAATTCCTAGCTTTTCGTGAAAGTGGTGTTACACAAACCATCTTCTTGATCTGTACTTCTTCTTCAGATAGTTCTTTCTCGAATGCTGCCACGAGCTGTGGATCGAATAGAGGGCTTAAACTTCTTCTCCTCGACGAAATCACAACAGAATCAACCTTCAAACTATCACATTTCAACTCATTCGGACTTCCCTGCTTAGAATTTCTCAATCTTGGTGTCATTTTCCATGGACTTTGCTGCATTTTTTTACTCTCTTTCAAGACATTTTTTGGGCTAAAATCCGATCGACCAACAAAATTACCAACCCCATTAGCCTTTCCTTTATTCTCTTTACCTCCAAATTTCATCAACTTTCGAGGAGAACTCATTTGATTCAAGAACTTAAGCGGGCTACTACGAGCATCCATATCAGCAAAACCACGTAGAAATGCTCGAGATTTCGGGCTAATTTTGGAATTGGGAACTACTAATTCTTCATCTAGACCTTCCATTAGTTCCCAAGTATTAATAACTTCATGAGATACATCGCGAGGTGGCGATTTCTTTACTTCTATAACACATTCCTTGATACAAGGAAGTGGATTTTGAGTAAAGTTTTGATCTTTATCAAGATTCAAAGCACCATAAGTGCTTGAAGTTAAGGAAACAACATGGTGAGTGTAATCTTCACCATTTTTGCGTAGAATTTCTTGTTTGAAATCATTTCTGAAGAGTTTGGAAGATACACAACCCATTGATTTTTGGGGGTAGGGGGGATGTGGGGGTGGGTGGGGTGGTGGTTTTTTTTCAGACAAGGATTTGCATTTGGTTGTCGTTGGTTTTTTGAAGGGGAGTTACAGAGGAAAGTGGGAATTTCAGGTTTTAAAAGTAATAACATCAACGGTTATCACTGTCCTTACAACGGGCCCCAACGGTCGAAAATTCGAATAAAACTTGTCGGGGTAAGTAAATTTTGTAATAAGTCCTTCATCTTTGCCTTTTTATTCTTAATTAGCCCTCTCAGATTTCAGTATTTTATTGATTACTTACTATTTTTAGGATTTTAAGTTAGATTCACTGACAGTGTAAAGATTGTTTTATGCTATCAGTGTAATTTTAATATTTATCAAAAAAATTTACCTGTAATTACCTTATAGGTAACCTGATTGTGTTTAAGAATTTTACATCGTTAGTGCATATAACTTAAATTTTAATTTTAATACATTAGCCATTTCTTGAGTTATCAACTTGGTTTTGTAGTTACACATTTGGACCTTAGCTATTACAGTCAAATAACTCTATAACAATCAAGTTTGTTCCGAAATTTTTTGACTGTTAAAGTAAAGTGCAGGGTTGGTAAAAGACTCATACATCCTATCCTCCCCAGACCCCACTGGTAGAAATACACGAGATGGTGATTGTTGATATTATATAGTAAAGTATTGTTATAATATAATACGAAAAAATGGTTGCAAAGAGAACTTCGATGTCATAGTGAAGTGATGTTATAGAGGATGACTGTTATAAAGGTCTAACTGTACTAGTATATTAACAATAACAAATCAAGTATAATCCCAAACAATAGGATCTGGGAAGGGTAGTGGGTACGCAGACTTGCCCCTAACTTGAGAAGGGTAGAGAGTTTTCGGTTAATCCTTGGCTAAAGGAAGAATGAAAAGGAGTCGTAGCAACAAGCAGTAACATCAATAATCCAATAAAAAACCGAAGCAAAGGAAAACAACAAATAATAATAGGAAGTATTTTTACTACTATCATATTTACACATTCAGATTCGCACCATTTTGTTTTCCTTTTACAGATCAATTAAACAAGCCTCGTGAAGTTTATGGCAAGAGTAAATTTTGGAATTGTCTTTTTCTTTATTCCATTTTTACCCATTTATGGAAGATATAAATAGGCCTCGTGAATTTCCACGCTCTTTGAAAATTTAAAAATAGAATAGCCTAAACTTTGTAGATGACCTCGAGCTAAGTTCACTTTTAGTTGTTAACTATTTTAAAAATAAATTTTTATTTTTATTTGTCACTTTTCGTATATTAAGAGAAAAATATTTTTTTTATTTTGTCATTAGTATTAATTACTCATTTCAAATCATTTTTTAAATTCACTAAGATTATACAACAATTAATATGGGTATCATGAAAAATTACGTATTTTTTATTATTATTATTTTTTTAAAAACGTATAAAATCAATAATGAACAAATAAAAGTGAACGGAGGAAAATATTTAAGATTTGAAGTCATGACTTTATTAGGACATGAGATTTGCCTTTGACATTTTAGGATTCCAACAACATTTTATGTGGATATTATAGAAGTCAACATTCTCCGAAGCATTGGGACAAGTAGAATGAGCTCACGAGAAGGGACAAAAAAAGTTCTCAACTATCAAGAATGTTGTTATAAAAGTCATTAAATTGATAACACCTCGTAGGCAATTTTCCGGTTTAAAGTTTATGAGTTTAACCTTAGTTTTTAGTATGAATTCATTATAATTTAAAGTTTTTGAGTTTATATATATTATTTGTTATAATTTTAATAAATTTTTATACATAAAGTTATGTGCGGCATCAAAAGGAATGATTTCAAATGAACCTGATATCATAGCGATGGATACGTCCCTAAACAAAAAATCGGGCAGTTCGGTGCACAAAGCATCTTACATTCATGCAGGATTTGGGGAAGGGTCGCATTCTAAAGAGTATGATGTAGACAATTTACCCTAATACAAGCATCAGTAACTGTTTCCACAACGTGAACCGTAACCTATATGTCATGTAGAAATAACTTTATCGTTTTTCTAAGACTTCCTTTTCATCGCTTATGGATCCGTCCCTTAACACGCCTAACTAAATTAGTAGTACTTTGCTTATGCATGCAGCTTTTCAATTCGCGTTGTTTGCCTTTGGTAAAAGTTCTACGCTTTGATTAATGGACCTTCAAATGGACATTATGTTTAAAGTCTCTATAAATATGGTTAGATCTTCGAGGGAACATAAATAAAAGGGAAGTTACCCAGGACTTGCTGTTTTCCATTTGCTTTTAATTTTATATTTTTATTTATAAAGGGTTTAAGTTAAAATTTTACATTATCATATCATTTTACTGAATTACTGGTAAGAATTCAAAAATCAAGAATTGTTCCTCGAGTTTACACTAGTAAAAGTTCAAAAAAAATCATAAATCATTTATGGATTTGAAAATTCGGCAAATTTTTTAAACTCCAGTATAATTTACTGGGGTTTCACTTGTCAAATATTCAAACTCCAGTACCAGTTGCAGAAGTGGTGTTCCGTGTTTTAGTTGGACGAAATAACGCTAACTTAGTCGGACCAATGGCGACTTTGTTAATGCATTTAAAAAGCTTACTAAACTTTAATAGCCCGCCCAAAAAGTGACTAATCTAGCTAACTTTTACTTTTTTACCATAACTTCTATTTCAATTCAGATAAATAGAGATTATTAGCGTGTCTAAAGAAAATAAAAAGTTTTTGATATTATAAAAAAATAGTTCGGTACAGAAACCATCCCGCAAGAAGATAAGTCATCGCAAGAGAGATAAAGCTTATTACATTCTTAAATTAAATAAAGAATATTTGGATAACACCAATTAATCCATCCTTTGACCTGCACATTAATATGAAGTAAATTTACGTATAGTAATTTATGATTTGACACGTTAAAAGGTGGAATAATTTGGCATGTAAGATATCAATTCAAGTTTGAAATAATATAAGGTTGTCTCATTTATAGTACAATTATTTGTCGGAATAAGAAAGGGCATTTTTATTTAATTGACAGAATTTTGCACTTACGAAAAAAGCATTATATTGCTTCCATATACTACAATGTCGTTTGGTACGAACATAAATAATACAGAAATTAGTAATGTAGGGATTAGTAATGCAGGTATTAGTAATGCAGGGATTGTAGTGTTGGAATTATTTTTTATCAAGTGTTTGGTTTATTATATTAAAATATTAGCTATGCAATGTATAATCTAAGCTTGTGTTTGGTTTAAAACTGTACAAAATCTTCTTTAAAATTATACCCTTGAATATTAAAAATTAAAAGGGTGTGATGGGCGGTTTAGTAATTTTAGGGTCTTATCCAAGTATAGTTAAACCTAGTATAAGTAATCCCTTGGTTTCCTTGGTATTAGCTAAGCGCTCCTATGAGGTATAAGTAATCCATGTATTAGGTATGCATAAATTGAATTGAGCAATCAAATATTATATTAGATGGATTAAATTTTTATACAGAAATTATTTTATTTAGTACAGCCTACCAAACCATCCCTAAGTGTTCAGTAGCTTCATCATTCCCAGAAAACACGTCAATTAGCTAACAGTCATATCATCTTCATTTTTGTTTCTTTTTTATTTTTTTATTTTAAGGAAATAAAAAGTAATTGAAATTAATTATCTCTTGATCATATTTAACAAAATTAATTAGTAGAGACTAGAGAAAAGGTGGATGATAGAATTTTGAAAAACTGATGGTAAATTCTCACTTTCCAACTAAAAAGGAATAACACGTTAAAATTGATAATTTTCTTTGATAAATTGCGAGAAACCTTTATTTTTAACGAGTATACTACTCCTTTTACGCTTCTAATTTTATTGAAAATTAAGATACAAAAACCATTTTACATGCAAGAAAGGAAAAGAGGTGCCATTTTTACTTCATGTCGAATCGGTTTGGATTGGTTTGATTTTGTCAGATTGTTCGAGTTTTGCGAAATTTTTTGTCACATGAATAATATGTCAATCTTACTTTATTAAATTTTCGATAAGCAAATATATGTTTAATAAAAATTAAAAAAATTGACAAACATAAGATCTATTAAAATATTCTTATGGGAGAATTTTCTTAACAACACATGGTAGTTATTTTTTTGGTTGTCTGACAATAAATTTTTGTTGATGTACACTTTCAAACTTAACTAAATTTAATAATTAAACATAAAAATAAATATGATACCTAAATAATTATATGTTATATTTAATTTTCAATTATCGAAATACCACTTCAAATTCGAAAAAGATATAAGAATCTAATAGATCTTGACATATGATATATGAAAAAATAAAGAGATTGACGCATTTCAATAACACTTGATAAAAAAAAGTGATACATCACATTATTTAAAGTTAATAAAAATGGAGTACTTCATATTCGATTAAATATTACATCGCGTAAGAGAATTTCAAATATTTCTAGACCATTTTTAAAGAAAATTCTATATAAAATTTTAAAGTATAATAAAAATTATATATTTATATGTCAGTTTGGTTCGAATTTTTTTACTCAATACCAAACCTCATTGGGTTTTTTTATCAGTTTTGTTTGATTTTTCGATTTGGTGTGATTTTCTGGTTCGTTTTGTACACCCCTAATAATAAGTTCTCAATTTTTCTTATTTGGTTAGCCGTGCACTTCACATATTTTTAGCAATACCTATTAGTATCATCAAATAATATAATTCTTGGATAATATGCTACAACGTCCTTGTTGATGACTTATCCAGAAGATGAAAGTAGCAGAAATGAGGATGCTGAGATGGATGTGCGGGCACACTAGGCTGGATAAGATTAGGAATGAAGATCTTGGGGACTAGGTAGGCGTGGCCTTGGTGGACGACAAGATGCGGGAAGCACGACTTAGATGGTTCAGGCACGTGGGGAGGAGAAGCCTAGGTGCCCCGGTTAGTTGGTGTGAGCGGTTGGCTTTGGGGGGTAAGAGAAGAGGTACAGGGCGGCCTAAGAAGCATTGGGCCGAGGTGATCAGACATGACACTACGCGACTCTAGATTTCCGAGGACATGGCTCTTGATAGGAAGGTGTGGACGTCGAGCATTAGGGTTATAGGTAAAGGGTAGTGGGGCGGTTTTCCTCTTTGTGCCGGCTAGTTTGATAGCATTTTGTTTAGGACTGTCAGCGGTTTATGTTGTGTTTCACATTTTTGCATAGTATTTGTGTTATTGCCTTTTCATTTATTTGCTATCTCTCATGTTGCTGATATTATTTTTCTGGTTTATGTTGTTGTCACGGATCTATTGTTTCTAAGCCGAGCGTCTCTCGAAAACAGTCTCTGTACCCCTTCAGGGTAAGGGTAAGATATGCGTTTACTCTACCCTCCCCAGACTTCACTGGTAAACTTTTACTGAATTATTATTGTTCTTATTGATGATCATTTACCCCAAAAACAACTAGGGTTTTGAATCGAAAAAATGTAATATCTCACGCATGGTAATTAAATGGTCTTTCTTTTTCCAATTTCAGGAGACTCAAGTTTTGGATGTGCAGAATATACACTAGCAGTTGACTGACAATTAGGGGGTAAAGCACTGTATTTGTGCGAGCGGCAAGAGCGCTACCAAATCAAGGTAAACTCTAATATAACCTCAAAATAATAGGAGTCAAGGTCGGCCAGTAAAATAACGATGGATAACCTTCATTGTCGAAAGAAAAACAACCCCGAGCACCAGCTAAGGCCCACTGTCTACACTTCCACCAAAACGTATCTATAAGCAAATAGCGAAATCAGAACTTTCTTCTACATTAAAAAGTAGTACTCCATTTCTTTTTGAAACTTCAATCTTGGAATTTCGGGTTATCAACTTTGTCTGGCGGCTTTAGTACACAGTTTATAAACAAGTGACACAGCTTCGACGGTACTTAATAATTTTGGTCTAAATTTTATATTTATTTATTGAAATGCATTAAATATATAAAAATTTATTAATTTAAAATCAACAACTTAAAAAGATTAAAATTCATATCCATAAACTTTAAATTCGACTCCAACCGGAGAAAGTCCAAGGTAGTGTAGCTAATTCTGCTGTAGTGCTCATCTAGTAAGTACTAGATTTGGCTACCTTCACCGTTGCTTTTTGAGTACCATCACTAAACCACGCGCATAGAGAGTGTGCTTGTTGCTTCCCTACGCACACGCAAGTATACGTGATCGACAAGTAATATAGGACAATGAGTCCGGATTAACGTACCCAAGGGACTTACGTTAACTACTTTAGAACAACTAATATCGTTATTTTATAAAGCAACGATCAAGTTGAATTTATAGTTTATGCTAAATTTTAACTCGAAATTAAATCTAAGAATTATAATGAACAAGTATGTGTTTAGATATCAATAAAACAAATATTCCAGGGTTGTGATTCTATTGTCAATCCTATTGCGTTCTAATTGATTTTATCGTTCATATAGTTAATGTAAGATTGCTAATTAATCGATAATGATACCCATAGCCTTCTTCCGAAGTACTATTCGTCTATTCCTAACAAGATTAATGCCTATATTCCTATGGAATTAATCTATTAAGAATGCATGAAGAACACGATTTATATAATTAAGCATGGTGATTAAATATATTCCTATTTTAACCACGAATCCGCTCTTTTTAACAAAGTTAAGAACATGCTCTCTTCAATTCTTATTCTAATCTAGACTTAGTTTTCTCAAACATAGTATAGATAATTGATAGAACTTAATTGATGGCCAAAGCAATTAAGCAATTTAGCATAGAATTGAAGAAACAATCTTATCCACATTAACTATTAAAACGAAATCATCAAGTTAGAAACACAATATTCATGGCTAATCACA
>MCJB01009222.1:0-191288 GCA_002018475.1 Nicotiana obtusifolia
ACCGTTGGCAATGTTTGGCTAAACTCCCATTTGAGAAAACAAGAGTTTAAGGGCAAGAATATTTCTGCCCGTTGCCCAATAATCGATTATTTCAAATAACTAATCGATTATTAAAAAAAACTATCCGTTGTAGCCTAACGGTAACCTAGATAATCGATTATTTCAGTCAGCTAATCGATTAGTTTCCTCAGAGAATCGATTCTTCAGCATAGATAATCGATTCCTTAACTCTCTGGAATTTGCACTAATCGATTCTTAGTGGCTGATAATCGATTAGTGACCATGGCCAAGAGATAATCGATTATCTATATCAGATATTCGATTATTGGCCTTGTTCCAATATCGATACGATTATTAATTGTAAAAATACATGTTTAAAAATAGTTTCTAAGGTTATTTTGAAAACGTTTTTAGACTTTGAGTTAAGTGCTTAAAAACGAGAGGTAATTCAAAATAACAACATACAAACTCAAAATAATATTACGACTAAATGCGTCGTCTTTTGTTCTTCAATCTTTTTGCTTCAACATCAACTTGTTCCATTTATTGATTTGCATTTCTAACATCTTGAGAGCTTGACTTGTAATCACAACAAGGTCCATAGCAATCTCGTCATCTCATCAATAATGGTTTGTTGATTATCAAAACCTACAACAAGACACAAAGTCATTAGTTAAGGTTTCATGAATGCGTTTCCAACAGGGACCCCATGTAACAACCCGACCGGTCGTTTTGAGCCATAAGGTTCTATTCGGTGGTTCGAGGCCTTGACTGGTATCATATTATGTATTATGATTTGCGTGTATGGTTCGATTTGATTTGATGTTTCAGGATCTATTTTGATGAGTGAGTCTCATTTTAGAAACTTAAGTACAAAATATTGACTAAGGTTTGACTTTTGTAAAAATGACTCAGAAACGGTGTTTTTATGATATTGGTTGGTTTGTATCGTGATTTTGGACTTGGCGTATGCCCATAATTGAATTCGGAGGTCCATAGGTTGATTTGTGTTGTTTTGCCGAAAGTTGGCAATTTAAATGTTTAGAATTTTGTTAAGTTTGACCGTAGGTTGACTTCATAGCTATCGTATTTGAATTTCTGTTTTGGGACTTGGAATAGGTCCATTTTGTTATTTGGAACATGTTTTCAAAGCTTGGCGTTATTCTGAGTTGATTTAATAGGAATCGGACGCGCGATTGTGTTTATAAAAGTTCTTGAGTTTCATGTTGATTCATGTGCTTTAGAGGTCTGATTCATAGTTTTAGATGTTATTTTGATGATTTGATCTCGCGAGCGAGTTCGTGTTATATTTTTAGACTTGTATTGATGTTTGGTTTGGAGCCCCGAGGGCTCGAGTGAGTTTCAGACGCGTTTCGGAGAGTTCATAGAAGGTTTAGATTTTGTTCATGTTTTGATCTCGCATTTGCGAGAAATATGTCGCATTTGCGACTATCACATTTGCGGGCTCTTCAACGCTTTTGTGAAGTGCATTGTGGCCTGAAGAGTTCTCATTTTAGAACTCCCAATCGCATTTGTGATACTGGCCTGGGCTGGGGAGGGATAGCTTTTGCCACCAAGAGGTCGCTTTTGCAACATGTCCAAAGTTCGCATTTGCAAACAAATCTCGCATTTGCGATGTCAGCAGGGATGTGAGAGCTTCGGTTTTGTGATCATTTCCTCGCACTTTTGGGGTTCATATTTGCGAAGCCCAAGTCGCATTTGCGACACCTGCGACTGGACATATAAGCTGAAGGATGATATTTTAGTCTCATTTTCATATTTTAGAACCCTAGACTCGGTAAGATGCGATTTGGAAGATGGATTATCAACTATGATCATTAGATAAGTGATTTTGATCAATTTTCAACTATATTACATGATTATATGTGAGTTTTAACATCAAAATTCTGAGAATCAAAGTGAAATTTTGAGAAACTTTGCCTATATTTTGAAAAATGAGAATTTGAGTTTTGAGAGTCCATTTGGACTCGGATTTTGAAACAAAACACATATATGGACTTGTGGGATTATGGGTAGTCAGAATCTACCCTTGGACTCTGTTTTTGACCGGGCGAGCCCGGAGTTGACTTTTGTTGACTGGAATATGTTGATTGGAATTGATTTCTCTTGCCAAATATACTCTTGCATACTTTAATTGTAATTGTTGCCTCTTTACTGTTACATGTTATCTATTCCGTTGTTTATTATCTTTAATTAGAGTTATTGTTACATGTTACCTCTTCCGTAGTTGGCTATCCTTAATTGGACTTATTGTTACATGTTATCTCTTCCGTAGTTGATTATCCTCAATTGAAGTTATTGTCACATGTTATCTCTTCCGTAATTGATTATCCTTATTTGAGGTCGATGTTACATGTTACTTCTCTTATTGTTGAACTACTCTTACTTGAAGTCATTATTACTTGCATGTCTTTCATCGTTGATCTTACTCTTCAATTTCATTGGATTGTTGTCATTCTTATGTTGATTTACTTGTTGTACCTCGTGTTATTTTTATTCTTGTTGTACTCGGTGTTGTTGAGCCGTGGGCTATATGTGGTTGTGGTATTGGAATTGTTCTTGTGGAAACATTATGGTGTATGGGCATATGTGGTGTGGGTTTGTAACGACCCAGCCGGTTGTTTTGAGCATATGCATTCTGTTCAACTATTTGAAGACTTGAGAAACATCGTACGATGTATTATGACTTTTATGATTTATTGGTTTTGGTTTTCAGGTTATTCAGAATTGATTTGGAATAATGAATTTTATGATTGAAGTTTTAGAGTTGGAAGAGTTGACCAAATTTGACTTTTTAGTATTTGACCTTGGATTGGATTTTTGATGGTACCGTTAGGTTTGGATGGTTATTTTTGACTCGGGCATATGCCCAAATTTGCATTTGGATATTTCTAGAAGGTTTGAGCGCTAATTGGCGAAAGTTGAAAATTTAAAGGTTTGGAAAGTTCAAAAGTTAGACCGAGAGTTGACTTTGAGGATATCAGATTCAGATTGTGGTTCCAGGAATTTGAATGGCCTTGTTAAGTTGTTTGGGACTTGTGTGCAAAATTTGAGCTCATTCCGGGTTGATTTGATATGTTTCGGCACGAGTTTTGGAAGTTGAAAGATTCAAAGTCCATTAAGTTTGATTTGAGGAGTAATTCATGGTTTCGATGTTGTTATGCATGATTTGAGGCCTCGAGTAGGTTCGTGTTATGTTATGGGACTTATTGGAATGTTCGGACATGGTCCCGAGGGGCTCGGGCGTGTTTCAGATCGATTTCAGACCATTTCTTCTTCATATTGCATTGATGGTTCTGCTGATGTCTGGTGCAACAAAGTGTTCTTCGCGATCACGGATTATGAGATCGCTTAGAGGAAAGATTTGAGCTGGGTAGTTTCTTAATCGCAATCGCGATTTGGTGGATGCGATCGCATAGCTTGATGTGGATACTGTATGCTTTCGCACAATAGAGGATGCGTTCGCATAGTGTTGAGATTGGGCAGCCGGGAACTGGAATTCCTTCAACGCGTTTGCGCAAGAGGTGACATTTATGAAGTGTGGGAGCCTGTGTGCTTCGCGTTCGCATGGTTTAATTCGCGATCGCGTTGAGTATTTATGGAGGTAGTGTTGTTTTTTCATCACGATCACGAAGGTTTGAACGCGATCGCATGGTGTATTTCTGGGGGTAGTTCATTTTCCTTCTTCGCTATAGTGATTCATTAATTCGTCCAGTGAATATAAAGTACTCTATTTCGGAGGTTTAAGCCATTTTATCATATTTGGAGCTATGGAGCTCGGATTGAAGCGATATTTGAGGCGATTTTCACCATATGGATTGGGGTAAGTGTTCTCTACTTGGTTTTGGTTATATTTCGTGAATCTATCTTCATTAGTGATAATTGGACTGTGAATTTTAAAAGGAAAAATAGGGGATTTTGCCTAAAGTTTTATTGAGTGAATTTTTGAGTTTTGAATATCGATTTGAGTCGGATTTGAATGAAACTTATATGGTTGAACTCATAATTGAATGGATTGTCGAATTTTGTGAGTTTTGTTAGCTTCCGAGGTGTGGGCAGGGGTTTGACATTTTGGTTGACCTTGTGCTTTTGATTAAAACTTTGACCTTTATCGAATGAGTTTGATTCCTTTGGCATTATTTGATGTTCTTAAGTTTCTTTTAACTAGTTTCGAGCCGTTCAGAGGTTGGTACGCGCGGGATGGCATTTTTAGAGTATTGTGTGGCTTGCTCAGTATTAGATTTGGCTTGTTCGAGGTATGTAACACTTCTAAACTTGGTGCTGAGGGTATAAACCCCTGAATCTACGTGATATGTATTTGGTGTTAAGGTGACACACATGCTAGGTGACGGGCGTGTGTGCGTGCACCGTGTGAATTATGACTCGATTGATTCTGTAGTACTATTTAGTGACCTAATCTAGTTTCTATTCATGAAACTTCTACGTGCTAGAGTAATTGAGCTGTGATCCATGTTAGAAACCATGTCTAGGCTATATGCTTATCCTGTTGGGACCCACTGAGGTCATTTCTACTGTTGAGTTATTTGCTTACATTGTAATTACCTACTCAGTCACACTCATTCATTTGTATATCATATCTTAGTTTCTGTTGCCATTTATTGATACGTCATTTCATTATTTTTGGGCTGATTTTCATGACATTATGAGCCCGAGAGACTGGAGAGATTGATGATTGAGTTGAGGCCTTAGAGCCGAATTATGAGTGATATTAATAGGATCAGGCTGCACACCGTAGCAAGGTATTATTGATTCATGATGGGATCAGACTGCACGCCGCGGCAGGCTTTATTGACTAATGCCATGATTGACTTATTATAGCACTTGGGCTGGATCTGCCCCTCCGGAGTCTGCACACCCACAATGATGCAGTTTTTATTGATTCATTTGGGCTGGATCTGCCCTGTTCAGTGCTGAGTTGCTGAGTGACTGAGTGTGTCGAGTGATTGAGCGTGATGAGTCGAAAGTGTGAGATAGTGAGAATGAGTACTCTAAGAGTGTGAATACATGAGTTTATCATTGCGATGCATTAACATACATACTGGACATACAGGCATATAGATGCATTTCCTCATGCTACGCGATTTTGGTGACATTCATGAATTCCCGTGCATGTAGGCATAAATAAGTACTTTCCTCATGCTATCTAATAATGGAACATCTTATTTATTGTTGAAAGGTTTTTGGGAAAAATCACAGTTTTTCCGACTCACACATATTTTGGTGATTTTGATGAAGGATTTGGGTTGTACTGTTATACCTGAAAAGCATGAATATTTTTCCGTAACTGCTAATGAGCTGAGCACCACATCTTTGAGTTATTTATTTTATCACTTTTATTATATTTTTATGAATTGTTTTTGGCTATTGGTGTTGGACCGACCTTTGTCCAAGCTTGTTACTACTTTCAACCTAAGCTTAGGTTTATTACTTATTGAGTACATGGGGTCGGTTGCACTCATACTACACTTCTGCACCTTGCGTGCATATTTTTTAGGCTGATATTGCTGTGTATGGCGGGAGCTGGCATTGAAGACGTACCTGCGTTTCAATCATAGTTGCCTCTTAATTTTTGTAGCTTTAAAATTTTAATCTGTTCATGTATATTTCATATAGATGATGTATTTATTTTGTACCAGCTTTGTAAACTCTAAATCTTAGAAGCTCATGATTTGTACTACTAGTCCTTGAAATTTTGTATAAAAGCTCAGTTATTTGTCTCATCAAATTTCATTGGAATTGGTTTATTGTCAATTGGCTTAGCTAGCGGGTTGGGTTAGGTGCCATCACGGCTAGTTAGATTTTGGGTTGTGACAGGGTTATTATGTTATGTTGTTATATTTTTGGCATATGTGGTATTGTTTAGAGGATTGTTGGGTGTTCGCACGTGAGTTGTCCGTGCTATTGTTATTATTGATATTTGCACATGTGGCATGACAAGGCGGCTATATATGTGGGTTTGCGCATATGGCGAGACAAGGTGAGAATAATTATTTTGCGCATGTGGCGAGACAAGGCGGGCATTTACTTTTTATTATTACGCACGCGGCAAGACAAGGGTGGCTACGTCGGGGATGATTTGTGATGTCCTGGGAGCATTTTTATTAATGATATTTGTGTAGTGGTGTGCCTACCTTGCTGTTTTGTTTCCTATGTGCCATTCGTTGTCTCTAATCTTACTTGTGATTCGAGCTGTGATAGAATACTTGCACAAGCATACATCGTGATTAGTCACGCATATCAGTCAAAGAAGATGAACCTTGATGTTTATTAATCATTTACATGTATTCTTGTGTACCTGCCTTCTGTGCGTGAGTTGCACTGTCAGCACGTGAGTTGTCCGTGTGGATATGAGGAATTATTACTGCTAACGCGTGAGTTGTCCATGCAAATATGAGGTATTAATGGTATTGGCACGTGAGGTTTCCGTGCAACACGTGAGTAGCCGGTGCAGTTGTGATTTGTAATGTGGGTACAAGATGCCAAGTGATTAGGCTTCATGATTTGGGACCTGTGAATTGTGATTATGAGGTGTAGTGCCTCGGGGAAATTCTTGTATAAACCTTGTGTGAAAGCGGTTGTTTTATTGGGTTGTTACGTGTTTTCTCTTGGTTACACCAGACTTTAATTGTATCCTGCTTACTTTAGGCGTTATTACCTGTTTGGTCCTTGTTGTTAATTGTTGTTTCTAGTTCTTATGGAAAGTATCGTAACATTATTTTTATCATGTTTAGCTTTATATTATTCCGAGTTAATTTTATATTTATACTTGCACATGTTATTATGTCTAGTTGGTGTCATGACAGTTCCTTGTCACTACTCCACCGAGGTTAGATTTGATACTTACTAGGCACCGCTGTGGTGTACTCATGCTACGTTTGCTGCACATTCAGATCCAGCTACCTCGGAGCGTGTTGGTCATTAGTTAGCTGATTGTGAGTTGTGGAGAAGACTTCAAGGTATACCTGTTGTCGTATTTGAAGGCCTCGGAGTCACCTTCTGATGTTTACTTTGTACTTTTTATTTCTATTTCAGAATAGTTGTAGTTAGAGACTTTTTGTGAACTCAGTAGAGGTTATGACTTGTACTATTGGTTTTGGGATGTTGTATATCTACTTTGGTTTGTTTTCTTTGTATAGAAATTTTTGGTTCATGTTTAATAATTAACTGGGTTAAATTGATTGATAACTCATTATGTGTTAGGCTTACCTAGTCCTAGGGACTATGTGCCATCACGACTCCTTAGGAGGAATTTTGGGTCATGACAAATTGGTATCATAGCTCTAGGTGCATAGGTACTACAAGTCATAAGCAAGTGTAGAAGAGTCTTGCGGATCGGTACGAAGACTTCTATACTTATCTTCGAGAGGCTACATAATAATTTGGAAATGTCACTCCTTTTATTCCTATCGTGCGAGTTGTTGATCTCCGAGTTTGAGGCTTTGTCATTCAATTCTCTCGCAGATGGTGAGGACACGAGCTGTAGTTATTGATGATGCTGCCCCTAGAGCTGGTGTTGCTAGGGGCCGGGGCAGAGGCAGAGGCCGGGTAGGAGCACATGCTACAGCTAGAGCACCTACCAGAGCAGCAATTGAGGAGCCACTAGTAGCTCCGGTTGGGGTACAGGAACCGGAGGCGCCTATTGCTACCCCTGGACTTCAGGAGACTCTAGCGCAACTCATGAGCATGTTTTGTGCATTGGCTCAGGGGGGCTGATTCTAGTTGCACCAACTACTTCACAGACCGGGGGAGGAGCTCAGACTCCCGCCGCCCGCACTCCAGAGCAGCGGGTCCACATTGATCAGGTTTCGGGTGTTATTCCAGTACAACATATTATTCTGGTTCGGACTGAGGTTAGGCCAGAGGCATAAGAGGAGGAGCAGAAGAGGCTCGAGAGGTTCAAGAAGTATCATCCTCCTACTTACAGTGGCTTAGCTACCAAGGATGCACATGATTTTCTAGAGAAGTGCCACCGTATTCTTTGCACCATGTGTATTATGGAGATGAGAGGAGTTGCTTTTACTATATTTCAACTGTCAGTAGCAGCATATCGGTGGTGGAAGGCTTATGAGGAGGGTAGGCCAGCTGATGTAGCACCACCCACTTGGACTCAGTTTTGAGAGACATTTTTGAGGGAGTTTGTCCCCAAGACTCTCCGGGACGCATGACGCATAGAGTTTGAGCAGATGTGTCAGGACACTATTACAATATAAAAGTACGCCATCAAATTCAGTGAGTTATCTTGTCACACACCTGCTTTGGTTTCTACAGTTAGAGACTGAGTCCACAGGTTCATTGAGGGGCTCAGTTATGGTATCCGATTCAGCATGGCTTGGGAGTTAGAGATGGATGTTCTGTTTCAGTAGGTTTAGAGATTGCTCACAGATGAGAGGGTATGGGGGTTAGGAGAGAGAGGACATGAAGGCTAAGAGGCATCGATGATAGGAGGATCTATCGATCCCTTTTTTCAAGACAGGGTATGTCATGGTAGAGGTTTTGTAGGTCAGCTAATTCAGTTTGCACTTTATGCTTCACGAGGTGTTTTAGATATCCTTGGGTCCTAGAGTACCCGTACCGGACAACTTCCACAGCCACGTAGCGGACAACTTGCTTTGAGTGTGGGGATACCAGCCACATGGTGAGAGATTATCCCAGACCCTGGATAGATGTGTCACAGCGGGTTATTCAAGCTATGAATTTTGCTCCAGTTGCTGCTATACCTACACCGCCAGCTAGTGGTGGAGTTCAAGCGTGTAGAGGTATCCCAGAAGGGGAGGCTAGGCCATTGTTATTCTCTTTCTGGTTAGGCGGAAGCTGATGCACCAAATGATATCATTTCAGGTATGGTTGATTATAGAGATGCATTTGTGTTATTCCGATCCCGTCTTATTCAATGGTAAGATTTATCCTACCTTGCTTCAGACATGGTTATGTTTTGCGATTCTTGTACTCTGTTCACGTGTTAACGCCAGTTTGGAAATTCTATCGTGATAGCCCATGTCTATCATTCTGGTTTATTTGCTATGTTGGCCATGAGGCTTGGATGGACTTCCTGTCAGTTAATACAGTAGGTTTCGACGTGATTTCTGGGTGGTTTGGCTATGGCTTATGATTTGGGTGTTCTACAGGTATGAGAAGTTTGCTTCATGTTGTGGTTTTGGTTCTACAGGATTGAGTTAGTAGAGTGTATTAGTTGTTGAGATATTGTCTCACTCGTGATTCTGAGTGGATGATGGGGACCTAGCGTTCTTTGTGGACAGGTGTGCTTATACTAAGCCATATGCCGTGACAAGGTTATATTAGGGCAAGACTCGTTGTGGTTGCTGTGAGTATCTTGCTTCTTCCTTGTTGATTGGATTCGCAGTATGGTATCGGTGTGAAGTCGTGCCTGTTGGATTTGTTTGATAGTTATTTCATGTGTTCCTCTTTTCACATTTAGTCATGTTCGAGTTATGCTTGCTGGGTTTGGATTGCGAAGTGTGTGCCAAGTGGCATTTGGCTTGTTAGTTGAGTGAGTAGTTATAAGTTCCGCATGTTTCTTGCATCATTGTCAATGTTCTGAAGGTCTAAAACAAGGTTCCATTTGATGTGAGTCTGTTTTCTGGTACCGGGCTTGGTAATAGGCAGCTATTGTGATAAGAGTCGTTGTTATAGGTAGATGGGCGATGTATTATGTTGTGTGGTTGAATCTTGTGGATGTATGTACGAGTTGTTGTAGCTAGTTGAGGATTTTACAGTGTGTTTGTGTGATAATAGGGTCCTTGGTAGATGTGGAAACATGATTCTAAGGCTTATCGGCTTGAGTGAGAGGAACAATCTTCGGTTGGGATGTTGTTGTCGGGATTATATGGATTGGGGTGACGTAGTATCACCCACGTGCATGTGTGTGGAGTTTATACGGTGATTTGGTGGCTCGGGAAAACCTCTTGGCACATTCGAGGACGAATGCTTGTTTAAGAGGGGGAGAATATAATAACTCGGCCGGTCGTTTTAGCTTTAAGGTTTCGTTCACTGATTTGATTTCTTGAGTTGTATCATATTGTATATTATGACTTGCATGCATGGTCGGATTCGATTTTCAGATATTTCGGGATCTATTATGATGAGTGAGTTTCATTTTAGAAGTTTAAGTTGAAAATGTTGACTAGGGTTTGATTTTTGTGAAAACGACCCCGGAATGGTGTTTTGATGACTCCAACATGTTCGTATCGTGATTTTGGACTTAGGCATATGAACGGAATTGAATTCGGAGGTTTATAGGTTGATTTGTGTTGTTTTGCCGAAAGTTGGCAATTTAAAGGCTTAGAATTTATTTAAGGTTGACCGATGGTTGATTTCATATCTATCGTGTTGGGATTTCTATTTCGGGACATGGAATAGGTCCATTTTGTTATTTGGAATGTGTTTGCAAAGTTTGACGTTATTCCGAGTTGATTTGATAGAAATCAGACGCACGATTGTATTTTTCGAAGTTCTTGAGTTTCATGTTGAATTAGATATAGAGATGTAATATTCCTCATATCAATCATACTTGGCATATTTTATCTATATGGAGCTTAACTATTAAACTTGGAAGCATGACTACATTCCTGTACTGTATACCAACAGATTATGAGCTTCTCTGAGATATTATTGTCCTATTTCCTATCATTTCCGTATTGTTAAACTCTATATATGGACTGTAATGGTTGAGCTTATCACTGCTTTCAGCCCAAGGGTTAGTGTTGTTACTTATTAAGTACATTGGTCTGTTGTACTCATACTACACTTTGCGCTTCCTGTGTTGATCCAGGTACTTCCGGGCACGGAGGTTGCAAGTGTTGGAGCTTATTCAGTTCGGAGACTATTGAGGTAGCTGCCTTGGTGTCCACAGACCTTGACTGTCTTTCTTTATCTTTTAGTTTTATTTATAATGTTCTACCTTCCTAGACAGTGTTTCAGCAGTCAAACTATGTTATAGTATAGATGTTCATGTACTTAGTACCAGCAGGATCTTAGGAAAATATCTGTATTGAGTTGCGGTATTTTTATCCAGCTATTATGAGACTTTATTTATTTAAACCTATTTTAGTATGTTTTGAATTAAAGATGCCTGTACTTGTGAGTTGTCGGCTTGCCTAGTGTCGCGATAGGCGCCGTCACAGCACATTAAATTTTGGGTCGTGACATTTCTAGTTCTTATTGCAAGTATTGTAACATTATTTTTACCATGGTTAACTTTATATTGTTCCGAGTTAGTTTTATATTCATACTTGTATAGGTTATTATGTTTTGTAGGTGTCATGACTGTTCCCCGTCACTACTCAATCGAGGTTAGTCTTGACACATACTAGGTACCAGTGTGGCGTACTCATGCTATGCTTGCTGCATATTTTTGTGCAGATCCAGGTATCACAGAGCGTGTTGGTCATTAGTTAGCTGATTGTGAGTTGCGGCGGAGAGTTCCAGGTATACCCACCGATGCGTTTGCAGGCCTCGTAGTCACCTTCTGAAGTTTACTTTGTACTGGTTATTTCTATTCCAGAACAATTGTACTTAGATGTATTCTAGTGAACTCAGTAGAGCTTATGAATTACACTACCGATTTTGGGATGTTGTATATCTACTTTGGTTTGTTGGCTTTGTACAAAATTTTTTGGTTCATCTTTAATATTAACTGAGTTAAATTTATTGATAACTCTCTATGTGTTAGGTTCATCTAGTCCTAGGGACTAGGTGCTATCACGACTCCTAAGAAGGGATTTTGGGTCGTAAAACCCCAACTAATCATGCGTATAACTCCAAAATAATCATATGAACCCGCCAGAATTGTCAAAACACCGATCTGAGCTCGTTTACAAAAAACGTTGACCGTGGTCAACTCTAGTCATTTTCAAAGTCAATTACTTCTTCGAAAATTCACATTTAAACTTTTTGGAAATCAATACGGACCATGCACGCAAGTGATAAATCATCAAATAGAGCTGTAAAAGGTACCAAAACACAAAATAGGGAGCTGGTATTCAAAACGATCTATCAGGTCGTTACACATAAATGTTGATTGTTGAAATATTACTTTCGTGGTGTCTTGTGCCATTATTTTATTACTATGGAAAATTAAGACAAAGAAAAGTAATGAAATGTAGTTTTTGATTCGCATTAGACTTGTCCGCTTTGGGATGAAGGAGTTTTGCCTTGTTACTGGATTAAATTGTGGTCCTTTTCCAAGTGAGATCCAGTCTATGCAAGTATACCAGGATAATTTAGATTTAGTGAAAAAGTAAAGGATATTTTAAAGGGGAAAATGAGAAGAAGGATAGTTTGGTCAGTCAAAATCTTTTACAAGTTTTTAAATCCCAAAGAAAGACATTAAGCCTAGTAGAGAGACAAGGTGGTGCTGCCTTATACAAAATCTACTTAGTCTTATTAGTTATAAATGATGTTTGGCAAGTGTAAGAGTACTACCTGGGATGGGTGACAAGAGCAACATTCTTTGCGTCATATCCTTAAGGTCGAGTGTGCTTTGAGTTCATACTTAATAGTTTAAGAAAGGACCTTCACAAAAATACAAAGGGTTGAAAGGAAAATGTAGAAACAAGTATCTTAAAAAAGAAGAATCTACAACCTTACATTATAGGAGGTTTCACTATTATTTTAATTATAAGATCTTATAATTTAATAATTATATATATTTACTTTCCTTGACAAGCATGGGCTTACGAAGCTATAAATGTATTTGGAGCCAATTCTGGAAAGAAGCCTTTGGGGAATGTAATACCTCAAAATATTTGATGGCATTCAGAAAAAACTCCGTGGCACATGTGTTATGGTTGATATGATAAGTTGATAAGTAAGATAAGTATGCTTTTTTTTTTCTTCTGATATATTATTACTAGTACTAATAAGTAAGAGAATAAATAAATTACAAAATAGTAATTCTGGCATTGTCTTATAGGTGAATTGCATCTCAATAATGAAGCCACCTAGGGAAGAATCTAAAAATAAATGGGTAAAGCATTTTAAAGAATTAGTGGATGAGGAGGACGATGAGTTGGTTAGAGAGCTGGATAAATAGAGGTTTTAAGTCCTCTTGATGGCATACATGAGCAACAATAATAACAATAACGACAAAACTGATGGAAGGTGCTTGAACAAATATATGTCATTAATGAAGATGTTTTTGAACAAATTCAAGTAATTAATGAAAAGGATTATCTTCACCAAAGTCTAAACTAGTAAAAGATACATGTGCACGTGAGACACCTATGATAGGTTATGGTCTCAATGATTTTGGTAATTTTGGTATTGCTGCTTCTAATTTTGATAGGTTGGGTTCTAGTTTTGATGAATTATATTTTGATAGTAAATCTTATGAGGTTTTAGCACAAGTTAAGGAACTGTTAACCATTGAGAAACGTTTAAAGATACACTTGGAAAATGTTGAAAATTCTTTGGATGTTTTTAAAAAAATTAAATTATTTGGTAAAGATACATGATATTAAAGTTTTTAGGGGATATTAGAACATCGGCTAAGTTTATGAGCTCTCTTGGGCTTGTGATGGACGTCTAAAGAGAAAGCATAGAATAGTTGAAATGATAAGGCAATCGTGCAAGCGTTGACGACTTAGAAAAGATATTGGGAGAAGTAGTTACTCCTCCTCTCGCATGAGGATTCTTTTGAAGGAAGAGCAAGAAAATTAATTACATTTACTTATATCTCATTTGCTTATGTTATATTTTTGCTTTTCAGAACATAAAGACTTATTTTCTTGTCTTTACTATTGGCTGCCAATTGTTTAATTTTTGTTCGTGATGCTTATTGCGCAAAGATTGCACATAATAGGAATGAGATATGTTGTGTTTGAATTCAATTTAATTGTTATATGTTTCCTTAGATGTGAGTTTTTATCTAGCCAATTATTGTCAAATATCTAAATCATCAGATTTTTATTCAATAACATTTTTGTGACAATGTATAGTATTGTTGCCTTACTGCTGAAAATTATATATTTTAAGTTTATGATAATTTCTCATTTTTATATATCTAATCTCTTACGTTTCGTTCTAAAATCTCTTTTGTAAAGTTCATTAATCTCTTGCATTTTATAATCTCATGTGTGAGATATAACATATGATTATAAGAGATTTAGTGTCACGACCCGAAATCTCAAATGTCGTGATAGCATCTATCATGATACTAGACAATACGACAACTCACACATACAAACATCTTGAAATTTAAAATATACATAAATAAACTTAAGTAAGTAAAAGTCTCATAAAAAGAGAATGAAAGTGTCACAGCTCAATACATAATTTTTTCAAAACCCGGGTGTCACTGAGTACATGAGCATCTATACAAATACATAGTCTGATATACTGTCTAAGAAAGTAGAACTGAATAAGTAAAACTGAGGGATAGAGCAAGAGAGTCAAGGTCCGCGGACGCCCAGGCAGCTACTTCGATAATCCACAAACGACTGAAAAGTCTGAGATCAACAACTACCGTGCCTGGAAACACCTGGATCTGCACACGAAGTGCAGGGTATTTCGTGAGTATAACTAACTCGATAAGTAACAAGTCTAACCTTTGGACTGAAAGCAGTGACGAGTCCGAACAATACAGTTCAAATACATAATTAAACAGTATAGAATATTTACAGAACATATGATAGTAATATCTCAGAGAAACTCATAATTTGCAGGTACGAGTACATGAATGTATCTTTCAGGTTTAACAATTAAACTCAGAACAGATAAAATATGTCAAGTCTGAATGATATGAGGAACATGACATTTCTATATCTACATGCCAATATGGATATTGTATGTGATGTAACACAATGAAAGCCTCGCGCACTCAAACTCTCAACCTGAACGTCTCGATTATCACTCATCACACTCAATATCTCAGCACTGTTCAGGGCAGACCTAGCCCAAGGCAGATCCAGCCCGAACCAAATATAGTAAATCAATAGCAACTGCACTCACCGTGGGTGTGCAGACTCCGAAGGGGCAGATCCAGCCCACGCAGTATAATTAGCCAAAACTTGGCATGAATCAATAAAGCATGCTGCAGCGTACATCCTGATCCCGTAAATATCACTCAGAAACATGCCCTCCGCCTTACTCGGTCATCAATCTCTCCAGTCTCTCGGGCTCACAATACTCATGCTAAGCAGCCCAAATCAATGATATAAGATGTGACAATATACGATAACAGAGACTGAGATATGATATGCAATGATGAATACGACTGAGTACATAACTGTAATTAAGCAAATAACTCAACAGTAAGGAACGACCACTGTGGGTCCCAATATTACTAGTACATAGCCTAAACATGATTTCTAGCATAAATCACAGCTCAAGTGCTCTCACATATAGAGTATAGTAATAATATTCATATATGATAGTTACACAATCCCATGGAATTGAGTAAATCCCAATTTCTACGGTGTATGCCCACACGCCCGTCACCTCAACACCAATCACATAGCACGTAATTTCAAGGATTCATACCCTTAGAAACCAAGTTTAGAAGTGTTACTTACCTCAAACTGTGCAAATCTTTAATCCAACAAGCCTTTGCCTCGCGAATCGGCCTCCAAATGCCTCGAATCTTGCCACAAACAATTCGATACAATCAGCCCAAACTATAGGAATCAATTCCATATGAAAATGCTAAGTTTTTAATCAAAAGGCAAAAAGTCAACTCAAAAGTTAACCCACGAGCCCATGTCTTAGAATCCAATAAAAGTTACAAAATCCGAAAGCCCCTTCAACCACGAGTCTAACCATATGAAATTTACCAAATTCCTGCACCAAATCGTCACTCAAATCCCCAAATTTTAACTCTCCAATCCCTAGCCTAAAACTCACAAAATTCCACCTTAAAAATACACACACTAGGTGGAAAATTCAACGGGGAAACAATATTATTGAATAACAATGATCACAAGTGACTTACCTCAAGAAACCCCTTGAAATCCCTCTCAAAAATCGCCTTAGCCCCAGCTTGAAATGTCCAAAATGATAAACAATCACGAAACCCTCGAGGTTAAACTCCGCCCAGGCATTTCCGCACCTGCGGAGCCTGGGCTTGCACCTGCGCATTTGCTTTTGCGGAGAAATCCGCACTTCTGCAAAACTCACTTAACAAGCGACCTCTTGCACCTGCAATCTCAGCCTCGCACCTGCGGGACCGCATCTGCAACCTCCCTTCAATTCGGCGACTCCCCTGCTGCCTGTCCAAATCCGCTTTTGCAGTCGACCTCGCGCAGATGTGCATTTGCATCTGCGGAACCTCTTCCGTGCCTGCGACCCCTAGAGACTTTCCTCCTCTTTGCAGCTGCGCAAGCTTAGCTGCTTCTGCGGCTCCGCACCTGCGCCCAATCCCACCGCAGGTGCGATGACACCAGACCTGTAGAACCAGTATAACACTTAAGCCAATTTTCGATCCGTTATCCATCCGAAATCAACCTGAGGCCCGCGGGACCTCAACCAAACATACCAAAAAGTCTTAAACCACGATACAAATTTAGTCGAGGCCTCAAATCACATTCAACAATATCAAAAATACGAATCGCATCTCGATTCAAGCCCAAGGAAACTAAGAAATTCCAACTCCAACAATCGATGCCGTAACCTATCAAATCACGTCCGATTGACCTCAAATTTTGGACACTAGTCAAATATGACACAACAGACCTATTCCAATTCACGGAACCAAAATCTGAGCCCGGTAACCATTAAGTCAACTCTCGATCAAACTTCTCAATTTCCAAAACTTTTAATTTTCCAACTTTTGCCATTTCAGGCCTAAATCAACTACGGACCTCCAAATTACCATCCGAACACACTCCTAAGTCCAAAATCTCCTAACGGAGCTATCAGAAATTTCAAAACTCCATTTCAGAGCCATTTACACATAAGTCAACATTCGGTCATCCTTTTCAACTTAAGCTTTCAACTTTGAGACTAAGTGTCTCGACTCATTCCGAAACATCCTCGGAACCAAACCAACTACCCCGACAAGTCACACGATGATTATTGAGAATAAAATAAGAAGCAAATGGGGGAACGGGGCTACAACACTTAAAACGACCGGCTGGGTCATTACATCCTCCCCTCTTAAACAGATGTTTGTCCTCGAACGGGTCTAGAATCATACCTGAAGTTTCAAATAGTCATGGATATCTGCTTCTCATCTCCCGCTCGGTCTCCCAAGTAGCCTCCTCGACTGGCTGACCTCTCCACTGTACCTTAACTGATGCAATATTCTTTGACCTCAACTTCCGAAATTGTCTATCCAAAATGTCCAACGGCTCCACATAATAAGTCAAATCACCATCCAACTGAATCGTGCTGAAGTCCAGAACATGAAAAAGATCGCCGACACACTTCCGAAGCATCGAAACATGAAATACTGGATGAACACTCGACTGACTAGGCTGCAAGCTTGTAAGCTACCTCTCAATTCCTCTGAAGCACCTCAAAAGGCCCAATATACCACGGGCTCAACTTGCCCTTCTTCCCAAACCTCACAACATCCTTGATGGGTGAAACATTGAGAAGTACCTTCTCCCCCACCATGTAAGCAACATCACGAACCTTCAAATCGGCGTAACTCTTCTGTCTAGACTGCTTGTGCGAAGCCGATCCCGAATCAACTTAACCTTTTCCAAAGCATCTTGAACCAAGTCAGTACCCAACAACCTAGCCTCCTCCGGCTCAAACCATCCCACCGGACACCGACACCGTCTTCTATACAAAGCCTCATACGGAGCCATCTGAATGCTCGATTGGTAGCTGCTGTTGTAGGAAAACTCTGCGAGCGGTAGAAAGTGATCCCAAGATCCCCCAAAACCTATGACACAAGCGCGTAGCATATCCTCCAATATGTGAATAGTGCGGTCGGATTGTCCGTCAGTCTAAGGGTGAAATGCTATACTCAACTCAACTTGTGTGGCTAACTCTCGCTGCACTGCTCTGCAAATTGCGATGTGAACTGCATGCCCCAATCTGAAATGATGGACACCGGCACACCGTGAAGGCGAATAATCTCGCGGATGTAGATCTCAGTCAACCGCTCTGAAGATAAGTAGTACCAATAGGAATGAAATGCGCGGACTTGGTCAACCGATCCACAATCACCCAAATAGCATCAAACTTCCTCAAAGTCCGTGGAAGCCCAACTACAAAATCTATGGTGATACGCTCCCATTTCCACTCTAGAATCTCAAGCCTCTGAAGCAACCCGCCCGGTCGCTGATGCTCATACTTCACATGCTGACAATTTAGGCACCAAGGTACAAACCCCACTATATCCTTCTTCATTTTCCTCCACTAATAATGTTGCCTCAAGTCCTGTTACATCTTCACGGCACCCGGATAACTGGAATATTAGAAACTGTGGGCCTCCTCAAGAATCAACTCACGTAGCCTATCTACATTAGGCACACAAATCCGACCTTGCATCCTCAACACCCCATCATCCCAATAGTTGCATCCTTGGCATCACCGTGCTTAACCGTGTCCTTAAGGACAAGAAAATGGGGATCATTATACTAGCGCTCTCTGATGCAATCATATAAGGAAGACCGAGAAACCACACCAGCTAGAACCCGGCTGGGCTCCAAAACATCTAATCTCACGAACTGGTTGGCCAAGGCCTGAATATAGCTGCAAGTGGTCTCTCATCAACAAGAATAAATGCAAGGCTACCAATACTCACTACCTTTCTACTCAAAGTATCGCCCACCACATTGGCCTTCCCGGGATAATACAGAGTGGTGATATCATAGTCCTTTAACAACTCCAATTATCTCCGTTGCCTCAAATTTAGATACTTTTGTTTGAATAAGTGCTGGAGACTCCGATGATCCGTAAATACCTCACAAGACACACCGTAGAGATAATGCCTCCAAATCTTCAATGCACGAACAATGGCTGCAAACTCCAAATCATGAACAGGGTAGTTCTTCTCATGGGCCTTCAACATACATGAAGCATAAGAAATCACTCTACCCTCCTGCATCAAGACACACCCTATACCGATCCAAGAAGCATCATAATACACTGTATAAGAGCCTGACACTGAAGGTAAAACTAGAACTGGAGCTGTGGTCAAGGCAGTCTTGAGCTTCTAAAAGCTCTCCTCACACTCATCTAACCACCTGAATGGAGAACCCTTCTGGTTCAATTTGGTCAAACACGCTGCAATGGATGAGTTCTTCACATATTCTATTAGATATATTTAAGTACAAAAATTATTGGTCAGTTTCTTTGAAACTTTAGAACTGTATTGAGTGCTTCAGATATCATTTTTCAAACCCAATATTATTTTCAAGGTAATAACCAATATTCACATTTTATTCTACTAATACATTAAAATAAGTAAAAAAACTCATCCACCATGTATTCTTTTGCAGCTTCTTGAAAACTATGAATAATGTCACAATCATCACACTTGGACTTCTAATTCATGTTAATATAAAACATGCAAAATTCATGATGTGAAAGCTTATAGACATCAACAACAGCTCTCCTTATACTTGCATGGTTGTCTAATATAAAGCACAAGTAATCAATATTAGGAATGCACTCAACTAGCTTTTTGGTAAAGTACGTCCATAAGTTATCATTCATTAATTCAACAACAACAAATGCATTGAAAAAAATGGCGCTAATATTAGTACCCTACTATATTCTTTTAGTCAAGAATGTCCTATCTGTGGAAACCACTTTCCTCATATGAAAAAACAAATCCTTCTATAGTTGTCCCATAAGAAAGAAAGCAATATCTGAATTTGTTGACATCATGCAACTCTAATTCTATCCTCGAACATAGGTGTGTTAGTATAACGATCAGATCGGTCATTTTGATATTTAGCGTTCCATTCGGTGGTTTGAGACTTTGAGTAACTTCATATTATGTATTATGACTTGTGTGTATGGTTGATTTCGATTTTTGAGTGGTTCAGGATTGATTTGGAAGAATGATCCTCAATTTAGAAGCTTTAAGTTGGAAGGGTTGACCAAGGTTTGACTTTTGGGTAAACGGACTCGGAATCGGATTTTAATTATTCCAATAAGTTTGTATGATAATTTTTGACATGTCCACAATGTTTGGTTAAATTATGATGAGTTTTTGATAAGTTTGGGTTGTATGGTGATTGTTTTCGCTTTCGACGTCGATTTGAGCATAAAGGTTATACCATATTGAGCAAACGACCTTTGATTGGTGTTAACTAAATTATTATATCCGTATCGTAATTTTTGGAATCATAGAAATGGAAATCATCACGTTTCGACATCGTATGAGGAATTTATGATCATTTTACTAACAATTGGGTTGCTAGATGTTTTTCAGATTAATTATGAAATTGCCACTGAATTCGTATTTAAAAATTTGCACTACTTCCAAATAGTTAAACCAACATATCTCCTTCATTATAAGGTCAAATGGAGTAATTCAAAAGCCTACCTTAACTGGAATATCACGAGGAATCCATTGGAGGTATCAAAAGTGAGTTTCGGGATCGTTTGACACAAGAAACAACACAGAACAACCAGGCTTTTTGGCTATTAATGTTGTTGGAGTTTTGCTCATCAAATTTTGGAGATTGGGAGGATTCAAGGATGTTCTTCAAGTTTTTTTCATGGGTTAAGGTCTAAATCATAACCTTAGTATTTCCCTTTGATTGATTCCCTTGGTTTCAGCTTTAATCCATAATTTTAATTGAAAACCCATTTAATTCTTTAAATCAAGACCTAGGGTTATGTCCTAAATTTTAAAAATGACTTAGAGGCATTTGTTTCCCGATTCCTTTTGGTCTTTTGTTCTACTACATTAGCAGAAAAACATACTCGAATTTGGCGAGTTTTGGAGGAGTATTTCGGGAAATATGGGACCCAACTAGTGTGTGTTAGACTCTTGGGTTATGTACACCTAAGAGCGATGTTTTGGCAAATTGGTTGAGCTATTGGACTCTTTTCAAGACGGTTTTTTCTGTGAGCTTGTATTAGTTCTGGTTTCGCTTGTTTCAGCTTGGATTCAGATTCAAGGTGGGCACGACGTTGACTTTTGTTGACTTTTTGGGAAAAATATAAAGAACATATCTTTATTTATTGTAATTGGTTTCTCTTGCGCTGTTTGATATTACTAAGTCATTTTTTGTTAGATTTTTGAGCCGCGTGGAGACGAATTTTAGGAGAAAAGCTATTTCGGAGGGTTGAGTTGTCCTAGTTGAGGTAAGTATCTTGCCTAACTTTGTGCGAGGGAAACTACCCCTTGGGATTTGGGTTGATTGTGCTATTTGTGTTATGTGAAAGCCGTGTACGCAAAGTGACGAGTTGGTACACGGGTTATATGCTGTATTTGACCGGTTTAGATTATCTAGACTCTTTTTATGCCTTTAATTGAATTGTCATAACATGTTATATCTTTCATTGTTAATCTACTCTTACATGCTCTATTTGACATTGTTAGCATTTGTTCTACCTCTTACTTATTATTTTGCTCTTATATGCTTTAGTTGAAGTTATTGCCTTATTTATTGTCTTGTTACCTCTTAATTGTTGAATCACTTTTAATTCAAGTTGTTATTTCACGGAATATCATCTTGTTGATTTATTGTTGTTGAAGTTGTAATAGTTGTTATCACATTGAGGCGAAGTTGTTAACTGTTGAGATACCTTTCCTTGTTGAGCATTCTCGTTCATTTTGTTATTGCTGAAATTCTTGCACACATTGTGGTTGAGCCATGAGCTATTTGTTTTTGAAATATTGGTGTTGTTGACTTTGTGGCAAGTTGTGGCATATGGGCACTTGTGGTGTGAGTTGTGAATGTATTTGTGATATTGATACGCATGCGGTGGTATAAGGCTAGGGGTTGATACAGATGTTTCTAAAGTAGGAGAACTACTTGAAACCTCGCGGTGAGATAAAGTGGGCTAAAACACGTGTAGCTATTACGGAAAAAAATGATTTACAGGACTAAATGTAAAGCTCACGCGGTGATATAAAAAAAGATTTTGATTGAAATTTGTGAAATGTGAATACGAGGCGGTACCTCGGTTGTGATGTTCATTGTACATTCCATGTTGGAACAACTTGTTGATTTGAACGGTCACTGTTCTTCCTTCAATCACTCATCCACATTTTGATTATATTTGATTATTCGTTGTTATCTTGGTATTGGAACGATTTTGGATTCTTGTGTGAGTCATGCATTCTACGTGATTTATTGTGTTGCTTTAACATGCAAATCTATGCCTCCGTTATAACTTGGTGAATTGATTGTCAACGTGAATTTAATTGCATGCAATCACTATATCATAATCTGTTTAGTCGCTGGTAGCATAATGTTTTAAATAATAAAATTATTAACATGCTTTATTCTATGTGCCTCTTAAGATAGAACTCGTTATCTAATTCGGTGCCTTATTATTCTAAATGGTTATCGCACTTTCAATATAATTAGGTTCTCAAATTATACTCATCACCCTGTTAGATGTTTACCTTACTTAAAATTGTTATAATGTTTTTCTTTAACAAATTATATATTTAATTTTTTTAATTTAACATATGTTTTTTTTTTAAAAATAATATTTTTATTCAATTTTATTGATTTCTAAACTAAGCCCATCTTATACTCTGTTTCGTATAAATTGTATATTATTTTACTTTACTTGATTTCTAAAATATACTCATTATTATATTTGACATTTTACCTTATTCAAGATTGTTGTTATATTTTCTAATGTTTAAATATATCTTCTGTTCATCTAAATTTATATTTATCACGGTTGCAAAGTACATGGTAGCACATGGGCTTTCCCATGCGAAGGTGATTGTTATTGTGGGCACGACGTGCCATATGTGTAAGATTTGAAAATTGTGATTCATGACTTGTGGTTTATGAGGTGTGGTGCCTTGGGTTAATTCTTGTTGTAAGTCCATGCGTTGGGAGCGATTTGTTTATTTGAGTTGTCATCCGTTTTTTTTCTTTATTTGAGTTCATTTACATTTCATCGGTGTTCTGATTATGTTGTTTCTTTATTACTCGTTTACTACTTGCTTCTAATTATGTTTCTATTACTTCATTGTTGCTTTTAAATCAATAATTATGGTGTACTCATGCTACGCTTCTGCATATTTTTGTGCAGATTCAGATATTATGATTGTGTTGTTAAGAGTTGCGTATGCACGACAGGAGACTTCAAGGTATAGCTGCTTGACGTTCGCATGTCTCAGAGTCACCATCTTACTTCATTATGCTACTGTTAACTTGTAATTCAAAAGGGTATTGTGTTTAGAAATTCTAGTGTGTTTTGATAGCGCTTATGACTTCGTACTATCAGTTTTGGAAAATGTATAACTATTGACCGCTTGCGGCTATATATGTCATTTAATAATTTATGATAAATGATTAAATAATTCAATTATGCTATTAAATCAACATATTAGGCTTACCTAGTCTTACAGACTAGGTACCGCCACGACATTCTTAGGTGGGAAATTGGGGTCATGACAGCTAGCTCCAACATAAGCAAGTACCTTTGTAACAATGAATAGCCTTCTTCTGTGTCCTCCTTATGATTGCCAAGGATTAATATTTTGCTTTCCAAGCTATCCAAAAACTAACTTCATATCAAAAAATTTTTTTCCCCCTAGTGCTTTCTGTCCTTCTGAGGGGTGAAAGCGAGATTGAATGCTCTAAGCTGAGTGTAAGGGTAAGGTCGAGATAGTCTTGGCAATTCATCTACCTTGTTTGTGAGGTATTATATATATAATATAAATTATTATATCAGGTAATAATCGCCTTATTTCTGTCTTGTAGTACTGTCGGTCTAAGGAGAGGAATGGAAGTAGTCGTCTTGCTTCTTTTCTTTGGATCTGCTTATGTCTCTACTTCGCTTGATTCTCATGCCAGTGGACTTCATGCTCTGTTTTTGGCCTTATTAGCTTGATTTCATAAGTGAGCATGAAGTTGGAATTGAATAGATAGTGAGAAAAAGCGCCTTTCGTGATTCAAGTAGTAAGCTCGGATTCATGATTGAGAAAGAAATCTTCCAAGCGCAGCTTTAGCTGAATCAATTATAGGGTAGGCTCTTTGGATAGATTGACTTAAGGCGATGAAGGCCCACATATTTTAAATCTCGGCTCCCCTCAAGGAAAAAGTGGGATACTTAGCTGAAAGGGTGAACAAGGCCGAGTTGAAAGGGTGAACAAGTCGCCTGAAGCCTTGTGGATTGATTGTGGGGGATTTAGGCGCACCAAGGCTTTTCTCTTTTTTGGTGTTGTTCATTGTCCTGTTAAACTGTCACGATCCAACTTCCACCGTAGTCGTGACGGCGTCTAACACTACTTACTAGGAAAGCTAACAATTATACAAACATGACGAATTTGGATAAACATGGTTTAATAAGTTCAACAATGAAAATTCATAAATTATCTAATGAAAAAAACAACAATACTGCTACAACAATCCCAAAGATCTGGTGTCAACGAGTACATGAGCACTACTGAGTATCAAAATACAATTCCAAATTCTCAATACAATAATCTGAATAGTAGAACAGTAGTAACAGAAATAATGAAAGAGAACATCAAGGTTTGCGGATGGTATAGCAGCTACCTCGTAGTCTCCCAAAAGCTAGTAGCAACATAACTCTAGAGATCACCCCGTCCGGAAGTAGCTGGATCTGCACACGAAGTGTAAAATGTAGTACGAGTACAATCGACCTCATGTACTCAATAAGTAATAAAACTAACCTTGGGCTGAAAGCACTGACAAGCTTAAAAACAATAGTCCGAGACTAATATCAATAACCAATAACATTTCAGAAGATAAAGGAAATAGTAGAAGCAAGTAACTCAATGATATTGTGTCCAGTTTATTCATATTTCATTTACTAGATAGCATGAGCAAGGTACATTTCTATGCCTACATGTCAAATATACGTGTCAAATCAATAATATCACAGTAAAACCATTAAGAATAACCACACATCACCACTAAACACTGTACGGATCCCTAGCATAATTGCCCATCATCAAGCATGTATATAAAATACTATGTCCGCGCCCACTGCTGGTATGTAAGACTTCGGAGGGGCGGATCCTACCCAAGAGCTACTTATAATCACATAGCCAGATGGTGAGGCCTGGTGCACGCATCGCCCAAATCAATAACACTTAGCCCAATATGAGCCTAGCGTATGTGTCACCTAAAAATCAATACCAAATCGGCTCTATGGCCCAAGCTCAATCATTAACTGATCAAGTCTTAGTTAACCATATCTCACAGTATTCAATTTCAACAATGTTATGCATATGAGGCATTAACAACATGTGAGGAATCAAATAAGAACGTGCTAAGACAGAGATGTCATATACGGATATAGCATCATGATTGAGAGTATGTGTACAATTAAGGCAAATACCTCAGAAACGGCAAGAATAGCCCTATCAAATCTCAACAAGTAGCACATAACCTAGATATAATTTCTAACATAAATTAGAATTGAAATGATCTTACAGGTTTAGAAAGCATGGATATAACAGGGAATGATAGTAAAACAATCCCCGCCTAAAAGCCACCACTAATCTTGAGCACTTAGATGTACGCACACACACACCCGTCTCCTAGAGCGTTGGTCACCCCAATACCTCTCATGTAATGTAGTTCCCAGGGTTAAATACCCTCAAACCCAAGTTTAGATATGTTACTTACCTCAAAACATACAAATCTATACTCCAAAAAGGCCTTGCCACACGTATCAGCCTACGTGTGACTCGAAGCTAGACAAAGCAACTTAATATCATCAATAAAAACCATTGGCAATAATTACAAATGATAAAGCTAAAGTCTTGAATCAAATATACAAAGTCAACCTAAAATATCGGCTCTACGCCCGCACCTCGGAACCCGACAAAATTCATACATTTCGAACACCCATTCAATTACAAGTCTAACCATACTTATTTAATCCAATTCCATCCAAAATCGACCCTCAAATCACCAAATCTCACTCTCCAATAACATAGCCTAAATCCCCAAATTTCACTTCAAATTCATATAAATTAGGTATAATAATCAACAAGTAATCAATATTCATCATAAAAATGATCAAACATTACTTACCTCTTCAATTAGGATGAAAAGCATTCCAAATATCGCCTTGCAACCGAGTTCCAAAATTCCAACTATGATAAAAATGACCAAACCACTCACTTTAAATTTCTGCCCAGCGATTCTCGCATTTACGGCTCCATCAGTCGCACTTGTGACGTAGCATTTGTTGATAATTCTTCGCACATGAAAGAACCACTTATGTCCTGACCATGCACACCTACGGTCCCCTCCCCCCACATGCGGGACTGCTTCTGTGACAAATCCTTCTGCATCTGTGGACTCCTAAACCTCCCTGGCACCTACGCTCCTCTCCAGCTCCAACCTAGCATGCTTCTGCGATCACCAGACCGTTTCTATGACCTTGCACCTGCGGCCAAATCCTTCGCAGGTGCGATTGTGCCAGAACTCCCAAAATATCAGCCGTTATTCAAAGTCAAAAAATAATCCCCTAATAATCCGAAACACACCCAGGGCCTCCGGTACCCCATCAAATACTGATACAAACTTACATGAAGCCTCAAATCACATAAAATAATACTAAAATCACGAATTACACCCCAATTCAAGCCTAATGAAGCCAATGAACTTTCAACTTCTAAAACTCATGCCGAACCATATCAAATCAACTCTGAATTACCTAAAATTTTGCATGCAAGTCCTAAATGACACAACAGATCCATTCGAACTACCTAAACCAAAATCCGAACCAGATATCAACAAAGTCAACTCCCGGTCAAACCTCGCAACCTTCCAAACCTTTAATTTTCCTACTTTCGCCAAAAAGCACCAAATCAACTTACGGACCTCCAAATCAACATCCAGACATACGCTTAAGTCAAAAATTACCATATGAAGCTATTGGAACCATCAAAATATGGAGACGTCTACACAAAATTAAACTCCGGTCAACTCTTTCAACTTAAACTTTCAACCCTAGGAATAAATGTCTCAGTTCATTCCGAAACTTTCCTAGAACTAATCCAACCACCTCGGTAAGTCACTTAACCACAAATGAATATAGAAGAGGTAATAAATAGGGAAACAAGGTTGCAATACACAAAACAACCGGTCAAGTCGTTACATCAATCAAAGAAAGCTTGTTTATGGTACTTTCTATATGATCTCACAATTATTCTCACCATAATACTTTTTGTTGATAAAGCATGATGAATTTGTCAACTTCAAAAATGTACATGCCAAGTGCACTTCTCAACAATGCATTTTATATAAAAAAACTAACAATGAATTAGAAATTTTTATCTTGAACTGAAACTTTGCAAACACAACAATCATTTTTAACTTCCTCAAAACTTTCTTTTTCATTTTAACAGTATGTCTCATGCAAAGGTCGAAAAGGTCACTATATTTATCCTTATTGCAGCACTTGTTGCTTGGCACGATTGTAAAGATATCCACCCCAAGTTATATCTTTCATTGCACTTGATCATTCAAAAATTGGTGTCCCAACACTCTCTCCTCTTTAATACAAACCTCTTATGAATAAATAGTTTCACATTGTCAACTTCGTAAGCAGGGATTACATTATGTTCCAATAGAAGTTTGTAAAATTTATCCATTGGTTTCTCTTCTTCCACGAAGATAAAGATTATAATGATCTTGGATAACAATACAATAATTAATTTTCACAATAACTTGTACTTCACCATATTCGTAGTTTCCTACACTTTTCTTTTTAATTCCTTCTCCATCCTCATCTAAAAAAACTTTCAATATTATTCTAGAGCTCGTTCATCAACAATTTTCAGATACACTTTAAGTCATAATCATCCTCTATTGGAGCATATAGAACCTCTTGCTAAGTTTTATCCAAAACTTTTGGCTTGTAATACATAATAATATTGTCCGAATTATATTTATTTTGGATTATTGGAATATTACTTCTACCAAATCATTATAACATATTCCTTGGCAATAATAAATTACCCTAACAATATTCTACTTAGACACAAACTAAATAAAAATTGTCCAATCACTCATTGATATCTACACATATTGATCACCTGCAAAAGAAAAATAATTTATGCTTTATAATACAAATCTTTTACATTTTAAAATACAAATATTTTATGCTTTATATATAAAATCTCTTATGCTGACACTAATAGCTCCTTTATTTTATACTACGATCTCCTATATTTCACCATGTTACGATCCAAAACCAAACCGTCGTGATGGTGCCTATTGTGGAACTAGGCAAGCCAACTACAACCATTTCAACACAACAAAAGCTTGAAAGAACACAAAAGAAGTTAAATTTAAGGAAAATCTTTTAAAAACAAAATAACATTCGCAGCTCAATACAAATCACTCCCAAAACCGAGGTGCCACCGAGTATATGAGCATCTATACAGGGATATAGCCAAATACAAGTCTAGGGAATAAGAACTGAATTATAAATGAAGATAATGAAGGAGAGTCAAGGTCTGTGAATGCCATGCAGCTACCTCGATCATCTCCGAAGATCCTGTCTCCACAACTCAACAGCCGCCGTGACCAAAAACACTTGGATCTGCACGTGAGATGCAGAGCGTAGTGTGAGTACGACCAACTCAATAAGTAACAAATCTAACCTTTGGACTGAAAGTAGTGAGCCAGTACAACTCAATATAGAAATAACAGTGCAGAAACGTAAACATGCTTTCAAATACAACGGTTAAACTCAATACCAGTAAGATAGATAAATTTTAAATGATATGAAGAATTTAACTCCTCTACTTCTACATGCCAATGCACATGCTGTATGTGATGCACCATGTTGAAAGCCTCGAATGCTCACGCTCTCGAAATGCTCAATCACTCAGTACTGTATATGGCCAATCCAGCCCAGGAAAGATCCGTCCTGGAAATATATATACATTAATTGACAGTCAGTCACTCAGTACTGGATAGGGCCAATCTAGCCAATGTGGAAGATCCATCCACAGGTATAAATGCTTCACACAATATCCATGTCTAGGGAAGATCCATTTCTCAATATAAATCAACCGCGCTCACTGGGGGTGTGTGCAGACTCCGAGGGGTTCCTTTAGCCCAAGCGCTATCATAAATCAGTAAAACCCGCTGCAGCGTGCAGCCCGATCTCGTAAATGTCGCTCATAATCAGGCCCTCGGCCTCACTCAGCCATTAATCTCTCCAGTCTCTCTCTCACGAGCTCACAATGCCATGAAACTAGCCTGAAAATAATGATATGATGTATCAATGAATAGCAGAGATGGAGATATGATATGTAATGAATGAATATGACTGATTACAAATTTCAATGAAATCACTTAGTCAACAACAAGAAACGACCACTATGGGTCCCAACAGTATCAGCACAAAGCTTAGATGATCTCTAGCATGATTGACAGCTCAATTACATTATCACATGATGAAGACACGGATATCGACAAGATAAATCCACTATACAGTTTCATGGAATCGACCAAGTCACAATTCTCGTGGTGCACGCCCGCACGCCCATCACATGGCATGTGTGTCACCTCAACACCAATCATATAACACATAATTCGGGGCTTCGAACCCTCAAAGCAAAAACTAGAAGTGTTACTTACCTCAATTCGAGAAAATATCTACTCCAATATACCTTTTCCTCGCAAATCGGCCTCCAAATGACCCGAATCTAGCCACAAGCAGTACAATACAATTAGCATAGGCTAAAGGAAACCAATTCCACAAGAAAATACGAAGTTATTAATCAAAATCAGAAATTGGCTCAAAGCATGCCCCTGGGCCCATGTCTCGAAATTTGAAATTATCACAAAATCTGAACACCCATTTGACAGCGAGTTCAACCATACCTCAATTACTCAAATCCGACACCGAAATCCCAATAAAAACCTCAAAATCTAGCCTAAGGACTTTTCTCCATTTTCTCCAAAGTTTCCACCCGAAATCACTAATTTAATGATGAAATCAAAGGCATAATCACAGAAATTAATCAAAACTAGGTAAGAATCACATACCCCACTCACCCACAAGAAAATCTCTCCAAATATCGCCTTCCACCGAGCTCAAAATGTTAAAATAAAGCCAAAATTGCGAACTCTTGTATTTATGTGTTCTATCCACAACTTCCGCTTCTGCGGATACCTAGCCGCATCTGCGGCGTCGCAGAAACGACAACTTATCTGCTTCTGCAGTTCCCTTCGCTCCTGTGGTCCCCTCATCTGCTCCTGCGGACTCGCTTCTGTGGGCTTCCGAGCCATTTTTGTGGTCCCAGCTTCCTCGCCAACTTCCACTTCTGCGGTCCTAAGACCGCTTCTGCCGGTGCGCATCTGTGCAAACTCATCCACTTCTGCAGAAATAAGCCTTTCCTTCATCTCCACATCTGCGGAGCCTCGCTCGCACTTACGGGCTCGCAGATGCGATTAAACCATCGCACCTGCACCCTGTCCAGGCTAGCCCAGCTCCACTTCTGTGCAAGACCAGTTGTATCTGCAGCATCGCACCTGCGACCAACCTCTCGTAGGTGCGATCACACCAAAAGGGTTCCAGTTTCAGCTATGCACTAAGTCCCATTTTGATCCGTTAACCATCTAAAATCAATCCGAGGCCCCCAGGACCTCAACCAATCATACCAACGAGTCCCAAATCATGATACGAACTTAGTCGAGCCCTCAAATAACATCAAACAACTTCAAAAACAAGAATCGCACCCAAATTCAAGCCTATTGAAACTAAGGAAATTCAACTTCTACAAACGACACATAAACTTATCAAATCACGTCCGGTTGATCCCAAATTTTGCGCACAAGTCACATTTGACATTATGGACCTAGCCCAACTTCCGGAATTCAAATCTGATCCCGATATCAAAAAGTCCACTCCTGGTCAAACTTTCCAAATTTACAACTTTCGCCATTTCAAGCTTAATCCAACTACGGACCTCCAAATCACAATCCGGGCACGCTCCTAAGTCCAAAATCACCCAAGGGAGCTTATGGGACCATCAAAAATTCATTCCGGAGGCATTTAATTATATGTCAACATCCAGTCAACTCGTTCAACTTAAGCTTCACACATTGAGACAGAGTGTCTAATTTCATTCTGAAATCCCACTGGACCTGAACCGACTACCCCGGAAAGTACCAAATGAGCAGAAAATGGGGGAATGGGGCTACAACTCTCGAAACGACTGGCTGGGTCGTTACATCCTCCCCCTCTTAAATAAACGTTTGTCCTCGAACAGGTCTAGAAACGTACCTGGAGTATCAAATAAGTGTGCATATCTGCTCCGCATCTCCCGCTCGGTCTCCCAAGTAGCCTTCTAAACTAGCTGACCTCTCCATTGCACCTTCACTGAAGCTATGACCTTTGACCTCAAATTTCGAACTTGCCAATCCAAAATAGTAACCGGCTCCACATCATAAGTCAAATCACCATCCAACTGAATCGTGCTAAAATGCAAAACATGAGACGGATTGCCGACATACTTCTGGACCATAGAAACATGAAACACTGGATGAACACTCGACAAACTAGGTGGCAAGGCAAGCTTGTAAGCCACCTCCCCAATCCTTTGAAGTACCTCAAACGGCCCAATATACCGAGGGCTCAACTTGCCCTTCTTTTCGAACCTCATAACACCCTTCATGGGTGAACCCTTGAGCAGAACCTTCTCTCCAACCATGTTACCAACATCCTGGACCTTCCTGTCGGCAAAACTCTTCATCTTAGACTGCGCCGTGTGAAGCCGCTCCTAAATCAATTTAACCTTGTCGAAAGCATTCTGAACCAAGTCCGTACCCAATAGCCTAGCCTCACCCAGCTCAAACCAACCCACTAAAGATCTATATCGTCTCCAATACAAGGCCTCATACGGAGCCATCTGAATGCTCGACTGGTTGTTGTTGTTGTAGGCAAACTCCGCGAGTGGAGAAACATATCTCAAAAACCCCCAAAATCAATGACGTAAGCGTGTAGCATGTCCTCTAGTATCTAAATAGTGCACTCGGACTGTCTGTCCGTTTGAGGGTGAAATGTTGTGCTCAACTCAACCCGGGTACCCAACTCCCTCTGTGCGGCTCTCCAAAACTGCAATATAAATTGCATGCCCCGATCTGAAATGATAGACACTGGCACACCATGAAGGCCAACAATCTCTCGGATGTAAATCTCAGCCAACCGCTCCGAAGAATAAGTAGTAACAACTAGAATGAAGTGCACGGACTTGGTCAGTCGATCCACAATCACCCAAATAGCATAGAACATCCTCGAAGTCCGTGGGAGTCCAACTACAAAATCCATGGTGATCTACTCCCATTTCTACTCTAGAATCTCTATCCTTTGAAGAAATCTGCCTGGTCTCTTATGCTCTTACTTTACCTGCTGATAGTTGAGGCACCAAGCTACAAACTCCACTATGTCCTTCTTCATTCTCCTCCACCAATAATGCTGCCTCAAGTCCTGATACATCTTCGCGGCACCCGAATGGATGGAATATCGCGAACTGTGGGCCTTCTCAAGAATAAGCTCACGCAGCCCATCCGCATTAGGCACGCAAATCCGACCCTGCATCCTTAATACCCCATCACCTCCAATAGTAACATCTCTGGCATCGCCGTGCTGAACCATGTCCTTAAGGACAAGAAAATTAGGATCATCATACTGGCGCTCTCTGATAAGATTATATAAGGAAGACCGAGATACCACACAAGCTAGAACCCGACTGGGCCCCGGAACATCTAATCTCATGAACTAGTTGGCCAAGGCCTAAACATAAACTGCAAAGAGGTCTTTCTCACCAACAGGAATGAAAGCAATGCTACCCATACTCACTGCCTTTCTACTAAAGGCGTCAGCCACCACATTGGCCTTTCTCGGATGATACAGAATAGTGATATCGTAGTCCTTTAGCAGCTCCAACCATCTCTGCTGCCTCAAAATTTAGTTCCTTCTATTGAGCAGTTGCTTGAGACTCCGATGATCTGTAAACACCTCACAAGACGCACGGTAGAGGTAATGCCTCCAAATTTTCAATGCATGAACGATGGTAGCTAACTCTAAATCACGGACACGGTAGTTCTTCCCATGGGGCTTCAACTAGCGCGAAGCATAAGCAATCACTCTACCCTCTTGCATCCAAACACACCCAATACCCATCCGAGAAGTATCATAATATACTGTATAAGAGCCTAAAGCTGAAGGTGGCACTAGCACTGGAGCTGTGGTCAAGGCAGTCTTGAGTTTCTGAAAGCTCTCCTCACACTCATCCGACCACCTGAAAATAGCACCCTTCTGGGTCAACTTCGTTAAAGGTGATGCAATAGATGAGAAACCCTCTACGAAGCGACGATAATAACCGGCCAAGTCGGGAAAGCTCCGAATCTCCATAGCTGAGGACAGTTTAGGCCAACTCTGAACCGCCTCTATCTTCTTCGGATCCACCTGAATCCCCTCACTAGACACCACGTACCCCAGAACGCCACTAAACCAAGCCAAATCTCACATTTGGAGAACTTAGCATAAAGTTTCTCCTCTCTCAACCGCTGCAACACAATCGTCAAATGTTGGGCATGCTCCTCCCGGCTACGAGAGTATACCAGGATATCATCAATGAACACAATGACAAATGAGTCAAGATAAGGCTGGAATACACTATTTATCAGATGCATGAATGCTGCGGGGACGTTGGTCAGCCCAAAAGACATCATGAGGAACTCATAATGACCATAACGGGTCCTGAAGTCTATCTTAAGAATATCCGAGTCCTGAATCTTCAACCGGTGATACCTAGACCTCAAATCAATCTTAGAGAGAACCCTCTCTCCCTGAAGCTTGTCAAAGAAATCATCAGTACGTGAAAAATGATACTTGTTCTTGATTGTGACTTTGTTCAGCTGCCTATAGTCAATGCACATCCTCATAGACCATCACTCTTCTATACAAAAAAGACCGGTGCACCCCAAGGTGACACACTAGGCCTAATAAACCACTTATCAAGGCCTCCACCTGATCGGCCTCCCCCTCTTGGGCAACCCCTAGTTGACTGTGCCCCATCCTGAGCTGGAACTAGTGTTAGAGTCGTAGTCTGACTGCTCTGCTGAGTTAGACCTCCCGAAAGGCGGGGACAATGCCATTTGAGGTGACCCACATCTCCACACTCAAAACAACCTCTCCTTGTGAATGGCGGTGGGTACTAAGACGGAACCTGAGAACCAGAATAGCTAGCAGAAGGACCTGACGCAGATGAACCCTGAGCTGATGGTGCACATGACGAACTCTGAGCTGGAAGGGCATTGGGATATTGCTGCCCTTGATGAGCACTGTATGAACCATGGGCGGATGATGCGCCACGGTGAACTGGACGAGCCGTCTGGGCGTGGCCTATATGGACGTCCCCTGCTAGGGTAGAACTAACCCCCAAAAGGAACAACACTGGAAGCACTCGATGCACGAGGCCTCTTTGGCTCCCTCTCACCCAGCTCCAGGCTGCGAACCATCTCTATCTGCCGAGCAATATCAACAACCTCACCAAAAGTAGCACTAGACACCCTCTCCCTAGTCATAAGCAACCATAGCTGATCTGTGAGGCCATCAATAAACCTCCTAATCCTCTCCCTATTAGTGGGAACCAACCAAACTGCATGAGAGGCCAACTCAGAAAACCTCATCTCGTACTGCATCACAGACATACCATCATGTCGTAGCTACTCAAACTATCTGTGCAGCTCCTCTCTATGAGACTGCGGCACAAACTTCTCCAAGAAAGAGAACAGAGAACTCATGCCATGTAAGTGGTGCTGCACCGACCGCCTGCGCCTCTCATAAGCCTCCCACCATCTGAAGGTAGCCCAAGTGAACTGAAAAGTAGTGAACAAGACCCTACTGGTCTCCAGAATACCAACTGTGTGAAGCATCTAATGGCACTTATACAAGAAACCCTTAGCATCCTCCGACTCTGTCCCACTGAAAGATGGAGGCTGGATCCTCCAAAACCTCTATAGTCTTCGCTGCTCATCATCAACCATAAAGAGGACCACATGGCCCTGACCAGCAGCAACTGGCTGTGCTGGTAGTGCCCCTGTAGTCTGAATTCCCTGCATCAACTGCTTTGCTGTACGGACGGTGGAAGTCTGAGCACCTCCCCCGGGCTGAAAAGTAGCTGTTGCGGCCAGAATTGAGACCGCCTAAGCAAGGCTGGTGCACACAGTCAAAATCTGAGCCAGACCCTCCTAAAGGCCTGGAATCACAATGGGCATAGCTAGTGCTTGAGCTGGCCCCACTGGCTCATCCACAAATGGAACCTGCTCCTGAACTGGGGCAAATGGCGGATCTGCAGGTGCTGACCTTGCTGCAGTACGAGCTGCACCTTTGCCCCTACCGCAGCCTCTACCGCGACCTCGGCCTCTCGCAACCCTAGCTGCTGGTACTGTGGCTGTCCATCCTGCCCGGTAGCATGTGTCCTCACCATTCAACAGCCTCTCGAAAATAAGTACAGACGTCTCTGTACCGATCCGCAAGACTCTACTAAACCTGCTCATAACTCGTGAGACCTATGTAACCTAGGCTCTGATACAAACTTGTCACGACCCAAAAGCAAATCGTCGTGATGGCGCCTATTAGGGAATTAGGCAAGCCAACTACTTAACCATTTCAACATAACAGCAGCTTGAAAAAACACGAAAGTAGTTAAAGTTAAGGAAAACCTTTTAAAAACAGAATAACATTCACAACTTAATACAAATCACTCCCAAAACCGGGGTATCATTGAGTACATGAGCAAATATAGATAGATATAGCCAAATACAACGTCTAGGGAATATGAACTGAAATATAAATGAAGATAATGAAGGAGAGTCAAGGTCTGCGAATGCCATGCAACTACCTCGATAATCTCCGAAGATCCTGTCTCCATAACTCAACAGCCGCCCTGACCGAAAGCACCTAGATCTGCAAACAAAGTGCAGGGTGTAGCGTGAGTACAACCAACTCAATAAGTAACAAATCTAACCTTTGGACTAAAAGTAGTGACGGACCAGCCGGTACAGCTCAATTTAGAAATAACGGTGCAGAAATGCAGACATGCTTTCAAATACAATGACTAAACTCAATACCAGTAAGATAGATAAATTCTGAATGATGTGAAGAATATAACTTCTCTATTTCTACATGCCAATGCACATGATGTATGTGATGCACCATGCTGAAAGCCTCATATGCTCACGCTCTCGAAATGCTCAATCACTCAGTAATGTATATGGCCAATCCGGCCCAGGGAAGATCCATCCTGGAAATTTATACATAGTACTAGGTAGGGCCAATCCATCCCATGGGGAAGATCCATCTCCAGGTATAAATGCTTCGGACAGGATCCTTGTCCAGGGAAGATGCATCCCTCAATATCAATCAATCGCGCTTACCGGGGTGTGTGCAGACTCCGGAGGGGATTCTTCAGCCTAAATGCTACCATAAATCAGTAAAACCCGCTGCGGCGTGTAGCTTGATCCCATAAATGTCACTCATAATCAAGCTCTTGGCCTCACTCAGTAATCAATCTCTCCAGTCTCTCTCTCATGAGCTCAACAATGCCATGAAACTAGCCCGAAAATAATGATATGATGTATCACTGAATAGAAACAGATATTGAGATATGATATGTAATAAATGAATATGACTGAGTACGAATTTCAATGAAATCAATGAGTCAACAGCAAGAAACGACCAATATGGGTCCAACAGTATCAACACTTAGCCTAGACATGATCTCTAGCATGATTGACAGCTCAATTACATTATCACATGATGAAAAATGGATATCGACAAGATAAATCCACTATACAGTTTCATGGAATCGACCAAGTAACAGTTCTCACTGTGCAGGCCCGCACGCCCGTCACTTGGTATGTGCGGCACCACAACACCAATCATATAACACATAATTCGGTGCTTCGAACCCTCAGAGCAAAGTTTAGAAGTGTTATTTACCTCAATCCGAGAAAATCTCTACTCCAGTACACCTTTGCCTCGCAAATCAGCCTCCAAATGACCCGAATCTAGCCATAAGTAGTACAATACAATCAACACAGGCAAACGGAAATCAATTCCATAAGAAAATACGAAGTTACTAATCAAAATAAGAAATTGGCTCAAAGGCAAACCCTAGGCCTACATCTCGAAATCCGACAAAAGTCACAAAATCTGAACACCCATTCGACCACGAGTTCACCAACACCACAATAACTAAAATTCGATACCGAAATCCCTATCAAAACCTCAGAATCTAGCCTAAGGACATTTCTCCATTTTCCCCAAAGTTTCCACCCCAAATCACCAATTTAATGATGAAATCAAAGGCATAATCACGGAAATTAATCAAAACTAGGTAATAATCACTTACCCCAAGCACCCACGTGAAAATCTCTCCAAAAATTGCCTTACACCGAGCTCAAAATGTTAAAATGAAGCCAAAATCTGCTTCTTCAGTTACCTTCGCTCTTGCGGACTCGCTTCTAAGGGCGTCCCAGTCGCTTCTACGGTCCCAGCTTCCTCGCTAGCTTCCGCTTATGCAGTCTTAAGACCGCTTCTGCGGGTGCGCATCTGTGCAAACTTGTCCACTTCAATGGAAATAAGCCTTTCCCTTATCTCCGCATCAGCGGAGCCTCGCAGATGCGGTTAAACCCTCGCACCAGTGCTTTGCCCAGGCTTTCCCAGTTCTACTTTAGCGCAAGTCCAGCCGCATTTGCAGCATCGCACCTGCGGCCAACCCCTCGAAGATGCTATCACACTAGAAAGGTTCCAGTTTCAGTCATGGATTAAGTCCCAGTTCGATCCGTTAACCATCCGAAATCAACTCGAGGCCGCCAGAATCTCAACCGATCATACCATCGAGTTCCAAAACACGATACGAACTTAGTCGAACTCTCAAATCACATCAAACAACTTCAAAAACACAAATCGCACCCCAATTTAAGCCTATTGAAGCCAAGGAAATTCAACTTCTACAAACAACGCTGAAACCTATCAAATCACGTCCGATTAACCCCAAATTTTGCACACAAGTCACATTTGACATTACGGACCTACCCCAACTTCCGGAATTCCAATCCAATCCCGATATCAAAAAGTCCACTACCGGTCAAACTTTCGAAATTTCCAACTTTTGCCATTTCAATCATAATCCAACTACGGACCTCCAAATCACAATCCGGACATGCTCCTAAGTCCAAAATATACAACAGAGCTAACAGAACCATCAAAACTCCATTCTAGAGTCATGTACTCATAAGCCAACATCCGGTCAACGTGTTTAACTTAAACTTGCAACATTAAGACTAAGCATCTCATTTCATTATGAAGTTCTTCCGGACCCGAACCGACTACACTGGCATGTCACATAACAGCTATAAACTACAAAATGAGCAAAAAATGGGGGGAGGCTACAACTCTCGAAACGACCGGCTGGGTCGTTATACACCACTAGAGTCTCTTCCATTTCTTATTAAGATCTCCTACGTTCTAATACACAAATTTCCTGTTTCAACTATCAAAAATCTTTTCTGATTCATCTTTTACTTTGACACATAATCTCTTTCATTTTGTACTAATATCTCTTATGTATTAGTATACCAATTTACTACTTCAACCATCAAATATTGGTTTAGTTTATTTTCTTATTTAAGCCCTCCTATTTCTCAATTTTATCCACAAAATAATCAAAAACCAAAATTTCAAAAAATATACTCCCTTCGTCCTAACTTATGTGACACTCTTTTCATTTTAGTCAGCCCCTAAAGGAATGTCATACTTTCTTATTTAGAGATAATTTAACTTTAAACTTCTCTAATCAGATGATTTATAGCCACACTGTCACGACCCCAATTTTCCTTCGTAGGATGTCGTGATGGCACCTAGTCTCCAAGACTAGGTAATCCTAACATACATGCAGAATATAACTGAAATAACGACAAAACTATCAAATACTCAACAACTATTATAATAAAAACTTTGCAATTCAGCATAACTAACTTCCCACGATCTGGTGATAACAAGTCATAATCTCTACGAATAAGTAATAATCATCCCTATACGACACTGTCTATAAAAGGGAAAAAAGTGAAGTAGACTAGATAGAGGGTGACTCTGATGCCTGCAGAGACCGGCAGGTATACCCTGAAATCTCCGAAGCTGAGCTTGTCTCACTAGTGCCTGGACTGGTAGGAGGTACCTGGATCTGCACAAAAAGACGTGCAGAAACATAGCATGAGTACACCACAACAGTACCCAGTAAATGCAAATCCTAACCTCGGTGGAGTATTGACGAGGTCAGGTCGAGGCACTATTAGAATAAATAAGAAACACAACAGGTATACAGTAGTCTACTAATGATAATAATGGAAATGAAACAATAAGGAAAGATACCAAGATTGGCTACACTGAACTACGACAAATAATGCATCATAGAAGAAATAAGGAATGACATGCCAAAGAAACAAAGCAACCAGATACAAGTGAAGTGACATAAAATTATCAACAAGAATCACTATCGAGCTACCGCCTCATAGTCTCATGTCACAAAACTATTCACAATCTTTCCTTATATCACCGCGTGAGCCTTGCATTTAGTTTTGAAAATCATTTTTCCCGAAATAGCATCCTGCGTTTTAGCCCACCTTATCACACAACGTGGCTGTTCCCCTACTAGCAACACGCGTATCAAGCCCAACTTATCTCACCGCATGCGTTTCAACCCCAATCCTTATACCGCCGCATGCATATCATTATCACAACGTATCACCAATCGCACCTCAAGTACCCAATATCACAACTTGCCAAAGAAGTCAACAATTATCAACACCCAAAATCCAATTAGTCGTGATAGCACCTAACTCAACCCCCTAGGTAAGCCAATTAACAACTATCCAATTCCAACGAAGTTTAATAAGACAAATAAGTAAGAGAAAATATCTGAACCTTATACATTTCCAAGGACTGGTAGTACAAATCATGAGCTTCTAAGATTAGAATATACAAAGCTGGTACAAAAAAAATACATCATCTGTTCGAAATGTACATAAACAGATTTTTACAAATCTAAGGCTACCATGAACAAGAGGCAGCTACAACCAGAACACAGGTACGTCTTCAAGTCCCGCTCTCGTCGATCACAGCAACATTATCATCTAATATCTGCACGCAAGGTGCAGAATTCTAGTATGAGTACAACCGACCTCATGTACTCAATAAGTAAAAAATCTAACCTTAGGTTGAAAGTAGTGACGAGCTGGAATAGAGGTCGGGGGTCCAACACCAATAGCCAACAATGGTTCATAAAAACATAATGGAAGTAATAAAGGAAGTAGCTTAGAGATAAAATGCTCAGCTCGTTCACAGTTCTAGAAAAATAGGCCTACCTTTCAAGTATATCAGTGAAAACCCAAATCGTTTACCGAAATCACCAAAATATGACTACGTTTTGTAAAGTTGTGATTTGTCCAAAAAAAAAAACTTTTCAACAACAGATAAGATGTTTCATTTTCAAATGGCATGAGGAAAAAACATATCTACGCCTACATGTCAATGAGTATGTGAAGTCATGAATGACGCAATGTCGTACAGCATGAGGAAAATGTATCTCTAAGCCTGTATGTCAAGTGTGCATCTCAATGCAATGCAACTCAGTGATAAAAATCATATGCATACTCTCAGAGTATCAATTCATTCAGTCCTCCCAGTCACTTAGTTCTCCCAATCACGTAGTCCTACCGATCACTCAGTTCTCACAGTCACTTAGTCCTCCCAATCGCTCGGCACTCGCACTCGGCACTCGGCAATCGCACTCAGTAGATACCTGCGCTCACTAGGGGTGTGTACAGACTCCGGAGGGGCTCCTATAGCCGAAGTGCTATAACAAGCCAATCATGGCATAAATTAGTAAAAGATGGTGCAGTGTGCAACCCGCTCCCATCATAAATCAATAAAATGTGGTGCGGCGTGCAGCCTGATCCCATAAACATCCTCACCATCTGGCCCTCGGTCTCACTCAGTCATCAATCTCTCCAGTCTCTCGGGCACTCAACGTCATGAAAAATCAGCCCAAAAATAATGATGTGATGTATCAATAAATGGTACCAGAGATTGAGATATGATATGCATATGAATGCGTATGACTGAGTATGTAAATGCAATGTAAGCAGATAACTCAACAGCGGAAATGACTTCGGTGAATAAGTATGTAGCCTAAAAATTTCTTCTAACATGGATCACAGCCCAATTACTCTAGAACGTAGAGATTTCATAGATACAAATAAGATTAGGTAACTTAACAGTACCACAGAAATAACCGAGTCATAATTCACTCGGTGCACGCCCACACTCCCGTCACCTAGCATGTGCGTCACCTCAACACCAAACACTTATCACGTATATTTAGGGGTTCATACCCTCAGCACCAAGTATAGAAGTGTTACTTACCTCGAAAAAGCCAAATACAATACTGAACAACCCAATCGATGCTCCAAATTCCATCCCGTGTGTACCGACCTCCGAACAGCTCGAAACTAGCAAAAAGCAACTCCAATACATCAGATAAATGTCAAAGGAAACAACCCGATCAATAAAGGTTGAATCTATAATCAAAAGCCCAATATGAGCCAAAAAGCCAAACCCAGGCCCGAATCTCGGAACCTGATGAAACCCACAAAATCCGACAACCCATTTATTACGAGTCCAATCATACTATTTTCACTCAAATCCGACTTCGAATCGACGTTCAAAACTCAAAAATTCGCTTTATGAAGTTTTAGATAAAGACCCCCAATTTCTCTTTAAAATTCATTAACCAATTGCAAAAAATGAAGATGGATTCATGAAATAAAAGCAAAACAAAGTGTAGAACACTTAAACCAATCCTTATGATGAAAATTGCTTCAAAGGTCATCTCAATCCGAGCCCCCAATCTTAAAATATGATAAAAGGACCAAAAACCTCGATTTATAGTTTTCTACCTAGAATTTCCGCACCTGCGACACATTAGCCGCTTTTGCGGTTTTCGTTTTGCGACCAAAATCACGTTCTGCGGAGAAGCACTAGAGGCCTGCCCTCGCATCTGCGGTAAAAACTCCGCTTCTGCGCATACGCAGGTGCAAGTCCAAACTGCGCTTCTACACTAACATTCGCTTCTAAGCCCAAACATACTACATCTACGCCTTTGCAGATGCGAAGAATCTTCTGCTTATCTGGAGTCCTGCTCCCAGCAGCACTTCCACTCCTGCGACTCCTTTGCCTCTTCTGTGACCATCGCACCTACGCAAACTAGCCGCAGGTGCGATCACACTAGATTTTCCACCAGCAACTTATGCCAAAAATGCTCCTAACGATCCGAACCTCGTCCGAAACTCACCTGAACCACTGGGGACCCATCCGAGTATACCAACAAGTCCTATAATATAACGCGGACCTACTCGAGGAGTCAAATCATACATAACAACATTGCAATGACGAATCATACCTCAAATCAAACTTAATGAACTCTAGAACTTTCATCCAAAACTCGCGCCGAAACATATCAAATCGATCCGGAATGAACTCAAATTTTGCACACAAGACACAAATGACATACTGAAGTAATTCTAATTCCCGGAACCACAATCTGAATCCGATATCCAAAGAGTCAACTCCCGGTCAAACTTATGAATTTTTTAAACCTTCAAATTTCAAACTTTCGCCAATTAGTGTCGAATCCTTCTAGAAACTTCCAAATGCAAATCCGGGCATACGCTCGAGTCCAAAATCACTATCCGGACCTAACGGAACCGTCAAAATGCCAATCCGAGGTCAAATACAAAATGGTCAAACTTGGTCAACACTTCCAACTTAAGGCTTCAACAATGAAATTTATTTTTCCAAATAGATTCCGAATAACGTGAAAACTAAAATCGACGATTCACACCAGTCATAATACATAATACGATGCTGCTCAAGACTTCAAATAGCTGAACGGGATGCAAATGCTCAAAACGATCGGTCGGGTCGTTACATCTTCCCCACTTAAACATACGTTTGTCCTCGAACATGCCAAGAATTATTTCAAAGCCGCCAAATCGCCATGTAACCTTACCAAGAACATACTTGGGGGTGATCCCACGTCCCCCTATTCCATATAGGCCCGACAACACAACATATTGAATGTCATTACTTAAACCTTAGCCCGTAAATCACATATTCCAATTTCCAACATCCGGAATTTCCTATAAGACTTGAATCTCGCATCTACACACTGTATAAGTCTGAACAAGCTATATAAAGCCATAACCATAACCCAAGATGTAATCACATGACACACCGCATAAGTCGCGTATTTGTAGCAATAACTTTTGATCACAATAACTGCCCAAACAAGTCCAGTACCGGTAATAAGCCTCATATCAAATAAAACGTCGTTCAAAGCCTTAGTACACTGCCGATGATGAAAGAAACACGCAGAAACTCGTAACCACTTATCAGACCAACAAGTCGTGGAACTCTCCCTCCTTCGACAAGAACTATAGCCAATTTCTAACCCGACTTCTAATATTATCCTCCATACATGCTGAAATCAAATCCCATAGTATCCATTCCAGGTCCAATGACCTCATATCATCCAACAAAACCACTCTAGTGACATACCACATCAATACAATCTAAAGCCACAACCCGTGCAATCCGTGCACCAATAAGCAACAATCCAAATGTACTCAATCATGGAAAATGACTCAAACGAGGGAAGCATCCCGCAATTCAACAAGTACAACTACAACCGAAATGCTACGAACCCATCATACCTAGTTGAACCAAGATACGCGAATCTAAAAAAAAGGATCATATCTTAACATAACCCTGCTTCAATGCGTGACCCCATCCCGACACTGGTCCATATGAAGTACCTCAGCCACCATGCTCAAAATCAATAACCACGCGCAATTCGACATCAAGTACCCAAGATGCATGACTATAATCACGGAGAAGTAACTTGCACGATATACGACAGTCCGAAATAAACATAACCAATGCGCAATCACTCATTCAACACCCTAATACCCATCTTGTTCAAATTCTGCTATAAAGCCCAAGTAAAACTGCGCCATGTGTGCATATAACCAACGGATCACAATCCCTCGTAGCATAGAAGGGTAATTCATGGAACATATCAGAACACAAATAAGCTCAACACTAATCAAATGGCACATCCATCACAATGGCAGTGTAGAGTCAACCAATCGGACCCGGTGTAGCGTACACATCCTCACTAGGCCTACCAATGGACCCCAAATTAACTCTGGTCACCTGCAAATAAATAAATAACTCTCTGAAAGGCTACAATGACTGAATCATAACGCATACTATCATCTAGCTAGCTTTGGCCACATCTTCATAGTCCACAATCACGAGACAGTCTGCTTCTGAGAACTCCCAATCTCTAGATCCATAGAGCACATGAATCACCTTATTTTATCCCAACTCCACCACTCGAATGACTAACTCATCTCTCTTACACAATCATCCCATGAGGAATACTTCTATATTTCTTCTGTTCCACATAGCAAAATCTGAATATCAATAGTCGAGCAACCATGCGAGTAGCGGAATACCAATGAAGCTTCCACAAGTCAAAACACAATGCACCATCTGAAATGTGCACCCTTCTCAAGCAATACCAAGTAGTAATAGCATTCATCTAGTAATCTGAAACCGTCCATGTTGTCTAAGAATTCATGATCTTCTTTTCAAAACTGACCAGGGCCTTTCACATGCAGATCTCAATCCCACACAACACAACGCATCTATCATGTCATCACAAGAAAAGCACGAGAATCTCATAATAAACTCTCAGTCACCAGCAGAATACATTGTCAATTAGCCAAGAACCTTCCATTTGATCTCATCCTAGAAAAAATCATAACACACAACATGCTCCCCACGCTAGCAGGAAATATCCACCTCGAACCGTGATAGAAATCATTGAGAACTCTTCGAAACCCATTTGCACATAACCAAGCCATCAGAACTGAATCCCTCTAACTCAAGCAAGCTACGCGGGTTACCAAAACCCAAGAGCATTACCACAAAACTCCTGTAGCGGATCACCACCTAATAAGTACCCAAGGAACCGATCGTATCAATTACCTTACTGATCTAACCTGCTACCAAGTTGTACTATTTTTCTGAGTTCCTCCTGAATTACCCTCAAGGTGACACTTCTTATTTCCAGAACACCATGATCCTTAACCAAAACTCACCTCACGAAATCCTAGAATAAAACTACACCGCCCTAGGGCCCATTAGGCGTTGTATTCCCTCTCAAGCACCCCAAAAGTACCACAATCAAGACACCCACTCTGAAGTGGCCTTCTGCAAATCTAAAGCCACTTTATTCACCTTCTTGATACTGAAATTTAAATTCCATAATGATATAGAAATATTGCAAATCTCGATACCATCCAACTTAAACCCTAGACTCTAGCCATATACAATTCCGCAAAATTCTCAATTGCCACATATAAACTTTAAATCCATCAGAACTTTCTCGAGGGTCATTTAATCTGTTCACATCTCAATTGCACCGCCCAAATGGGCCGAATGACCTGTGCCCCATTTGCACAATAACACCCAAAAAAGTAACCCACAACTCTAAACAACCGAGTGGACCCCTACTCCATGCACGCTATATCCGTCACGAATTACAAACTCAAATCATTCCATGATTCCCATATACCCATAAAGTGTAATATAACCCGTAGCTAGAAATTCCTTTGCTCAAGTCATCCTTGATCTCAACCTCTGCAAGTCCTATCTGATTCAAAAGTATGCCTCATACCAAAACCAGTACAACACATTACCACACAATCGAATCATCAATAGCAGACTCCCACTTGGCTCAAAGTCATAGAACAAAACACTCGATAACTCATAATATCCATACTCTATTAATGCCATAATCTCGTACCGAAATTCATCTGAATACTTCATAAGCTCACATAACACAAACCATATAGTACCTTAAATCATCTATAAGCTCTCAGACATCCACATGACGATCAGGTCAACTTTCTCAACCAAATTCAAATTCAAATCTCAACACATATACACTGCTGGTAGAAAACAAACTCTCCACACAACATCATAAGGATCACACCTTCGCAAATTACTTTGCAGGAGATAACCCACCTGCTTAGCCTCAAACTAGCACTTTGCTATACCCTTTCGCTGCCGCAATCACTACGCCATCACTTAATCTCACTGAGTCTGAACTCACCACAAGACATGGAAATCTACTCCGTTCCATAATTAGAAAACATGAAAAATCTTTCAACACACTCAACTCGAGACTATACGTCACGTCAAGAAAGAAATCAAACACCCAATGGACCCTTTACATCTCAAGCAAACTTTTCTCAACACCTTCAAACCATCCGAACACATCCTGCAGTCACATCAGACTCATCATATAGCCATCCAATCACTCATCGAGCCACAAATTCCACTAATAGGGACACCATCGGAATTATAAGTTCAAAAGCACGTGTTCACACAACCGAAATCTCGTGCTCGAGCTACAGTCAAAACCTGGCCTCAAGTCCTCCTGACTGGCCCATCACCAGCACACAGAAATCACATCTCGCACCCCATCCAAGGAATCACAAGCCATCAATGCACAGCAGATACCGAGTGCTTATGTACGCATACGAATGCGTGGAAGGAATTCAAAGAGTTACACTTCAAGCTAAATCAATACCGCACGATAAGGAAAGAAAGATGGGAAGTTTATCTGAAATGCCTTGTATCCTCTCGAAGATATGTATGGACGTCATCATATCGATCTGCAAGACTCTACTGGACACTCGCTCATGACTCGTAGAACCTATGAACGTAGAGCTCGATACCATCTTGTCGTGACCCAAAATTCCATTAGTCGTGTTGGCACCTAACCCAACCGGCTAGGTAAGCCAATTAACATCTATCAAATTCCAATGAAGTTTAATAAGACAAATAAATAAAAGAAAATATCTGAATCTTATACATTTCCCAGGGGCTGGTAGTACAAATCATGAGCTTCTAAGATTAGAATTTACAAAGTTGATATGAAATAAATACATCATCTATTTGAATGTACATAAACAGATTTTTATAAATCTAAGGCTACCATGAACAAGAGGCAACTACAACCGGAACACATGAACGTCTTCAAGTCCCACTCCCGTCGATCACAGCAACATCAGCATCCAATATCTGCACGCAAGGTGCAGAAGTATAGTATGATTACAATCGACCCCATATACTCAATAAGTAACAAACCTAACCTTAGGTTGAAAGTAGTGATGAACTGGAACACTGGTCGGGGGTCCAACACCTATAGCCAACAACGGTTCATAACAACATAATGGAAGTAATAAAAGAAGTAACTTATAGATAAAATGCTCAGCTTGTTCACAGTTCTAGAAAAATAGGCCTGCCTTTCAAGTATATCAATGAAAACCTAAATCCTTTACCGAAATCACCAAAATATGAGTATGTTTTGAAAAACTGTGGTTTTTCTAAAAACAAACTTTTTAATAACAAATAAGATATTTCTTTTGTCAAATGGCATGAGGAAAATACATATCTATGCCTAGATGCCAATGAGTATGTGAAGTCATGAATGACACAATGTCGTACATCATGAGAAAAATGCATCTCTATGCGTGTATGTCAAGTGTGAATGTCAATGCGATGCAACTCAATGATAAAAACCATATGCATACTCTCAGAATATCAATTCACTCAGTCCTCCCAGTCACCAGTCCTCACAATCAATCAGTCCTCCCAATCGCTCGGCACTCGGCACTTGCACTTAGTATGTACCTGCGATCACTAGGGGGTGTGTACAGACTCCAGAGAGGCTCCTTCACCGCATGTGCTTTAACAAGCCAATCATGGCATAAATCAGTAAAACATGCTGCGGTGCGCTCTTATCATAAATAAATAAAACATGCTGTGGCGTGCAGCCCGTCCCACAAACATCCTCACCATCAGGCCCTCGGCCTAACTCAGTCATCAATCTCTCCAGTCTCTCGGGCTCTCAATGTCATGAAAAATTAGCCCAAAAATAATGATGTGATGTATCACTAAATGGTAATAGAGATTGAGATATGATATGCATATGAATGCGTATGACTGAGTATGTAAATGCAATGTAAGCAGATAACTCAACAGCGAAAATGACCTCAGTGGGTCTCAACATAATAAGCATGTAGCTTAAACATGGTTTCTAAGATGGATCACAGCCCGATTACTCTAGCACGTAGAGATTTCATAGATACCAATAAAATTAGGTAACTACACAGTACCACAAAAATTATCGATTCACAATTCACACGGAGCACGCCCACACGCCGGTCACCTAGCATGTGCGTCACCTCAACACCAAACACATATCACGTATATTCAGGGGCTCATACCCTCAGCACCAAGATTAGAAGTGTTACTTACCTCTAACAAGCCAAATCCAATACCGAGGTCGAATTTTTAATCAAACCTAGGCCCGCATCTTTAATCAAATAAAGGTCGAATCTTTAATCAAAAGCCCAAAATGAGCCGAATAGCCAAACCCGATCAATAAAAGTCGAATCTTTAATCAAAAGCCCAAAATCAGCCAAAAAGCCAAACCCGGGCCCGCATCTCGGAACCCGATGAAACTCACAATACCCGACAACCCTTTAAATTACGAGTCCAATCATACTAGTTTCAATCAAATCCGACTCTGAGTCGACGTTCAAAATTCAAAAATTCACTTTATGAAGTTTTAGACAAAAATATCTGAACCTTATACATTTCCAAGGACTGGTAGTACAAATCATGAGCTTCTAAGATTAGAATATACAAAGCTGGACGAAAAAAAATATATCATCTGTTCGAAATGTATATAAACAAGTTTTTACAAATCTAAGGCTACCATGAACAAGAGGCAGCTACAACCGGAACACAGGTACGTCTTCAAGTCCCGCTCTCGTCGATCGCAGCAACATCATCATCTAATATCTGCACGCAAGGTGCATAATTCTAGGATGAGTACAACCGACCTCATGTACTCAATAAGTAAAAAACCTAACGTTAGGTTGAAAGTAGTGACGAGCTGGAACACAGGTCGGGGGTCCAACACCAATAGCCAACAATGGTTCATAACAACATAATGGAAGTAATAAAGGAAGTAGCTTAGAGATAAATGCTCAGCTCGTTCACAATTCTAGAAAAATAGGCCTACCTTTCAAGTATATCAGTGAAAACCCAAATCGTTTACCGAAATCACCAAAATATGACTACGTTTTGTAAAGCTGTGATTTTTCCGAAAAAAAAAAAACTTTTCAACAACAGATAAGATGTTTCATTTTCAAATGGCATGAGGAAAAAACATATCTATGCCTACATGTCAATGAGTATATGAAGTCATGAATGACGCAATGTCGTACATCATGAGGAAAATGTATCTCTAAGCCTGTATGTCAAGTGTGCATCTCAATGTAATGCAACTCAGTGATAAAAATCATATGCATACTCTCAGAGTATCATTCATTCAGTCCTCCCAGTCACGTAGTCCTACCGATCACTCAGTTCTCACAGTCACTTAGTCCTCCCAATCGCTCGGCACTCGCACTCGGCACTCGGCAATCGCACTCAGTAGATACCTGCGCTCACTAGGGGTGTGTACAGACTCCAGAGGGGCTCCTATAGCCCAAGCGCTATAACAAGCCAATCATGGCATAAATCAGTAAAAGATGGTGCAGTGTGCAACACGCTCCCATCATAAATCAATAAAATGTGGTGCGGCGTGCAGCCTGATCCCATAAACATCCTCACCATCTGGCCCTCGGTCTCACTCAGTCATCAATCTTCCAGTCTCTCGGGCACTCGACGTCATGAAAAATCAGCCCAAAAATAATGATGTGATGTATCAATAAATGGTACCAGAGATTGAGATATGATATTCATATGAATGCGTATGACTGAGTATGTAAATGCAATGTAAGCAGATAACTCAACAGCGAAAATGACTTCGGTGGGTCTCAACAGAATAAGTATGTAGCCTAAAAATTGCTTCTAACATGGATCACAGCCCAATTACTCTAGAACGTAGAGATTCATAGATACAAATAAGATTAGGTAACTAAACAGTACCACAGAAAAAACCGAGTCATAATTCACTCGGTGCACGCCCACACGCCCGTCACCTAGCATGTGCATCACCTCAACACCAAGCACTTATCACGTATATTTAGGGGTTCATACCCTCAGCACCAAGTTTAGAAGTGTTACTTACCTCGAACAAGTCAAATCCAATACCGAGGTCGAATTTTTAATCAAACCTAGGCTCGCATCTTTAATCAAATAAAGGTCGAATCTTTAATCAAAAGCCCAAAATGAGCCGAATAGCCAAACCCGATCAATAAAAGTCGAATCTTTAATCAAAAGCCCAAAATCAGCCAAAAAGCCAAACCCGGGCCCGCATCTTGGAACCCGATGAAACTCACAATATCCGACAACCCATTAAATTACAAGTCCAATCATACTAGTTTCAATCAAATTCGACTCCGAGTCGGCGTTTAAAATTCAAAAATTCACTTTATGAAGTTTTAGACAAAAACCCCCAATTTCTCTTTAAAATTCATCAACCAATTGCCAAAACTGAAGATGGATTTATGAAATAAAATCAAAACCAAGTGTTGAACACTTACCCCAATCATTGTGATTAAAATTGCTTCAAAAGTCGTCTTAATCCGAGCCTCCAATCTCAAAATATGATAAAAGAACCAAAAGCCTCGATTGATAGCATTCTGCTCACCATTTCTGCACCTGCGACACATTAGCCGCTTCTGCAGCATCGCTTTTGCGACCAAAATCACGCTTCTGCGGAGAAGCACTTGAGGCCTACCTTTGCACGCAGGTGCAAGTCCAAATTGCGCTTCTGCGCTAACACTCCCTTCCAAGCCCAAACACACCACATCTGCGCCTTTGCAGATGCGAAGAATCTTCTGCTTATGTGGAGTCCTGCTCCCAGCAGCACTACCACTCCTGTGACTCCTTTGCCTCTTCTGTGACCAAAGCACCTGCGCAAACCAGCCGTAGGTGCGATCATACCAGATCTACCACCAGCCACTTAAGCAAAAAATGCTCCAAATGATCTGAACCTCGTTCGAAACTCACCCAAGCTACTCGTGACCCCGTCCGAGTATACCAACAAGTCCTATAATATAACGCGGACCTACTCGAGGAGTCAAATCACACATAACAAAATCTAAACGACAAATCGCACCTCAAATCGTACATAATGAACCCTAGAGCTTTCAACTTCCAAAATGCGCGACGAAACATATCAAATCAACCCGGAATGAACTCAAATTTTGCACACAAGTCCTAAATGACATAACAAAGTTATTCAAATTCCCTAAACCACAATCCGAATCTGATATCCAAAGAGTCAACTCCAAGTCAAATTTTGAACATTCTGAACCTTCAAATTTCAAACTTTCGCCAATTAGTGTCGAATCCTTCTAGGAACATCCAGATGCAAATCCGAGCATACACCCGAGTCCAAAATCACCATCTGGTCCTAACGGAATCGTCGAAAATCCAATCTGAGGTCAAATACAAAATAGTCAAACTTGGTCAACACTTCCAACTTAAGGGTTCAACAATGAAATTTATTCTTCCAAATCGATTTCGAATACGTGAAAACAAAAATCGACGTACATAATACGATGCTGTTCAAGACTTCAAATAGCTGAATGGGATGCAAATGCTCAAAACAAACAGTCAGGTCGTTACAACATTAATGGTGTTTCCATAATAAATAGCCCAAGGCTCAACCACAATATGGACAAGATTCTCTATGATAACAACCAGAAGTGAATAACTCAACAAGAATAGTATTTCACAACTTTACAACTTTGTCTCAATGTGAATCACGGCCTTTACAACTCCATACCAATTTCAAAAACAAGTTAGTCCAAGAATAACAACTTCAAGTAAAGAACTCAATGGTTAATGAATAAAGAATAAAGGAAAATAATAACTTCAACTAAACATGTAAAGACAATTAACAGGTAAGAGATAAGACAAGTTGAGCATGTGAAGATAGTCTAATGATGATGAATATAACATATTATGGCAACTCAATTAAAGGCATGAAAGGAATCTACATAGCTAAAATCGATCAATTACCACATTTAGCTCATATAAAAACTCGTTACCTTGCGTACACGGCTTCTACATATCACAATTAACACAAACCAACACCAATCCTAAGGAGAAATTGCCCCACACAAAGTTAGGCAAGACACTTACCTCAAAACACGCAACTCAATCCACTGGTAAGCCTTTCCCTCGATTATCCAACTCCAAACGGCTCGAATCTATCCAAAACAACTTCATACCATAAATATAAACTATAGGAAGCTATTTCGAACAATAAAAGTATGATCTTTAAAGAGAAATAAAAAGTCAACTAAAAAAGTCAACCACGGGCTCGCATCTCGGAACTCAACCAAAATTATAAAATCCAAACACTCATTCGATAACGAGTCCAACCATACAAGAATTGCTCAAATCTGACTTCAAATCGCAATTCAAATCTCCATAATTTAATCTAAGAAGTTCTCACAATATTTCCCCAAATTTCCAACTCAATCACTAATTAAATGATGAAAATAACGTTGGATTCATGTTATATAGCCAGAACCAAGTTAGGATCTCATACCCCGATGATTTTCTTGAAAATCCCTCAAAAAATCGCCACAAACCGAGCTCTCTGGGCCAAAAAATAAAAAATGAGATGAAACCCTTATTTTGAAATATTAATATTGCTGCCTAGTCGTCCTCTATCATGATCGCGGACGAAGACTCGCGATCGCGTAGAATAATTTCCCCAGCTTAATAAAAAACTCTTTGCAATCGCGTAAAGCCAGTCGCAAACGTGATGACCAGCTTCCCCCACCCACGAGACCGCGTCCAAGGCCACCCAAATGTGATGCACAAGCGTGCCTTAGCCCCCAGCCTCACCATCCTTATACGCGAACGCGATATACCTCACGCGTTCGCGATGAACAAGCTTAGCAAACTTCGCTATGCGATCGTGGGACAACCTTCATGAATGTGTAGAACCAACTATGTATTCCATTTCACTCCAAAACTCAATCAAACCAAAACCAAATACCCCCGGAAAATTACATAACCAGAATACAACATAGAGGAGGTAATAAATAGTGGATCGGGGCTAAAATACTCAAAATGAATCGTCGGGTCATTACACACAGATATATATGACTTATTTTAGACCACAAGTTTGAAAATATATTTTTTGTAAACTCTACGCCGAGTTAAATACTTGCACATAAATTGAGATGGAGGATTATTACTTACCCACACATCTACGAACTCAAAACAAGAATTTATTACAATGCAGCTATTATTCACACTACAGAAGTTTGGGAAGATTGGATTGATGGAAGAAATTTGCTTATTCCTCTTTCATCGTTTTGCCTATCATGTTTTGATATCTCTTAATTGTGGTGAAGCCCTTCAATCACGCAACGGATTAAGCAGCAAGAACTGATTCCAAGAACCCCTTAACTCCGTCACACACCCACGAAGCATATCCTCAAATATCTTAATAGTGCACTCGGATTCTCCATCCGTCTGAGGGTGAAAAGTGTACTCAACTCCACCCGCATGCCTAACTCATGTTGAATGGCTCTTCAGAACCACGATGTAAACTTAGTACCTTAGTCAGAGATGATAGATACTGGCATGCCATGAAGCCTGACAATCTCGCGAATATAAATGTGAGCCAGCTGCTCTGAAGAATAAGTAGTCACCACTGTAATGAAATGAACTGACTTAGTCAACAGATCCACAATCACCCATACTGCATCGAACTTCCTATGAGTGTGTGGGAGCCCAACAACAAAATCCATAGTGATCCACTACCATTCAACTTTGGAATCTCTAGACTCTGAAGCAATTTACCTAGCCGTTGATGCTTATACTTCACCTTGCTGACAGTTTAGGCACCGAGCTACATATTCCACTCTGTCCTTCTTCATCCTTCTCCACCAATAGTGTTGTCTCAAGTCCTCATACTGACGCTCTCTGATATGAAATAAAGTGAAGACCAAAAAACTACACAAGCCAAAACTCGACTCGACTCCGAAACATCCAATCTAACAAACAGGTTGGCCAAGGCATGAACATCCAAGGTTAATGGCCTCTCTACTACTGGTAGATATGCTAAACTGCCTAAGCTCTCCGCCTTACGACTCAACGACTCGGCCACCACATTGGCCTTCCTGGGATGATATAGGATGGTCATATCATAGCCCTTCAGCAACTCTAACCACTTCTGCCGCCACAAGTTAAGATATTTCTGTTTGAACAGATGTTGTAGACTCCGGTGGTTGATGTAGACCTCACAAAGGACACTGTACAAGTAGTGCTGCCAGATCTTCAGGCATGAACAATAGCTACTAACTCCAGGTCGTGGACAGAATAGTTCTTCTCATGCACCTTTAACTGTCTAGACGCCTAGGCAATCACCCTACCATCCTACATCAACACCACGCCGAGCCCGATACATGATGCATCACAGTACACAGTATAAGACCCCGAAGCTAAAGGCAACACCAACACCGAGGCTATGGTCAAAGCCGTCTTGAGCTTTTGAAAGCTTTCCTAACACTCCTCATCCATCGGAACGGAGCACCCTTTTGGGCCAATCGGATCAGAGGTGCTGCAATAGACGAGAAACCCTCTACAAATCAATGGTAATACCCTGCCAAACCAAGAAAACTCCGGATCTTCATAGTTGAAGACGGTCTGGGCCAACTCTACACTGCTTTAACCTTCTTCGGATGTACTTTGATCCCCTCAATCGACACTACATGAACCAAAAATGCCATCTAATCAAGCCAGAATTCATACTTTGAAAATTTTGCATATAACTTATTTTCTCTCAAGGTCTGGAGCACGGTCCTGCAGTGCTGCTCATGATCTTCCCGGCTCCGGGAGTACACCCAAATGTCATCAATAAACAAAATGACAAATGAGTCGAGATAAGGCCGGAATACACTGTTCATCAAGTGCATGATTGATGTTGCGGTGTTGGTCAGCCTAAAAGATATCACAAGGAACTCGTAATGACCATATCGAGTCTTGAAGGCGGTCTTAGGGATATCTGGCTCCCGAATCTTCATTTGATGATACCCTGAATGCAAGTAAATGTTGGAGAACACTTTGGCACCCTGTAGTTGATCAAATAGGTTATCAATGCATGGTATGGATTCTTGTTCTTCACCATAACCTTGTTCAACTAGCGATAATCAATGCACATGCGCATAGAACCATCCTTCTTCTTTACAAACAAGACCAGGGCACCCCAAGGTGATATACTAAGCTGAATGAAACCTTATCAAGAAATTCCTGCAACTGCTCCTTTAACTCATTCAACTCTGGTGGGGCCATACGATATGGAGGAATAGAAATGGGCTAAGTGCCCAGTAACAAGTCAATACTAAAGTCGATATCCCTGTGGGGTGGCATGCCCGAAAGATCCGCCAGAATACATTTGGATAATCGCTCACTACCGAAACTGACTTAACTGTAGGAGTACCAACACTAACATATCTCAATATGTTAGGTACGCATCATACCCCTTCTCAACTATCCAACGGGCCTTTAGAAATGAGATAACCTTGCTAGGAACATAATCTAAAGTACCTCTCCACTCTAACCATGGCAAACCTGGCATAGCCAACGTCACAGTCTTGGCGTGACAGTCAAGGGTAGCATGATAGGGTGTCCATGTCCAAAATAATATCAAAATCTACCATATTGAGAAATAATAGATCGCTTATGATCTCAAAACCACTAAGAACAACTAAACACGAGCGGTACACGCGGTCAACAACAAGGGAGTCTCCCACAAGTGTGAACACATAGACAGGAGAACTCAAAGAATCATGGAATACACCCAAATATGGAGCAAAGTAAGATGACACATAGGAATAAGTGGAGCTTGGATCAAATAAGACTAATGCATCCTTATGACAGACCCGAACAATACCTGTGATAACTGAGTCGGATGCAACTGCCTCCGTCCTGGCAGGAAGAGCATAATATCTGGCCTGGCCTCATTCTCTAGGGCGATCTATACCTGCCTGACCTCCATCTCTAGCTGGCTGTGCAGGTGGAGTGGCAACTGGTGGGGTAACCATGGCCTGAGGACTCGGTGTAATACACGGAGCCTGAGTAGTCTGTGGAGGTGAACCCCTCCTGAGTCTAGGGCAATCCTCACCATATGACGAGTGTCACCAAACTCAAACAAGATCTTAGAGAACGTGTCTGTTGTGGCTGGCTCGGGTCTGATTGGTTGGACTGACCACTAAAAGGACCTCGTACAGGAGGTGCACTAAACAAGGGCGGTGCATAATAAGGAGCCCGGGGCCTAAGAGTGGCCGGAATATCGCTGGAAGCTATAAGTGCTGAATGAACAGGATGGCTCACACAGCCCCTACCATGACAAGTTGCAACTGGGCACCACTATATGTGCACCACTATATGTGCCAGAATCTCGAGGCCTCTTGGCCTCCCTCTCCTCTCTCTCTCAGGCCCACATATCCTTCAATCTCCTATCAATCTCCAATACCTACAGGTATGCGATTTCCATCTCTAACTCTCGGGCTGTGCTAAATCTGATACTAGGGTTGAGCCCATCGATAAATCAATGGACTCGCTCTCTAACAGTAAGAATCAAGGCTAGGGCATGCTTGGACAAATTACTGAACGGACCACATACTCTGATACGGTTATAGAACCCTGGCATAACTGCTCTAACTCTGCATGCCATGCATCTCTGAGACTCTAGGGAACAAACTTCCTCAAGAACATGTCTGAGAACTGAGCCCAAGTGACTGAAGCTGCCTCGTCCGTACTACCTAACTCAAATGCTTGCCACCACTTATAAGACTCTCCCTTAAGCTGGAATGTAGTGAAAACAACTCCATTAGACTCCACAATGCCCATAGTACGGAGGATATGGTGGAACTCATCAAGAAAACCCTAGGCATCCTCTCACGCCAAACTGCTGAAAGTAGGAGGGTGGTACTTCTTGTACCTCTCGAGCCTGAGCTGCTCCTCATTAGAAGCCGCTACCCTAGCCTTGGGCTGAACTGGGGTGACCGGCTGCACTAGTATGACCTTTAGGACCTGGTCAGCCTTAACCATCTGCTCTGGGGTACGGATGGCGGGAGTCTATGCTCCTCCCCCAGGAGCAAGTGGGATCAACCCTGCCTGAACTAAGGTGCCGAACATGCTCAAAAACTAGATGAGGGTCTCCTGAAGTGTTGGTGCACTAACGGGCGTCTCAGGTGCCTGCTCTCCAGTTGGAGCTATCGATGGCTCCTTTGTAGTAGCTCGTGCAAGTGCTCTGGCTGCACCATATGGACGTCATCGGCCTCTATCCCGGCCCTGGCCTCTCGCTACTCTAGCACGGAGCGCAAGTGTCTGGTCATCCTATCCAGCTATGCGTGTCCTCACATCCGTGAGAGAATAGAAAGACAAAAGTTTAGAATCCCGAAGTGAACAATTTTTCAATATAAGGAATCAAAGAAGTGAAGCTTTTCCTAACAGTTCCATTGTCTCCCGAAGATAAGTACAGACGTTACCGTACCGATCCGCTAGACTCTACTAAACCTGCTTGTGACTCATAATACCTAAGAACCTAGAGCTCTGATACCAACTTGTCACGACCCTAAATCCCCTTCGTATGAAGTCGTGATGGCACCTAGCCTCTAAAACTAGGAAAGCCTATCAGCATGCGGAATAAATAAAATACAACTTAAAATCTCAAAACTTGAGCAATTGCATAAATAAAATCTGCAACTCAATCTGTAAAACTAACAAAACCTGGTGAAGTATAAGTCACAAGCTCTAGTAACAGTACTGAACAATCCTATACATTATAGTCTAAGATAGTGTAAGGAAACAAGGAAAAACAGGATAGAAGAGGACTCCAAGCCCGGCGGGCGCAGGCAGGTGTACCTTGAAGTCTCCAAAGCAACCTCAGCTCACTAAGCTTGGGACTGATAGTAAGTACCTGGATCTGCACAAAAAGATGTGCAGAAGCATAGTATGAGTACACCATAACAGTACCAGTAAGTGCCAAGCCTAACTTCGGTAGAGTAGTGACGAGGTGAGGTCAAGGCCCTACTGGAGATAATATGAAACATGACGAAATATATAATTATGTAATGATAATGACAATGGAAATGAAACAATAAGAAATTTATGGAAGGAAACAAGGATTTAGATGTCAAGGAAAAAAACAACCAATTCAAATACAGCAAATAGAGAAAGATCAACAAGGGCCACTACCGAGGTACCGCCTCGTAGTCCCAAATCATAAAAGTAACTCACAGTCTTTCTTTATATCACCACCGGAGCCTTTACATTTAGTTTTAAAAATCATTTTTTCCGAAATAGCAAACCGCATTTTAGCCCACCATATACCACCGTATGCGTATCAAAATTCGCACCTCAAGTGCCTAATATTACATCTTGCCAAAAACACCAACAATAACAGAATTTCACAATAAGGAGCCCACAGCTCAACCACAATGTACACAAGTCTCTACAATAACAACCGGAGAGTAACTCAAGAAGATGATATTTCACAACTTACACTTTGCCTCAATAGAAACCACGGCCTTTACAACTCAATACCAAACTCAACAACAAGATATTCTAAGAATAGCAATTTCAAGTAAAGAATTCACAGTTAAATAATGAATACAGAATAAAAGGAAGCAAGTAATTCAACTAAACATGTAAAACAAGTTTCGAATAAGAGATAAGACAAGTAGACATGTGAATTTAGACTAAATATGGTAACTATAGCATATTAAAGCAACTTAATTAAACCATGAAAGGAAACTACATAGCTAAAAACCGGAATTTCAACATTTAGCCCGTGTACACACTCGTCACCTTGCATATATGGCGTTCACATATCACAATTATCACAACAATACCAAAATCCTAAGGGGAATTTTTCCCACACAAGGATAGACAAATCACTTACCTCAAACCATGCTAAATAAATCAACAAGAAGGCCTTTCTCTCGATTTTCCAACTCTGAACAACATGAATCTAGCCAAAATAATTTCATACTATAAATATAACTATAGGAAACTAATTCAAACAATGAAATTACAATCTTTGCAAAGAAGTGAGAATTCGTCCCAAAAGGTCAACCAGGGCCCGCGTCTCGGAACCCAACTAAAATTACAAAAATCGAACACCCATTGGATATCGAGTCCAACCATGTAAGAATTATTCAAATCCGACCTTATTTCGCTTTTCAAAACTCAAAAATTTAGCCTAAGGAGTTTCTACATATTTTTACCCAATTTCCAACTCCAAAGCACCAATTAAATGATGAAATTATCAATAGATTCATGTGAATTAATCGAAAACAAGTTAGAATTGCTTAACCCAAAGTCCTCGCTGAAAATCCCTCAAAATTTCGTCTCAAACTAAGCTCTCTAAGTCCCTAAACGAATTATGAATCAAACCCTCGGATTTTCCTCTTTTCTGCCTAGTTAATTCGCACCTGCGACCTTACTGCCGCACCTGTGGAATTTCCATCGCAGGCGTGGCCATGACTTATTCCTCATCCTCCGCTTCTTCGAGCAAAGGGCCGCACCTGCACGTGCGTACCTGTGACGAAAAGTGTCACACCTGCGACCACAATCGCCCCTGCCTTTCTCTTCATCGCAGAAGCGAAGCCGCTTTTGCGGAACATTTTCCGCTCTTGTGCCCATAACTAGGCATGCCCAGCTCCGCATCTATTACCAAGTGATCATTTTTGCGAGCCCACACCTGCAGCCAATCCCTCCGCAGATGCGAAGACACCAGAAGCTGTCAACCTTCAGCAAAATTCAGTAGGTCCAAATTGTTCTGGATTCGATCCTAATCACACCCGGGGACCCCGTCCGAATATACCAACTAGTTCCAAAACACATAACGGACCTACTCGAGGCCAAAAATCACGTCAAACAACATAAATTCTATGAATCGCAACCCATATTCTTGCCTAAGCAATTATGAACCTCCGAATTTCGAAACCAACGCTGATCCATCCCAAAATAACTCCAATTGAACTCAAATTTTGCACACAAGTTATAAGTAATATTACGAACCTATTCCAACTTCTAGAATTGGGATCAGGTCCCGATATCAATAAAGTCCACTCCCGGTTAAACTTTCCAACTTTCGCCAATTCACGCCGAATTGACCTACGAACCTCCAAATCAACATCTGGAAACACTCCTAAGTCCAATATCACAATATGGAGCTATTGGAACCATCAAAAATCCATTCCGGGGTCATCTTTACATCAGTTAAACTATGCTCAAGTCCTTCAACTTAAACCTCTAACTTAGGGACTATGTGTCCCATTTCACTCCGAAACTCACCCCAAACCAAAACCAACCACCCTGGCAAGTTACATAACAACAACATAGCATAGAAGAAGCATAATTTTTGGGATCGGAGCTAAAATACTCAAAACGGCTGATCGGGTCGTTACATGATATTAATAAGTCATTTTTTCTTAGATTTGAGCCGTGCGGAGGCGGATTTTAAGGAAAAAAGCTATCTTTGAGTGTTGATTTGGCCTCGTTGAGGTAAGTATCTTGCCTAAATTTGTGTGGGGGAACTATCCCATAGGGATTGGCTCGTTTGCAGTATTTGAATTACGTGAAAGACGTGTACATGAGGTGACGAGTGTATGCACGGCCTTATATGTGAAAAGTTGACCAGTTTAGACCATTTGGCTTCTTATGTACATTTTATTGAAGTTTCCCTATCATGTTATATCCCCCATTTTTAAATTTACCCTTACATGCGTTATCCAAAGTTGTTAGTTCATGTCCTTTCTTTTATTGCCAAATATACTCTTATATACTTTAATTGGAGTTGTTGCCTCTTTTATTTACATGTTATCTCTCTCATTGTTGAGTTATTCTTATTTAAAGTCATTATTACTTGTTATGTCTTTTATTGTTGGACTTATTCTTCTGTTTCATTGTGTTGTTGTAATTGTTGTATTGATTTACTTGCCTCATTCTCGTGTTATAGTTGTTGTTGTTGTACTCGGTGTTGTTGAGCCGAGGGCTGTGTGTGGTTGTGGTATTGGTATTGTTGTTATGGAAATGTTGTGGCATATGGGCACATGTGGTGCAAGTTGTTATATTGTGGTGTTATGTTTTTTGGCACATATGGGATTGATTAGAGGATTGTCGAGGTGTTTACACATGAGTTGGTCGTGTTATTATTATTATTATTATTATTATTATTATTATTATTATTATTATTATTATTATTATTATTATTATTATTAGTACTACTATAATTATTACTATTATTAGTATTATTATTACTATTGTTATTATTATTATTATTAGTTATTATTATTATTACTATTATTATTATTATTATTATTATTGTTATTATTATTACTATTGTTATTATTAATATTATTATTACTTCATCATTACTATTATTATTACTATTATTAGTATCATTATTACTATTGTTATTATTATTATTATTATTATTATTATTATTATTATTATTGCATTTTCAAAATTGTTTGATGATGATACTGGCAAAAATTACTGCTAGAAATTTGAATACTGTGCTCACTCAAAATAATTCTACTAACATATATGTTAGTACATTAGGTGAACAGGTTGCTTCTATTAGTGACAGATTGGACAAATTGATAGCAGAAGTCCAGAAAATTATTAGTAAGGATACTACAAAAGGTAAGGAGCAAATTGCTACTGCCAGTATCCAACCACCTCCAGAGGTCAAGAAAATAATCACCGGCTAGATTATTTTTATAAAATATCCAATATTCACTACAGGATCGCTTCGATGGAACTACAGGGAGGATTACTAAGGATTTAAACCCTGTCAAATTTTTAATTTTTTCCAATAAACTCTAAACCACGGCCTTGCTTGTTAAACCCTTTCACAATACCCATCTTGGCTTAAAAACGAGTTTTGCGAAAACCACTAGTTATGTTGCCATAACTAGGGCTTACTATCTAAACTTAAAACTGCCTGGGTTTAACTTTTAACCTAAGCATCATCGGAAAGATATAGTAATGAAATTAATACTAAAGCATGCTACAGAATAGCTCAAGATTCCTAAGTTTAACACTTAAATATTTAGCCTATCATTTGGACTAAATATCCAAACAAGAAAATAGAAATTAAATGCAAGAAAATGATATACCTGAGACCTCCGGTTGTGGCCAATAAGCCTTTTGGTTTTTATTAATACACAAACTTGATTACAGAGAGAGTGTTTACAAGTGAGAGAGAGAGAGACTGCTGAATGCCTACAGAAATGCCTACTCTTAATGAAAAATTCTGATCCTTATATAATGGATCAACTAGCTAAAAATAAAAGATAAACAATAATGGCCGACATAATAATTATACTCATGGCCGACAAAGAAAAAGAAAAAGTATAAAACGATAATCTACTTTATAAAAGTAGATTCTGATTCCCGACACTTTATCATGGTAGGGTCGGCTTGCTTTATTAAAGCCATTTCGTCCGCATTACCCCAATAATTTTATTGTGGGGCCTTCAGTCTCATTCAAACGACTTTTCTTTTACCTTTGTCGTTCTCTGTAGAAGATTCTTCTGCATTGTCTTTCATTTTCTTCATAAACTCTTCAAGTTCTTCATTATTAACTTGTTCTGATTGAGTTCCTTGTGATTCACCAGCTAAGCATATGTCCTCATCTGTTGTATTAACTAATGAGGCCATGGATACATCGTCTGAAACTTCTGTATCGAAATTTCTAACTAGATCCTTTATGATTTCTTCGAAGTAGGAGGCTAGAATCTCCTTTTTCGAAGTTGCACCCTTCTTCATTTGCAGCTTTCTGGTCATTTGCTTGAATGTGCTGAGTTCTTCAATTTCAGAATTATTGACATGGCTCTTTGAGCTGTAATCCTTAAGTGCTTTGCGGAAATTATCCAAAGTTTCTTGCCCGTGGATATTACCTTCCTTGTCTGTTTGAAGTAATTTACTCCAAAAATTTGTATAAAAGATTCTATTTAAGCAGGGAAATCTATATCCCATTTCATAATCTATGGAATTGAAAATTATATAAAGAAATACATAAGGGCCATACCTTCAATAAATATATTATCCTTTTGCAAAGCTATTAATTTGGGTGATATTTCTACCCACTGTGTATATAAACTCTTAAAACCTTCTGGTATATTTCCATTGATGGACCATATAAGAAAGTTTTATGAAAACATTGGCTATAATCCCATTAATTAAATTTAACAGGTATTTTCTGTTCTGGGTGGATATAATCCTTTTTCTTTCAAAGTATTGATACCCCATTCATCTGAGGGTATAATTTTCTTGATTATAATCTTAGAAAAGTTATAAATTCTTTTCGTAGTAGAAGGATAGAAATGCTGAATTTCAGCTGAGCCTGTTGATAATAAAATTAGCTCATAATTCATTCTGTATTTGTAAGCAGTTGAGCATATGATGCCGTATCGAAATACCTGGCCATTATTTGCCATGGATTATTTTTTCATTTCAAGTCTGATTGTTCCAGAAGAGTTATTAATTCCTTCTGTTGATTTTGGCTATAAACCTCATTGCTTTATTGACCTTCATTCGTCAATGCTGTTGAATATGATGGTGTGTTATTACCCGTATTCTGTTTGGACATCATGAATTCCATGAACTCTTTATACATTGGGTCGCTAGTATTAACTCCTGAAGTTTCTGCAAAATTAGCAGCAACTAAACTTTGGCTTCCAATTTGGACGAGGATATTGCCTCTGCTAGTACCTCTCCTCTTCCCCTTCCCCGAGGGGGTATGTACTGTGGTCTCATCTGAAAAATAAAACATAAAGAACTATGAATTCAAATATTCTCTAGTAAGAAAATCTGAAAGATTATTATTAGGACATTTTTTATAAATAATCTCAAAATCAAATGGAGCTAATAAAGCTTGCCACTTTCCAAACATCTATTTCGATACATCATGCTTGCAATCTTTAATTAAAATAAATGTTGCTGCTTGACAATCAGTTTTTATTAAAAATTTCTGATTATATAAATCAGTTTGAAACTTCAGAACGCATTTAACTATGGCAAGGATTTCCTTGGCTACAGTTGCATAATATTTCTGGGAATTATTCCATTTTTCCGAATAAAATTGAACAAGATATTCATATTTATTAACAAGAGATATCTGTTTCAATATTCCACCAAAACCAATATTTGTGGCATCTGTCTCTAGAATTTTTTTCCAATTTGGATTAGCAAGAATTAAACAAGGAAGGTTATTAACCTTTTGTTTAATAAATTGAATAGCAGCAGTGTGAGCACTATTGGTCCAAGGTTTTGAATTTTTATTTAATCTATCATAAAGAATAGCAGTATCCTTTACTAGATCCTTTATAAAAGGAAAAATATAATTGAGACTACCTAAAAATCTCTCTAACTGGATTTTATCGGTAATAATGTCAGAAAGTTTAGAAGCAAGTTCTATACTTCTATGAATAGGAACTATTCTTCCTTTTTCAATATTATGACCTAAAAATCGAATATTAGTTTGAAAAAGAAACATTTTTGGTTTAGAAATAATCAAACCATTTTGTATAATTATTTTCTTAAATAATTCTAAGTGTTTAAAATGACTTTCAATATTTTTTGAAAATACTAAAATGTCATCGATATAAACAATTTTAAAATTAGTATAAAGAATAATGATATCATCCATAATCTTTTGTAATTCAGAAGGAGCATTCTTCAAGCCGAATGGCATAACATTCCACTCATATTGACCCATTGGGACATTAAAAGTAATTTTATATCTATCTAATTCAACAATTTGAATCTTCCAATAACCTGATTTCAGATAAAATTTTGAGAATATAATTGCATCATGCAATCTGTCTAATAAATCCTTTTTATTAGGAATCAGATATCTGATCATCTTAGTGTCTTATTAAGGGGCTTATAATTTATAACTTGTCTAGGAACACCACGTGCCTATTCTGCATGTTTATTAACATAGAACGCAGTACAAGACCATTTGGACTTTGAAGGTTTTATTAAACCTTTTTGCAACAAAGATTATATTTATTTTTTGCATAATTCCAGATATTCAGCATTCATTTGACAAGGTCTAACCTTAGTTGGAATATTACCCTCTATAAAATCAGCTTCATATGGAAGACTTACAATATGATATTTTCTATTCCAAAATTGATTGGATGTTCACCACAAATTTGTAATGAAAACTGATTTCTTAGTAAATCAATTTTTTCTATTAATTTAGGAGCCTTCAAATCCTGCTTAATAGTAAGGCTACAGATTTCATTTTTCAAGAAATCTATCTGCTTATTTTTTACAGTAATATTATTGGAAATAATTTCATTCAGAAATCTTTGAATCGGTTGAGTTATAAACTCAAAAATAATTTCTTTTCCATTGAAAGTACCTGTAAAATTATTAGCATCCCAGTTAGTAAAAGGCATGATTTTATGAATAAATGAGACGCCTAATATGATATCCTGATGGATATCTTTTATTAAAACAAAGTTTTCAGGAATGCAAATATTGTTCAGGCAAATATAGGCTTTAGGCAGTTTATAAGAAATTCTCATATGTTGACCACTAGCATTCTTTAATCTATGCGTAGTTTTATAAAAATATCTAGAGGGTATTATTCCTTCTTTAATATAATTCCAATCTGCACCACTATCAAACAATGCAACAAACTCTTTTTTGAAATTATAATCAATCAAAAGAGAAACTCTTATAAGAAACTTTTGTGTTGTAAAGAACTGTAATTTCTTTTAAAACTTATTATCAGGAAAATTAACAGTTCCTAAAAATCCAATATCAGTACTGAATTCTAGATTTGTAGCAATCTGATTTTTTAATTTAATAATCCTCTTATCTAAGGCAATATTAGAGGTCTTTAAGTCGGCGACTTCCTTTTTGAGATTATTAATCTCAGTCTTTAAATCTATAATTGTTGTTGGCCTATCAATGGCTTGGGATTTTTCTCTTAAAATCCTTCGAATATCAGACATAGTATAAGGACCTTTCTAGGAAGGAATACCTTCTATTTCATAATCCTTAGGACTATCAATCTTGATAGCATCTATCTTATCAATAATCTGGGATCTTAATTCAGGATCGTTAATAAACTATCATTTGTAAGGACGTTGATATCTAAATGTTTAAACTGCGAATATATATTACAAAACTCATCCTTTGTGTTGTTATTACAACACTGACGTTGGGTTTGTTTACAAGGTCCACAATCAGTATCTGAAGAAAAATAGTATTCTTCATTTTGTAACAACTTCAAATCTTCATCAGTTGAAGATTCTGTTTTACTGTTTTCTAGAGAAGAATTTAAAAGGATCTTATATAACGAATCCTTAATGTTATCATCTAGGTCAAGGTTCTTAATCTTATCCTTAACCTTACAATCCTTAGCATAATGACCTATCCTACCAAACTTATAACAGGCGTCAGGCTTAATGGATTTAATAAAGTCCTTTCTCTTCTTATAACTACTTCTTCTTTTCTCCGTCTTTTCCCTTCTTTTCTCAGGATTCATTCTCTTTTTCCTCTTTAACCTATAAGGCTCTTTTTGGTCTTTGTTCTTCCTATGAGGTTTCTTAATTTGGGAATATCTGTGGAAAATTGCTCACAGGATTCTCTTAATTGTTGTCTCTTATTTAGACAGTGTTTCTTAATCTTCTGGTTTAACTTAATCTCATTATAGAGAGCTAAACCTTCCTGAGTGCATACACTAATTAACTTACCATAGGTATAACTATTGTAATCGATACTCATAGCAGTACCTCTAAGAATTTTTCTAACTCTTTCTGCGAATAAAGTTGGGAGTCCATCTATAAACTTAGACTTCCAGTGAGTACTATTACACTCGGGTAATTTCATAACCCTGGATAAGAACACATCCTTATACCATCTAAATTCTGTAAGTGTATGACACCTAAGATTTTGAAGCATGGTCCTTAAACTCTCACAATTGTCTAACCATCTACCAGAGAAATGTTCTATAATATTAAGAACTAAAGAATAAACAGCATTCTGGACATTCTGTCCATTCTTTGTTTTGACAACTCTCGTAATTTCTGCTAGATGTTTGTCTGTCAAATAATTATCCCACCGGCCTTTTAATTGGCCAGTAAATCCTGCCACTATCATATCCGCAATGGTTTTTTCAAGATTATTATTGACTTTACAAATAGTACTATACATAAGTATTCTAACCTGAGTATAAATCTGTCAGTCAGTAAAACCATCTATGTTCTATTTATAGATTTCTTTCCCGCTATAACTCTTGGAAAAATGGTCAGGGTCAGGTTCCTCAATGAGAACATCTTGAGGAGTTGGCCTAGGATAATAAAATATCCATTGGACTGACTTTCTAGCAAATTTTTCTGAGATATTATTAATCTCATCAGAAAGTTTCACTCTTCTCTCTTCATCAGATAAGTATGCTAAATTTAAAGGACTAATTTTAAATCCTTCAAATTTCTTATTTAATAGATACTCCATGTCTCAGAGACTTTTCAATTTAAAGTCTTTGACCCCTGGAGGTGGTTGGATACTGGCAGTAGCAATTTACTCCTTACCTTTTGTAGTATCCTTACTAACTATTTTCTGGACTTCGGCTATCAATTTGTCCAGTCTATCACTAATAGAAGCAACCCGTTCGCCTAATACTAACATATATGTTAATATAATTATTTTGAGTGAGCATAGTATTCAAATTTCTAGCAGTAATTTTGCCAGTATCATCAGCAAACAATTTTGAAAATGCAGTGTAATAGATTACTTTGTCCTTTTCTGCCGTTTGGAAAGATGTTTGTGGGGGAAATACATATATAGTAATTTCACCACTATTGAGCTTATAATATCTTTCTAGCATGGAGATATAATCATCAACATGTTTAGACATAAACCATGACACAAAAGTTGTAATCTTATTGTGACGACTAATATCATTATAAAAATCATCTTGAAAAAACTTTATTAATTTTTCATCAAAATTATCAAAAAAACCAATTTTTGAAAAGTTCCCATCTGGGTCTCTTAAATTCTTCAGAAATTATTTTTCTTGCCTGCGAACCCGGACTAAAATCTATTTGATTTCTATCCATGTAAACCATTAGAAAAATCCATTTCGAATTTAGTTGGATTAGGAATAGCACTAGCAATATTATCAGTACTAATTTTTTTAACATCAACTCTATTATTTTCTCTAACCTGAGATGTAGAAGCTCTTGGTGGAAAATCTACAGTATAATCAACAGGTGATATATAAGAAGAGTTGGATCTAGTTAATCTAGGTGAATAATTGATATTATCAATTTGATCGGGTTCATTGAACCTGATCTTAACAGTTCCATCGGAATCTTGTTCGACTTTTATGATTTCACTGTTAACATTATTTCGAGGAGCTATTGCTACCTCAATGACCCATTCTTTGGGAAAATCTATTTCATCCCACTTAATAGGTCTTATGGTAATAACTCTAGATCTGCCAAAATTAGTTTCTGTCAAAATAGTTTCATTTCTGAAATTCATGAATTTGCACATAAGATTCAGCATAAAGACTTGTAATAAATTCTATAACAAAGGCATATAACTTCAGCTCCAGGCAAATAATTATAACCATGGAGTTTAATATTTAATACTAAAGCATTTAGTGAATTATCATTGCTTAACGAAATCTTCAAATTAGGATAAGCATTAAAATAAACAGGACCACAAGCCAAACTTGTTTGAACCGTTCCTATAAGGGACTTCTTCAAATTTTGGTTCCTGCCATCCCTAAGTGCTGCTATAAAGCTCTCAGGTAAACCTCTTAATGTAAGGGGTTTAAAGGCAACTTGTATTAAACATATATGCAAGAATTTATGAGTTTTCCTATAAGGGGCTAAATCATTTTCAGATAATAATCTGAACGTAGCATGATCACTATCAACAGTGATGGGCTCTTCAGTAGGTTTAACTACTTGTTTTAAACCTAATTTCTCAAAAGTACCTAACTGGTATATAACCTTAGGTTGAATTCTAGGGATCTTCCACTTATTAAGGAAATCTAATTGTTGGAGCATATCATACTCTTCTTTCCTACTGTTTTTAATAGTAGTTTATTTTCTAATGATATTCATTAATAAAGAAAGTGTTAAACATAGTATTAAACTTCTTATTATTATATTTATTATTATTATTATTATTATTATTATTATTATTACTTTTATTATTATTATTATTATTACTGTTATTATCACTATTATTATTATTATTATTATTATTATTATTATTATTATTATTGTTATTGATATTTGCACAAGCGGCATGGCAAGGCGGGCTACATATGTTGGGTTTGCACATGTGGCAAGACAAGGTGGGATAATAATTGATGCGCGTGTGGTGAGACAAAGCGAGCATATACTTTATTATTACGCATGCGGGGAGACAAGGTGGGCATGTCGGGGATGATTTGTGATGGCCTGGGGGCATTTTCATTTATGATATTTGTGTGGTGGTGTGACTATCTTGTGTGAGCCATGCATATTGCGGGTTTTTGTGAAGTTGTTTCTAATGTGCTATTCAGTGTCTCTGATCTTACTTGTTGGCTCGAGCTGTGATAGTACACTTGCACAAGCATACACCATAACCTATAACTATATCTGCCCAGGAGTGTAATTCTTGATGTTCATTGATCATACGTGTATTTTTGTATATCTGCCTTTTATGTGATGACTGGACTGTGGCATGTGAGTTGTCCGTGTGGATATGAGATAGTGTTACTATTGGCACGTGAGTTGTCTTTGCGGATATGAGGTATTGTTACTATTGGCACGTGAGTTATCCGTGCAAATCTGAGGCGATAATGGTATTGGCATTTGAGTTGTCTGTGCAGCTGTGATTGGTAATGTGGGCACAAAGTGCCAGGTATTTATGATTCACAATTTGGGACCTGAGATTTGTGATTATGAGGTGTGGCATCTCAGGGTGATTCTTGTGTAAACCTTGTCTAAGAATGATTGATTATTCGGTTGTCGTTTGTTTTCCTTAATTAGTTTTGCTGGTACTTTAGCTGTGTTCCAATTACTTATTGCGTTATCACCTGTTTGCTCCTTGTTGCTATTTGTTGTTTCTTCCCATCCTTTGCTAGCGTTATACTGTTATTCTTTGTTTATGTTTAGCATTATACACATATTTGTTTCGTTATCAGCATTATATTAGTATTTTGCATAGGTTATTATATCTAGTAGGTGTCTTGATTGTACCTTGTTATTACTCCACCGAGCTTAGTCTTGATACTTACTGAGTACCGCTGTGGTGTACTCATGCTACGCTTGTTGCACATTTGTTTGCAGATCAAGGTACCTCGGGGTGTGTCGGTCATTAGCTAGCTGATCGCTAATTGCCATGGAGACTTCAAGGTATACCTGCTCGACGCTCGCAGGCATCAGAGTCACCTTCTTCTGTCACTTTAGTATTGTTTATCTTTATCTCAAACAAAGATGTATTTAGAGACTACTAGGGCACTTTTCGTAAAGCTTATGACTCAGTTTCATTGAGTTTTGTGAATATTGTAATATGTTATTCAGTATTTTGAAGTATTATGAGACTTGTCAGCTTTATATAATGTTCTTAGTCGTTATTTCTAGCAGATTCTCTTGTTTGTTAGGCTTATCTAGTCTTAGAGACTAGGTGCCATCATGACTACCTCCGGTGAAATTTTGGGATCGTGACATGATGGCACCTAAGCCCACCCACTAGGCGAACTAACCAACTTAAAATATAACCCAACTAAAAATCATCAAATAAATAATAGAATAAGAATATGAAATTTAATACAAACCCACCAAAGAACTGGTGTTACAAGTTATAAGCAACTAAGAATAAAAATACAACGCTGATATAAAAATATATATATATTATATGCGTGAATATAAATAGAAGATATAAATATAAGATCCTAGGATACCATAAATAAATGGTAGCTAATAATTGAAATACTGATATATCTTCAATACTCGCCCTCGAACTCCACATCAGCTCAGCTCTAAAATCTACACACAAGGTGCAAAAGTACAGTATGAGTGCAGTTGATTTCATATACTCAGTAAGTATCAAGACTAACTTCAACAAAGCAGCCACGATGTTTTAGTCAAAATATACTCACTTTCTATAACATGTGCACTTCATAAGCATATACAATGACAGAGACAATCAAGAAATATCAGATATCAATAATAAGGTGGACAATCAATAAAGAAGATAATAAGCATGCTTTTTTGGATAACAAGATTAAAAGCATAAATAAAGACATCGAATCAGTATATATAGATGAGACACAATAGCTATGATTTATTTTAATGCTTCTATATGAGTCTAGAATGTCCATTCATGATAAGACATAAATTGTACATCAATCTACCCTCTCCAACTGCCCAACAACCTGCTAACAAGCCCCATGTATGTGAAAAATACATACATACGTAGATTGTTACGGCAAAAGATCACCATCGGCCATGAGGGCACCTAATTCCACTTGCTTGTCAAGCCAATCATAAAATATTGCAGAACATGATAATAAATACAGATTAGATAAATCTAGAAGTCGAATAATCATAGATAAATACCCAATCAATATAATAAATACTTAGAAAGTAGTAACATTGTCTTATTAGCTATAATATATGAATACAATCCACTAATATTGTATACTATCTGAAATAACAACATTAAAAAAATTATAGAAAGAGACGCTAGGGACTGCAATCAGGATGCATCTTTGCCTTGTATCTCAATCGCAACACCAACAGCTCGCAACACTCAGCTGGTCCGACTCCTGGATCTACATAATTATGTGTATAGTGCAGTATGAGTTTAATTATGATGGCCATACCATGTTAAGATAACGCAATTAAAGCATGAAAGGAAACTACATAGCTAAAGACCAGAAATTTCAACATTTAACCCGTACACACACTCGTTACCTTGTGTACACGACTTTCACATATCACAATTATCACAACAATACCAAATCCTAAGGGGTAATTCTCCCACACAAGGTTAGATAAGTCACCTACCTCAAACCACGCTAAATCAATCCACTTCGATTTTCCAACATTGAACGACTCCAATCTAATCAAAACAATTTTATACTATAAATATAACAATAGGAAACTAATTCAAACAATGAAATTATGATCTTTGCAAAGAATTGAAAAATTGACCCAAAATGTCAACTCGAGCTCGCGTCTCGGAACCCGACAGAAATTATAAAATTCGAACACCCATTCGATTTCAAGTCCAACCACAAAAGAATTACTCAAATCTGACATCAATCCGCCTTCCAAAACTCAAAAATTTAGCGTAAGGAGTTTCGACCATTTTTCCCCAATTTCCAACTCCAACGCACTAATCAAATGAAGAAATTATCAATAGATTGATGTGAATTAATCCAAAATGAGATAGAATTCCTTAACCCAAAGTACTCTCTGAAAATCACTCGAAATTTTGCCTCAAACGGAGCTCTCTTAGTCACAAAAGAATTATTAATCAAAACCCTTGAATATTATATTTCAGTCCAATGATCCTTGCATCTGCGGCCTTTGTGCTGCTACTGCGACGCTGCACCAGCGGAAGAACCATCGCAGGTGCGAATTTCACTTAAACTCAAGAATTCCGCTTCTGTGGATAAAATTTTGCAACTCCGAGTGTGAGCCTGCAGACGCGCGATGCGGTCAACCCCGCGTACCTACGACCCAACTGGGCTAAACCATTTGCGCTTCTGCGACCAGTTGCTCGCTTTTGCGAGTCCGCAGCTGTGGCCAGACCCTCCCAGGTGCGATGAAACTAGAAACAAGAAAACTTCATCAATTTAACAAGTCAAAAATTGTTCCGGATTCGATTTGAATTACACCCGGGGCCCCCGGGACCCCGTCCGAATATGCCATCAGGTTCCAAAACACATAACTGACCTACTCGAGGCCTAATAACACATCAAAATAACGTAAATTCTACGAATCACAACCCAAATTCAAGCCTATGAACTATGAACTTCCAAATTTCGAAACCGATGCTGCTTCATACCAAACCAACTTCGATTGACTTCAAATTTTGCAGACAAGTCATATTTGAGCTATTACAACTTCTGGAATCAGGTTCCGAACCCGATATCAATAAAGTCAACTCCGGATCAAACTTTTTAAAATCTTCCATTTTCCAACTTTTTCCAAATCACGCTGACACGACCTACGAACCTCCAAATCGACATCCGGACACGCTACTAAGACCAAAATCACCCTCCGGAGCTAGTGGAACCGTCAAAACTCCATTCCAGAGTCGTCTTCACACAAGTCAGAGTACGGTCAACTTTAACAACCTAAAACTCCAACATAGGTACTATGTGTCCCATATCATTCCGAAACTCACACGTAACCAAAACCAACACCCGGAGGAAGTGACATAATCATGATACAACATAGAGGAAGCTTAAATTAGGGGATATGGGCTAAAATACTCAAAACGACTGGCCGGATCGTTACATCCTACCCCTCTTAAAACAAGAATTCGTCCTCAAACGAGTATAGAAACATACTTTAAGTGGTGAAAAGATGAGGGTAAGGGCTACACATATCATGCTCGGTCTCCCAAGTCGCTTCCTCGACCGGTTGACCTCTCCATTGAACCTTTACTGAAGCAATATTCTTCGACCTCAACTTTCGAACCTGCTTGTCCAAAATGGCCACCGGCTCCTCAACATAAGATAGATCCTTGTCCAACGGGACTGAGCTGAAATCCAACACGTGAGACGGCTTACCGTGATACTTCCGGAGTATAGAAACATGGAACAGTGGATGAACTGCAGCAAGACTAGGTGGTAGTGCAAGACTGTAAGCCACCTCTCCAACCCACTCAAGAATCACAAAAGGTCCGATACACCTAGGGCAAAACTTGCCCTTCTTCTCGAACCTCATATTATCCTTCATGGGCGAAACCCAGAGCAAGACTCGCTCCTCAACCATGAATGCAACGTCGTGAACCTTCAATCCGCATAGCTCTTCTGTCTAGATTGGGCTCTACAAAGTAGATCTTGAATAAACTTAACCTTTTTCAAAGTATCCTGAACAAAGTCTGTACCCAATAGCCTAGTCTCACCCAGCTCAAACCAACCCAACAAAGACCGACACCGCCTGCCATACAAAGGCTCATACGGGGCCATATGAATGCTCGACAGGTAGCTGCTGTTGCAGGAAAACTCCGCAAGCGGCAAGAACTAATCCCAAGAACCCCCCAACTCCATCACGCACGCGCGAAGCATATACTCCAATATCTGAATAGTGCGCTCCGACTGTCCGCCTGTTTGAGGGTGAAATGATGTATTCAACTCCACCCGCGTGCCTAACTCATATTGTACTGCCCTCCAGAACCGTGATGTAAAATGCATACTTCGGTCAGAGATGATAGATACTAGCACGCCATGAATCCTGAAAGTCTCGCGAATATAGACCTGAGCCAGCTACTGTGAAGAATAAGTAGTCACCACTAGAATGAAATGAGCTGACTTGGTCAATCTATCCACAATTACCCATACTGCATTGAACTCCCTCCGAGTCTGTGGGAGCCCAACAACAAAATCCATAGTAATTTGCTCTCATTTCCATTATGGAATCTCTAACCTCTAAAGCAATCCACCTGGCCGCTGATGCCTCATGCTTCACCTGCTGACAATTTAGGCACTAAGTTACGTATTCAACTAAGTCCTTCTTCATCCGCCTCCACCAATAGTGCTGCCTCAAGTCATGATACATCTTGGTGACATCTTGGCGGCACCTAGATGAATGGTGTACCGCGAACAATGAGCCTCCTAGAGAATAAACTCACGCAAGCCATCTACAATGGGCACACATAGCCTGCCTTGCATTCGTAACATATCGTCATCCCCAATAGTGACCTCCCTGGCATCGCCGTGCTGAACCGTGTCCTTAAGGACAAGCAGATGGGGGTCATCATACTGACGCTCTCTAATGCGATCATATAGTGAAGAGCAAGCCAATACTCCACTCGGCTTAGAAACATCCAATCTAACAAAATGGTTTGCCAAGGCCTGAACACCCAAGGCTAATGGCCTCTCTACTACCGGTAGATATGCTAAACTACTTACACTCTCCGCCTTGCGACTCAAGGCATCGGCCACCACATTGACCTTCCCGGGATGATATAAAATGGTGATATCACAGTACTTAAGAAACTCAGAACAGCTCCATTGCCGCAAGTTATGAATCTTTTGTTTGAACAGATGTTGTAGACTCCGGTGGTCGGTATAGACTTCACAAGGGACACCGCACAAATAGTATCGCCATATCTTCAAGGCAATAGCTGCTAACTCAAGATCTTGGACAGGATAGTTCTTCTCATGCACCTTTAGCTGTCCAGATGAGTAGGCAATCACCCTACCGTCTAACATCAAAACCGCATCGAGACCAATACGCGATGCATCACTGTACATAGTATAAGACCCCGTACCCGAAGGTAACACCAACACTGGGACTGTAGTCAAAGCTGGCTTGAGCTTTTGAAAGCTCTTCTCACACTCCTCAGTCCACCTAAACGTATCACCCTTCTAGGTTAATCAGGTCATAGGTGCAGCAATATATGAGAAACCCTCTATGAATCGACGGTAATACCCTGCCAGACCAAGAAAACTCTAAATCTCAGTAGTTGAAGACGGTCTAGGCCAACTCTAAACTGCTTTAATCTTCTTTGGATTGACATTGATCCCCTCGCTTGACACTACATGAACCAAATATTCCACCGAATCATTCCAGAATTCATACTTTGAAAAATTGGCATATAACTTCTTTTCTCTCAAGTTTTGAAGCACAGTCCTCAGGTGCTGCTCATGATCCTCCCTGCTCCGGGAGTACAACATAATGTCATCAATAAAAAAAATGATGAATGAGTCAAGATAGGTCCAGAATACATTGTTCATCAAGTGTATGAATGTTGCTTTGCCTTTGGTTAGCCCAAACGACATCACAAGGAACACGTAATGACCATACTGAGTCCTAAAGGTAGTCTTGGGGATGTCTGGCTCTCGAATCTTCATATGATGATAGCCTGAACGCAAGTCGATCTTGGAGAACACTCAGGCACCCGGTAGCTGATCAAATAGGACATCAATAAATGGCAATGGATATATGTTCTTTACTGTAACCTTGTTCAACAGGCAATAATAAATGCACATGAGCATAGAACCATCCTTCTTCTTTACAAACAAGATCGGCGCACCCCAAGGTGATACAAATCAATAACAAAATCAATGTCCTGTCGTGCGGCATGCCCGAAGGATCTGCCGGGAATACATCTGGAAAATCCGTCACTACCAGAACTGACTCAACGGTAGGAATATCAACACCGAAAACTCTCACATATGCTAGATACGCATCACGTCCCTTCTCAACCATCTGATGGGCCTTTATAAATTAGATAACCTTGCTAGGAACATAATCTAAAAGTACCTCTGCACTCTAGCCATGGAAAACCAGGCATAGCTAGCGTCAAAGTCTTGGTTTGACAGTGAAAGATAGCATGATAGGGTGACAACCAGTCCATTCCAAAAATAACATCAAAATCCACCATACTAAGCAATAATAGATGGGCTCTAGTCTCAAAACCACTAAGAACAACTAAACACTATCGGTACACATGGTCAACAACAGGGGAATCTCCCACAAGGACACATAGACAGCAGAACTCAAAGAATCATGGAATACACCCATATATAGAGCAAAGTAAGATGAAACATAGGATAGTGGAGCTTGGATCAAATAAGATTGATGCATGCTTATGACAAACTGGAACAATACTTGATAACTGAGTCAGATGCAACTGCCTCCGTCCTAGCAGGTAGAGCATAATATATGGCCTGGCCTCAAACTCTAGGGCGACTTCTATTTGCCCGACCTCCACCTCTAGCTAGCTGCACAGATGGAGTGGCAACTGGTGCGGTAACCATGGCTTGAGGGCCAGGTGGAATACGCGGTGCCTGAGTAGTCTGTGGAGGTGCACTCCTCCTGAGTGTTGTTAGTGCTTCGGGCCTGATCGGCTGGACTGATCGCTGAAAGCTCCCCGTGCAGGACATGCACTAGACAATGGCGGTGCATAATGGGGAACCTGGGGCCTAGGAGTGGCAAGAATATCACTGGAAGCTCGAAGTGCTGAATAAAAAAGGCGGCTCACATATTACCTACAAGGACAAGCTGCAACTAGGGCACGGGCACCATTGTAGGTGCAAGAATCTCGACGCCTTTTGACCTCCCTCTCCTCTCTCTCCCGGGCTCACATACCCTCCAATCTCTTAGTGATCTCCACTACCTGCTGGTATGCGATGTCCATCTCTAGCTCCGGGGCCATGCTAAATCTGATACCATGGTTGAGCCCCTCAATAAATCGACGGACACGCTCTTTAATAGTACCAACCAAGGTTGGTGCATGCCTGGACAAATCACTAAACCAGATTGAATACTCTAATACGGTCGTAGAACCCTGGTGTAACTGCTCAAACTCTACGCGCCATGCATCTCGGAGACGCTATGGAACAAACTCCTTCAAGAATATATCTGAGAACTAATCCCAGGTGAGCGAAGCTGCCTCGGCCGGACTACCTAACTCATACGCTTTCCACCACTGATACGCCACTCCCTTAAGCTGGAACGTAGTTAAAGAAACCCTACTAAACTCATCAATACCCAAAGTTTGGAGGATATAGTGTCACTCCTCAAGAAAACCTTGGGCATCCTCTGAAGCCAAACCACTAAAAGTAAGAGGGTAGTGCTTCTTGTACCTCTCGTGTCTGAGCTACTCCCTCTCAGAAGCTGTTGCCATAGCCTCCGACTGAACTGGGACGATCGGTTGTACTGGTATGACCTCTGGGACCTGGTCTACCTGGACCCACTGTTCTAGGGTACAGGCGGTGGGATTCTGTGCTCCTCCCCCGGCCCAAGATGTGGCATGAGAAAGTAGGATCAACCCTGCCTAAGCTAGAGTGCTAAACATTCTCATAAACTGGGCAAGGGTCTCCTGAAGTGCTGGGGCAGTAACAGACGTCTCAAGTGCCTGCTCTCCAGCTGGAGCTAATGGTGGCTCCTCTATAGCAGCTCGTGCAGGTGCTCTGGCTGCATCGCATGGACGTCATCAGCCTCTACCACGGCCCCTACCTCTCGCGGCTCTAGGTGGGGGCGCAGGTGTCTGGTCTTACGATCCGGCTGTTCTTATCCTTACCATCTTTGAAAGGATAGAAAGACAGAAGTTTAGAATACCGATGTCAACAAATTTCACACGATAAGGAATCAAAGAAGTGAAGCTTTTCCTAACAGCTCCATACCCTCCCGAAGATAAGTACAGATGTCTCCGTACCAATCTGCGAGACCCTACTAAAGCTGTTTGTGACTCATAACACCATTGAACCTAGAGCTCTGATACCAGCTTGTCACTTACCTCAAACCACGCTAAATCAATCCACTAGAAGGCCTTTCCCTCGATTTTTCGACTCCAAACGGTTCGAATCTAACCAAAACAATTCCATACTATAAATATAACTATAGGAAACTATTCACACAATGAAATTACGATCTTTGCAAAGAATTTAAAAATCAACCCAAAAAGTCAACTTGGGCCGGCGTCTCGGAAGTCGACCAAAATTACAAAATTCGAGCACCCATTCGATATCGAGTCCAACTATACAAGAATTACTCAAATCCGACCTCAATTTGCCTTTCAACTCTGAATCACTAATTAAATGAAGAAATTATCAAAAGATTCATGTGAATTAGTCAAAAAAGAGTTAGAATTTCCATACGCCAAAGTTCCCTCTAAAAATCCCTTGAAGGTTTTGCCTCAAACTGAGCTCTCTAAGTCCCAAAATGAATTATGAATCAAAACGATCGAATTTCATATTTCTGCCCAGCGATCCTCGCATCTGCGGCTTTTGAGCGCTTCTGCAATGTTACACCTGCGGAAGAACCACCGCAGGTGTGGATTTCACTTAAACTCAAGAAATTTCCCTTATGCGGACAAAACATCGCACCTGCTAGTGAGCTCCTCGCTTCTGCGATGACCGACCAATCAGCCCCCCTTCCGCATCTGCAAACGCTCGGATGCGGTCAACACCATGCACTCACCACCCCAGCTGGGCTAAGGCATTTTCACTTCTGCAACCAGTTGCTCGCTTTTGCTAGTCCATACCTACGGCCACACCCTCCCCAGGTGCAATGAAACCAAAAGCTGGAAACCTTCAGCAATCCAACAAGTCCAAAATTGTTCCGGATTCGATTCGAATAACACCCGGGGCCCCTCGGACCCTTTTTGAATATACCAAGAGGTTACAAAGCACATATCGGACCTACTCGAGGCCGTAAAAACACATAAAACAATGTAAATTCTACAAATCGCTACCCAAATTCAAGCCTATGAACTATGAACTTCCAAATTCCGAAACTAATGTCGATTCATACAAAACCAAATCCAATTGACTTCAAATTTGGCACACAAGTCATATTTGACATCACAGACCTATTCCAACTTCTGGAGTCGGGATCCGACCCCGATATCAATAAAGTCAACTCCCGGTCAAACTTTAATAATCTTCCATTTTCCAAATTTTGCCAAATCACGCCGGCACAACCTACAGACCTCCAAATCGACATCCGGACATGCTCCTAAGACCAAAATCACCCTACAGAGCTATTGGAACTGTCCAAACTCCATTCCGAAATTGTCTTCACGTAAGTCAAAGTACGGTCAACTTTTACGATCTAAACATCCAACTTATGAACTATGTGTCCCATTTCACTCCTAACACCCCCGGCAAGTCACATAATCATGATACAACACAGATGAAGAATAAATTGTGGGATCAAGGCGATAATACTCAAAATGATTGGCTTGATCGTTACAATAAGCAAGTCAAGTTACACAAATTGACATTTTAGAAAAGATATGTATTGTGTATCAATTATTCAATCATAGAAGCATATGCAGAAGACATATATAAATAGGCATTTATACATTACAAAGCTAGCATATACAGGAGATATGTAAATAAAAACATTTATACATCCAAGGTGTTCTCATATGGAGAAGATAAGCAAAAGCCAACACTGGTCAATTTTCTATAATCCGCGTGTACGTCATTAAAGAGAAACATGAGAGTACGACCCTAGGGGGATGGATCCTTATTCACACGTGGCACATACAGATCAAGTTCCATAATCATAACAAAATGCATATACAAGAATATATGTATACAAACAACAGATATCACATCACATACTCATGGAATGATATTATTGCATGCTAAGGTACATGCTGCGAGGATCATGTTCAGACAATAAATCAACTACCATATGATCTCTAGCATGATTCAAAAAGTGCACGTAGTCATATAATGATTAAGACATAAATCATAGAGAGTACACAATCCAAACATAACATGATAAAAGCCTAAAGTCTAATAAGCTCATGAATCATGCATAGCACCCGCATATGCACTCGTCGCCTTACATATAGGTCATTTCCACACAATCTAATTAGTAAAATACGATCAAATCCTAATGGTTATTCCCTCACAACAAGATTAAGAAAGATACTTACCTTAACAAGCCCAGATCAACCTTCCAAAATCTCCATCCCTTTAGTAATCATCTCCAACTGGCTTGAATCTGTCCAAATACTACTCAAGCCCACGAGTCCAAATATGTGATTAGATTCTAAAATTAAATCAAAATTAACCCTCAATCTCTAAAATCCATATTCTTAAGTGGTGGATAAAACACCAATTTCTAGGCTTCAAATCCTTGTTCCAAAGACAAAACAATGTTATAATCAAGTAGTGTATTGTATGTCTATAGTATGGTGACTTACCCCAATGGTTTAGTTGAATTCTTCTTCAAAAATCTCTAAAATCGGAGTTGTGTAATTGTTAAATGACCAACTAAGTAAAAATCACGAAATGGGGGTATTTATACCTAAGTTCAAACAATGCCTAGCAAAAGAGGGTTGGACCTTTCCTCACTCCATGAGAATGGTGCCTAAGATTGCGCCTTGCCAGCTCCAGCGTGCAATCCACATCGCGCCACATGTCGCCTTGTGTTGTCTATGGTCTATTGCTGGTGCTGCATTTTCTTACAGAAACCATCCCCCGAAAAACCTAGAAACTCATAGGCGGCCCCTATAACCCCGTACGAATACCCCAACAAGTCCATAAACTTCTATCCAAAAAATGGAAGACCAAACCACATGTTAAACTCTCTTAAGTTCATAAAACCTTCCAACCAAGCGTCCGAATCAAACCCAAGCTCTTCGGAATGCCACCAAACTTTGCATATAAGTTCCATATAACAAAGAGAACCTATTCGAAGTTGAACAATATTCATATCCTGATATCATCAAAGTCAACTATCGGTTAAATTTAAGAACTCTCCAATTTTTTAAATTGCTAACTTTCGGCAAATATGCCCAACACCTTCTAAGAATCTCCAAATCTGCATCTGAACACATGCCGAAGTCCAAAATCACCAAACTAATATTGGAATAGTCAAATCACCAATCTGGGGTTGTTTGCACCAAAGTCCAATCATGATTAACTCTTCCAACTTAAAGCTTCCAAAGGGAAACTAAGTGTTCCAATTCACCCCCGAACCCTATACAGAATACACCATTCATCCCTGCAAGTCACAAATAAGAAAATACACATACGGGAAACTCAAATAGGGGAAGGAAGTTTATATACTCAAAACGACTGCTCGGGTTATTACATTCTCCATCCCTTAAAAAAACATTCATCATCGCACGGGTTTATAAATGTACCTGAACTACTGAAATGATGTGTATATCTGATCTGAATGTTCGACTCAGTCTCCCAAGTAGCCTTCTCGCTCAGTTGACCCCTCCAAAGCACCTTCACTGATGCAATCTCCTTGGACCTAACCTTCCAAGCTGGTCTATCCAAAATGGCTACCGGCTCATCCTCATAAGCCAGATTCTTATCCAACTGCATTGTACTGAAGTCCAGAAAATGTGACTTGTCCTTATGATACTTCTGATGTATAGAAACATGAAACGCCGAATGAATTCCCAAAAGAGTAGGAGGCAAAGCAAGTTTATAAGCAACCTTGCGAACATTCTATAGTACCTTGAATGGACCACTAAATCTCGGGCTCAACTTGTCCTTCTTTCCAAGCCTTATCACACCCTTCATAGGTGAAACTCTAAAAAGAACCTTCTAACTCTCCATGAGCACAACATCATGAACTTTCTTGTCAGCAAAACTCTTCTTCCTGGATAGAGTTGTGTGAAGCTTCTCCTGAATTAACTTTAGTTTCTCCAAAGCATCACGGACCAAGTCCCCGCCCAATAACCTAGCCGCACCTGGCTCAAACCAGCCAATCGGAGAACGACACCGCCTCCCATATAAGGCTTCTTGTACGGAGCCATACGGATACTGCTAGTAATTAACGTTGTAAAACAACTCCGCTAAAGGTAGAAACTAATCCTACTGACCTCTAAAGTCAATAATGCATGCCCTCAACATATCCTGAAGGATCTAAATGGTCCGCTTGGACTGCCCGTCCGTCTGAGGGTGAAATACAATGCTAAACTCTACCCGTGTGCCCAACTCACTCTAAATGGGGCTCCAAAAGCGCAATGTAAACTGAGTGTCGCGGTCTAAATTGATAGAGATGAGTACACCATGTTGACGGCCAATTTTGACCCTCCCCTTTAAAATTAATTTATTCATGTTTAATGATTTATAGTAAATGCTTTAAAGGTATTTTTTAGTAATGAATATCTATTTTTATAAATTAATTAAGTATTAGTTTCAAAATTAATTACATAGTACTAATATTGTGTAATTACAAATATATTTACTATTATACAATAACTTTTGTATGTACATTACATAGGTTTTATAATTTTATAAAATTACTCCTTAATTTCCAAAATTAGGCTACATTATTAATATTTTAAAATTAGTGTTACAATTTGAAATATGTGTCATTTACATATGATTAAAATAATTAGTAACATATAGTAATTATAATTTCATGATATTTTATTGAAATTGTTAAGTTTATTTAAATTAATTTTTAAGGTATTTTAAAACTAAAAGGTACAAGTGCAATTCCTTAACCAAGCACAAAAGTGGCTATTTTTTAAATTACTTTTGGCCTAAATACCAGGCCCAAATCGGAACAACTCAGTCCAAACACCCCATCCCCTTCCAACTTGGCAATCCTTGCAATCACTCCTCAACTAATCACGACCTGACACATCACCCGCTTATCCCACTCATAAACAAACACAAGCGACCTGAACCATTGGTTCAAATCACCAACGGTCACGAATTATAGAAATTATCTCAATCGTTGAATCATATAGATTCAACGGTCCCTATATTTTCCTAAAATCATTTTTCTTAAATAAGTAATGCCCGATTTATCAGGGCCATTAATCATGTGATCCAACAACCCAGATCTTATCCCCCGTTTTTAACTCAGAGACCAACTGGTCTCATTCCAAAAACCCTAATTCACTTGCACCTTACTCAGCCACCTCACCTCCCTTTTTCCTCTTCTTCTCTCTTCTCACTCGAGCATACAGACCCGTCAATGACCTGAGGCTTGCACAAATTCGTGCAAGGTCATGAACCAATCAAGAAATCATCTCATCTGTCTTTACTTATCCACAATTCACGCTTAACAGTCCTTTTCCAATCTCAAATTCAAAGCGCCTAAATTCTTATACCCTAACCTTAGAGATAAAACTTCAAATCGTCATAAATTTTTCAAATCCATGGCATGCATGGCTATGCCTTTTGTTCCTGCACTCCCAGTCCCATCGATCTTTCCATTTCCGCCTTTGATTTCAAAACACTAGTCGAAGAAATCAGATACCAAAGGTGAAACTTCAAGCTCACTTGTTCCTTCCTTCGTTCATTCAAATCAAAGCGAGCAGGAAGTGTTAGCTGGCTTCATCATCAATACTAGACACCTAGAGGTCAAATGCAATGACCTCTGGGTATTAGGATTTTGATCGATGGTTTCTTGTGCCTCGACGTTCAACAATTCACTCCACTACAGTACATAGGTAAAATCATTATTGGATTCCCCCTCTATCTTCTAATGTTCACTCGATTAGCTATCATCATCTACCATGCGTAACTTTCCACTACTGATTTTGAATTCGTAACGCCCTATAGCATTGAATGACACAATAAAAAAGGGTCTTTAATGTTCTTACAAGGCAACACAATGTAACACCAACAAACTAGAGCAACCTAACTCTGAAAAGTCATAAACACTAAGAAATAAGGGTTTCTGAGAATTAGGTCTCTTAGTATTTTTCCTCTCTTTGCCGAGTTCTTTGTTGGTTCACGCTTGAAGGTTTTCTGGGATATTTAAGCAGCAAAGGGAATTCGTCTGCTCTGCTGCCCTTAAGAAGGCCAGCACCTTTCTTTCCCCTTTCTTTTATTCACCTCTCTAAGTGATTTAGATATGTCAATATTATGTTTTGTAGATCATAATTAAGAAGTATGTGTTGGACATGTTTGATAGTCATGTTTTTGTTAGTATTATAATCCTTTACGAGTAGCCTATTCTGTTATGATTCGTTAAGTGAAAATGGATTAGTTGAGTGATAACTATTAGTCTTTGTTCTAAGCTTTTCATATAGTCTCTATGCCTAAAGTCTTATATGTTTATGTTTAATGTAGACTTCATAGTTCTCAATGACCCATGATGAGCTTATTCCTGTTTTATTGCACTTCTATGGTTTTATCCGTTTTGAAAGCTAAGTGTGTTACTTGGTAGCTATTGAAACTTGAATTTGTTCAAGACTTGTGTCCTTGTCTCTAATCCTTAAGTCTGAACTTACAATGTTCTATATGTTTGTAGTTAGGTTCATTATGTGGTAACCTTAACCGATATACGATAGGTCCATGTCACTTTGCTAAGTTGAAGGAATCTGAGTACCTAGATGCATTTTTCTCTGTATCTGCATCTGTTAATTCTAAGAGTGATATCTGAGCTGTCACTAGGACTTTCCCATGATCATGTTCAACTGTTGTATGCGTAAGAAACTATTTTACTTACATTAAGTTGTTTCTTCCTCATGAATCTTTGGTGCATATACATTCTGTAAGATTAACTATTTTCCTCTTTTAGTGTAAGTCATGATTTGTTTAGACAAAGTCAATAAGTAATTGTTGCATAACTGGGTTTGTCTGTTCCAAAATTAATTAAGATCGTCATACACATGTGCAATACATGTCTGTCCTCAGTTTTTGATCCCTTGATGATTTTTGAAAAGTATGCATGCATCTATAGTTAGCTTATCTCTCATGAAGAAATGATTTAGGCCTACTGTTAAAACCAAATGATAGAATTGAAGCTTTGTTCCTTCATACATATATGCTGAGCTAGATTCATGTTGAGTTTAAACTTGTTTGATACAATATTTTCATCTTCTTCTCTACTTGCCTGATCAGTTTGATTCTGTAATGTGTAGAGTTCCTATACCTGTTTGAAGTTACTACTTAATTTATTCTGCCCATAAGAAGTTGACTGAATGTTTCTACCCTTTGCTTAAATCAGCAACACCATACTCTATTTTGAACCATGCGCAGTCCTTCTTCCTACCGTTGATCTAAAATTGGATTAGACTCTCGAACCTTATTGAAATCCATTTGTTGATGTTGTTTGAACATGATAACTAGCTGATAGTGTTAGAAGCACAATCCTATTGACACCTTAGGGATGCTATGTCTAAAATTTTGAGTGTGTAATCATGATAAGAATTAAGTCCCATGACCTTGATTATATCTCTGAAACAATCGTTGACTATGACTGTTGGTTTGAATTTGCCTTGATGTTTTTAAGTTGCCAAGTGATATTATCGATGCATGTTTGAATATGTTATGCCTTACTGATTCATTCTTATAATAATGTGGTTATGAAACTGTGCGTATTCTAAACTTAGCCCCTCTCCCTTTAGTTTTCCTTGATATGTTTTCCTATTTAGTATCATAGTAGTATGTATTCTCCTGTATTATTTAATTAGGAGGAAAAGTATATATGTTGTGGTAGGTAATACTGTAGTATTTAGTTCTCATTGGATGGGCCTCATTCGCACATAAACCCACAAGGAAAACATGTCGTTAGTGGTTAAGCGTATTTGGTAGCGGAGTTCGACTTTAGGTTGGGCTGCCCTCCTCGGCTCAAGCATTGCCCTAGGCCTTGAGTCCCTTGGGATATTTGAAGTGTCGGGGGATCCAAAGGGAGCTTCGACCTTGAGTGGGGTTCCCTATTTAGCTTTTAATTCATTGACACATTAAGTTCTTTAAGGATTTAGTGTTTAATGACAACGAAAGGTTTCCAATGTAAATTATTTACTAAATAAAGCCACCACATTAATAAAATTTCCTCTACCTTGTTAATATTGTTCTTGCTTTAATTAACTGTTCATGTATTTGTCATGTACATCGAAAATGTTCTGCAGTTTGAATATGTTAACTGTATTAGATAAATATCTAATAACCTTCTTATTTTTACACATGTACATCTGTTTGGGCCTCTAAGTTCTTGATGAACTCAGGCCCAATTCTAGCTATATTGCACCGTGTCCAGGGGTCGAAAGCCAGTTGTGTTCGCTTTTCTTTATTGATGGGCCTATCTTCTTGAGGCCCAATCCCAGAGTCCAATCCTCTTTTCCTCAACTTCTTTTTATCATTATTACTGCCTCGTTAATTAGTTTACCGCCTCTACTAGTTTAATGTTAAGTTGTATTTGTTATGTCATTATTGTTGTTTTACGTCTCATATATATAACACTCATATATTAGAACACATGCTTTCCTTTTTACTTTATGCTTTAGTATCATATGAACTTAGGAAAGCTTTAAACAATATAGGATTTAAAAAAAAGTAAGAATCAACTAATAGTAGGTTTTTAGTTCGCAAGTTGTAATCTGCTCACTAATTGCTACATTTTTCACTTACCCTTCTCTTCTTCAAAATATTTTGAAACATAGAACTTGGTGAAAAGAAGCTCTATTTCTAAAAGGAAAACCAGATTTCAACTCTCATTTTCTCAAAGGAAAAATCAGAACTTCAGAATATCGTCGCTTTAAGGAATTTCTAGCAAATGACCTTTTCTTTGAAAATCTTTCGAATCTAAGGTAAATCTTGGATATTCTTTTTCTCAAACATCCTTTTATCATTATATAAATAACCATCCCCCAAATCAAAGTATTTCCATAACTCAATCTCTTTATTTTAAAATTTAGACCACTTATCTGCCAATTTCCAATTCTTTTAGCATCTCTTATGAACCCTTTCATAAATTCATATCCTTTTAAGACTCCGCATTCTTTATCGTCCAACAGTAAGCAACCTTTCTTATTATTAATCAAAGCTTTTTAACAATAATTTATCCCAAAGTTAGTCTAAATTCTATGGAGCTACCTCAGGTAGATTTTAAGGGGTGCCTAACACCTTCCACTTAGAAGAACAAGAACCCTTATCCATAATCTCACCGGTTGGAAGACCCGTAAAGAAAATGACTTAGTAATTAAATAGGTACCCTAGTATACCTTTAAATATTAGGTGACGACTCTCTTTCATCAACAACAGAGAAACCACAAGTTGAATCCTATCTTGACTAGTGCAAAATAGGGTGCAACAACATGGCGACTATACTGGGGATATCACACATAGGTTCTGACCTTAGATTATTTAGACTAATTTGGCTTCTAGATTTATTTGCACTATGCTTTGATTATGATCGAAATTGCAATTACATGCTTACATGCCTTATTTGTATTTTACAATTATCTGTTCTCTATGCTCACTCTGCTATATTGCCGCTACAACCTCACTTGTTACTACTTTATATACAACTGTCATCTATCTCTTCCAATCGAGTCTTGGCCGTACACTATCACGCACAATGGCACGTGAGTGTTGTCTTTTACACCCCTCCGAACCTTCTTTTTAAAACTCACTAGTTTCAGAGAATGGCTTTGTCGTGTCAATTGATATAACTTCTCGCAGTTCTCAGTCCAATTCAAATGTAGGAAACACTCTACTCTAGTAAAATAGGTCATACTGCATAAACCCTCGGTGAGTTGGTCTCAGGTAACAACACACAATTAGGACAACCACCCTGATGTTAAGGGGTCATGCACCCAACGACATAATCTTTGTGGAAAGACAGACAAACATTACAAGACACTTATGGATCCGAAGCAAATACTTATCCAAATATATTTTCTTCTACTCAGAAAATGGAAATCAACCAGAACATCCCTGAAATTAGTATGATAATAGGAGCACCACATAAGCTGAAAAAGTGGTGGAAGAATATTCGTCGGGAACACAGGGACGAAGTTCGGATGCACCTAGGGGCATTAACTGCATTGATGAGTCGGTATCAGAGCAGTTGCAGATGCTAAGAAGGAAAATGAAGCATCTCCAAGTTGCCTGAGGAAATGAAAGCCTGGATTATGAGGACATGTGCATTCACCCAGATGTAGATATGCCAATAGGGCACAAACCCCCAAATTTTGATACTTCTGATGGGACAGGGGACCCTCATGCACATTTAACGGCTTATTGCGACAAGTTGGTCGGAGTAAGGAGAAATGAGAAACTAAGGATGAAATTGTTTATAAGGAGTTGGAGAAGAGAAGTACTCACCTGGTATACCCGACAGGACCCGCAGAATTGTAGAACTTGGCAAGATATGGCGGAGGAATTTATGAACCATTTTCGATTCAATACGGAAATCACTCATGATCGGTTCACGCTGGTGAACCTGCAGAAAAAACCATATAAGTAGTTTCAAGAATATGCACGAGGTTCGAGGACGGAAGCTGCTAGGACGCAACCGCCACTGGACGACAGTGAACTAACCAAATACTTCATTCTAGCCTAGGAGGAAATATACTTTGAAAAGATGATGGGAATGATGGGTCAAAGGTTCCCAGAGTTGGTTAAGATGGGAGATTTTCTAGAGGATGGCATAAAATCTGGTAAGGTGCAATCTATGGCAGAACTGTAAGTGGCCAGCAAGGCCAATTAGTCTGTATCGATCGGTAGCGGGGAGAAAAAGAAAGAGGAGGTCTCAGCAGTCTTCCCTTACTATCAAACTAACCCATCTCCTGGAAGCACCTCGTACTCCCAAGCAACCACTCACCACCACCTACATATGCTCTAGTCTATAATACCTAACCATACTACCACCCTCAACCACAATACAACCCTCCTCGAGCCAACAACAACAAAAACACACAACGACCATATGCTCCTGGCAAAACCACTAGTCACCAAACCGACCAGTATATGCACCACGTCCTCGTCCCAACTTTGAATAGAGGGGTCCTAGAACCTATACTCTGATTTTTGAGCCACTGGCCCAATTGTTTGAATGGTTGAGAAGAGTAGGATTGATACACCCAATCGAAGGAAGGGTTCTTGAACATCCCTCCCAATATTTTAATGCCACTAAGAGATGCGTGTATCATTACAATGTGTCGGGGTACGATACTAAAGAATGTTTCAAGTTGAAAAATGAAATTGAAACCTTGATCAATAGCGGAGCTGTCCAGTGCACTCCAGCACCACCTAATGTGAATCACAACCCATTGCAAAATCATCGAAACTAGGGAGCCAACATGATCACATTGGATGAAGAATATGACTTGAAGGGAACAATTGACACTATTGGAAACGCAAAAGCCGAAAGGATCCCTCCTCGGTAAGGTTCACATCATTACAGTACAAATAAAGCCTACAGTGACAGTTCAAACTTATCCCAGAAATTCGCCGATACTACTCATTGTGAAGAAGATCGAGAATACAAAACCATCCCATGGACCTATTAGCAAAAGGGAAAAGTTGAAATGACAGACTCTGTCGTAGCCCATGGTATGACTAGGTCTAGGAGATGTTATGCCCCTGAAGAGGTCAATCAAGGAAATCCAGGGAGAGAATAAATTCCAAGGAGGAACATAACAGAACCGGAAACCGCGGAGTTTTGGAAAAGGATGTCGAGTAAAGAGTATTATGTGGAAGAACAATTAAAGAAAACTCAAGTGCAGATATCCATCAAGGATCTATTGATGAGTTCGGATAGCCCTAAACAAGCTTTGTAAAAGTGCTAAGTGGGGTAAGTGTACCAAGTAACACCACAAGCGATGGAGTGGCCGCGACAATTGGGAAAATGGTAGAGGAAAAGATGATCACTTTCAAACGAGATGAACTTCATGTCGAGGGCGCAAGTCACAACAAGGATCTTCATATCACTGTCAAATGTGGGGAAAAAGTTGTATATCGAGCGCTAGTAGAGGGGGGATCAGAAGTCAACATTTGCCCACTTTCCACACTACAGGAGTTGGGAATTCATTTGAGGGAAGTCAAAGAAAGCCACATAAGGGTAAGGGCCTTTGATGTTTTGCAAAAGGATGTTATTAGGGAAATTTATCTAGACTTGCAGATCAGACGGATCGGCTTTCCAGTATTATTTCAAGTGATTGACATTTCCTCTTCTTACAATTTGCTATTGGACAGGCCCTGGATACATATGGCAGAGGCCGTGCTGTCTACCTTGCACCAATACATAAAATTTGGGGTCACTCCGCCTATTTGGAGTACGTTGTCCCATTCATTGAGAGACTAGACGGAGTCACTTTACATACTGTAGAAATTATGCAGACTACCGAGAAAGAGAAGACTGAACAGAATTTGGGAATGCAATCGCTATACAAGTCTAAGATGGTCATAAGGGAGATGATGAAATATGGATACAGGTCAAGAACAGGGTTGGGAGCCAGGTCAGATGGGATCATAGAACCAATTGAGCATTATGGGCAAAGAGTAAAGGTTGGCATAGGATATCAGCTCCCAGAAGGGAAAACTCACACCGTTAGCTTCGGGAAAAAAGATATTATGCCAGAGCATGTTTCAAGTCCAGGACAAAGTTCAACGCCCGAAGATGATATCATTGACTGGATGGGAAAGCTATTCGTGAATATGATTGAAGATGTTGTAAGGGAACTAACATCAAGACACTGACTCTTAGGGATGCTGAACCAGAAGAAGAGTTGCAAAGTTGGACAGCCAATCCATCTTTGGTTCGTCGGTGGTCTTGGTAGTATGTAACTGTAAAAGTTTTCTTTTGAAAGAACATTGTCAATTGAGGCATGTATCGTGTCTGTACTTTCTTGTCATTTGCCTCTTGTTACGCTTAAGACGTTCATCTTTTGATGAAATAAAAAGAATCTTCTTCTTTAGTATCGCAACTCTATTTTACTGCCTTATTTATACCTAGCTTTTCTTTTCAATAATCAAACCGATAAAAATCCACGTTCCGCGATTATGACATATAACGATACCGCTTACTACCACGATCCGAATTACGAGGAATATGAAAAAAATATGATGCCAGACAATCTTCCACATGAGATCGAGCAGCTAGAGAGTCTGAAGAAGCCCAACCTCGATGAAACGAAAGTAGTCAATATTGGAATTGAATAAGACGTGAAATAAACTAGAATCAACATTCACCTAGAAGACGAGTAGAAGTAATAAATGATTGATATCCTTCGACAGTACGTCGACGTGTTTGTATGGTCCTATGATGACATGCTAGGATTAAGTACCGATATTGTCTCGCATCGACTACCCACTGACCCCACCTGACCTCTGGTCAAGTAGAAGCCTAGGAAATTCAAACCTTATTTAAGTCTTAGGATAAAAGAAGAGGTGACCAAACATATAGAGGAAAAGTAATAAGGGTAACCCATATCCAAGCTGGTTAGGAAACATTGTTTTAATGCCTCAAAAAGACGGAAAGATCAGAATATGTGTGGATTACCATATCTCAACAAAGCTAGTCCAAAGGAGGATTTCCCCTTGCCAAATATCCACATCCTCATCGACAATTGTGTGAAGCATGAACTGCAGTCATTTGTGGATTATTTTGCTGGATACCACTAAATCCTAATGCACGAGGAAGACGTAGAGAAAACAGCTTTCACCACTCCTTGGGGAGTCTACTGTTATAGGGTCATGTCATTCAGTATCAAGAATGCCGACGCCACCTACATGAGGGCCATGCGGACCCTTTTTCGTGACAAGATTCATAACGAGATCGAAGTGTATGTGGATGATGTCATCATAAAATCTAGAAAGAGTTCAGAGCATTTTGACGACTTGAAGAAATTTTTCGAACGCTTGCGAAGGTACGATTTGAAGCTGAATCCAATAAAGTGCGCGTTGAGAGTCTCGGCTGGAAAACTATTGGGTTTTAATGTAAGCAGGAAAGGGATAGAACTGGATCCGTCGAATATAAAGGCCATCCAGGAATTACCACCACCAAAGAGCAAGAAAGATGTCATGAGTTTCTTGGGAAGATTGAATTACATCAGTCGCTTCATAGCCTAGTCCACAATAATCTGTGAACCCATCTTCAAACTGTTAAGGAAGGATGCTGCCACAAAATGGACGAAGGAATGCTATAAAGCTTTCGATAGAATCAAAGAGTATCTTTCAAACCCGCTAGTGCTGGTTCCCCCTGAACCAGGGAAACCATTGTTGCTCTATTTGTCAGTCTTGGACAATGCCTTCGGAGAAAGGAGCAGACCATCTACTACTTAAGCAAAAAGTTCACACCATGCGAAGCCAAGTATACTTTGATAGAACGCACTTGGTGTGCGTTGACCTGGATTGCTCAGAAGCTAAGGCTTTACACGTCAGCATACACCATGCATCTGATATCTCAGCTTGATCAGCTCAAGTACATTTTCTAGATGTCAATGACTACTAGGAAGCTAGCTAAGTGGCAAATTCTGCTCGGCGAATTTTTCATTGTGTATATAACTCAGAAGGATATCAAAGCACAAGCTTTAGCTGACCACCTCATCGAGAATGCATTGGATGGGGATTACGAACCACTTACCACGTATTTTCCTGATGAAGAGGTACTATTTGCCGGAGAAGATATTGTAGAATCATACCCTGGATGGAGAATATTTTTCGACAGAGCAGCAAATTTCAAAGGAGTCAGAATTGGGGTAGTCCTGATTTTGAAATTTGATTAACACTATCTAGCATCGGCAAAGATAAGATTATTATGTACCAATAATATGGTTAAATATGAGGCATGCATTCTTGGAATCGGAATGGCGATCGACATGAACATTAATGAACTTTTGGTCTTAGGAGATTCCGATTTGCTAATCCACCAAGTCCAAGGAGAATGGTCAACCAAGAATGTCAAGATACTGCCTTACCTGTACTACGTGAAGGAGCTGTGCAAGAAGTTCACAAAGATTGAGTTCAAGCACGTCCCCAGAATTCAAAAGGAGTTCGCCGATGCCCTTGCAACCGTTCATCTATGATTCAGCATCCAGTCAAAAACTACATCGACCCCATCAAAAGGATCAATATGCCTATTGCTTCCATGTCAATGAAGAACCAGATGGTAAACCTTGGTATGACGACATCAAGAAGTTCCTCGCGACCCAGGACTACCCAGAAATGCTACTAATGGTCAAAAGCGAGCCCTCAGGAGGTTGGTAAACCACTTCTTCCTCAACAAGGATGTTGTATAGGAGGACCCCTGACTCAGGTTTGCTAAGATGTGTAGACGCCGCTGAAGAAACTAGATTTTTGGAAGAAATACATGCGGGGATGTGCAGACCCCACATGAATGGGTTCACGTTAGCCAAGAAGATTTTGAAAGCGACAGCATCCGCTATGTGCAGAAGTGTCACTAGTGTCAGATTTAGGGAGATTTCATTTGGGTTTCACAAAAAAAGTTAAATGTAATGGGTCCACCATTTCCTTTCGCCGCTTGGGGCATGGACGTGATAGGACCCGTAGAGCCTGTGGCGTCAAATGGACATCGTTTCATTTTGGTAGCCGTCGACTATTTCACTAAATGGGTCGAGGCATCTACTTACAAGGTTGTCACAAAGAAGGGGGTGGTAGATTTTGTCCGAAATAACATTGTTTGCAGATTTGGGATACCAGAGTTTATCATCACTGACAACGCCGCCAACCTCAATAGCGACCTTATTAGGGAAATCCGCGAGAAGTTCAGAATCGTCCACTATAATTCAACAGCTTATATATCACAAATGAATGGGGCAGTCGAGGCAACTAACAAGAATATCAAGAGGATTCTGCTAAAGATAGTGGACAATCACAGACAATGGCACGAGAAGCTACCTTTTGCTTTATTTGGTTACCAGACTACCATGAGAACATCCACTGGGACAACTCTGTACATGTTGGTGTACGGCACTAAAGCAGTGATACCCTCAGAAGTCAAAATTCTGTCTTGAAGAGTCATCCAAGATGCAAAATTGGATGACACATAGTGGATACGGGTCAGGCAAGAACAATTCATGCTCATTGATGAGAAAAGAATGGATGCAATATGTCATGGACAGCTATACCAGAACAGGATGGCTAGTGCATTTAACGAAAGAGTGAAGCCTCACCAATTCGCACCGGGGCACTTTGTTCTAAAGAAAATCTTTCCCCATCAAGAGGAAGCTAAAGGGAATTTTCGCCAAATTCGCAAGGTCCTTACGTGGTCCACAAAGCACTGTCTGGCGGATCTCTAATCTTAGGAAAAAAGGATGGTAGAATCAGCACGAAGCCGATTAACTCGGACGCAATCAAGAGATATTATGTCAAAGGACAAATAGAATTAGATTTTTGATGTAACAGAACTACATTTAACCTGACTTTCCACGGAGGGATACGTAGGCAACCCACATAGGGTTCAGTTTCTCTCCCCCTTTCTTTTGTAATAGAAAGACCAAATATCATTTTTGTATGTTGTTCAGGAACTTCGCCGGCTTGATTTCATGATTAAGGAATACGTAGGCCATCCTCATCGGATTCAGTCGTCTTTTGTAATTGAACTACGTTTTGGCATGATTCCTTTTGGATACGTAGGTTGTCTGAGTCAGACTCGGCCGCTTTCATCTTTTAATCTCATCATATTGCATCTGTTGCAATCGAACTATGTCCGGACCTGATTCCGTTTTAGATACGTAGGATACCTGAGTCAGCCTCGGTTGTTTCATCACATTATATCATTATTCCACGAACTACGCTCAAACCTGATTCCGCTTTGGATATGTAGGCAACTTAAAAGGGTTCGGTCATAACCATAGGAAACCTCTGTAATGCATCAGTCTTAATTAGGACACAGTCGCAATGACTAGTAGCCGCGTTGTTAAAGATACCATTGAAGATTGACATCAAAGAGGACGAAATTCTCAGAGAAATGTGTTCACATGCGGAATCAATAACGCCTGAATCTGCACACAGGGTGCAGGGAGTAATGTGAGTACTTCCAACTCAGTGAGTAGCACATATAAATAATGACTGAAAGTAAGGAAACACGTAAAACACAAGACAATGCATAATGAAGCAGTAAATCATTATTTGAAAATACTAAATCAGTAAGAAATCATTTAAAAATCTTCCCAGCTCTGGTTACCAGTTGCCATTGTTACCAACTGTAACCTACAGTTGCCATTGTTACCAACTGTAACCTATAGTTGTCATTGTTACCAACTGTAATATTACTGGGCTCAGTGTCAATCTCACAGCTCCGGTTACCAGTTGTCATTGTTACTAACTGGAACCTACATTTGTCATTGTTACCAACTGTAACCTACAGTTGTCATTGTTACCAACTGTAATATCTCTGGGTTCAGTATCAATCTCACAGCTCTGATTACCAGTTGTCATTGTTACCAACTGGAACCTACAGTTGTCGTTGTTACCAACAGTAATATCTCTGGTTACCAGTTGTCATTGTTACCAACTGGAACCTACAGTTGTCATTGTTACCAACTGTAATATCTCTGGGTACCAGTTGTCATTGTTACCAACTGTAACCTACATGTGTCTTTGTTACCAACTGTAATATCTCTGGGTACCCTGCGCTCACTGGGGGTGTACAGACTCCGGGAGGGGCCCCTTACAGCCCAAGCGCTATATCAAGCCACCTCGTGGCATACATCTACGCCATCGGCCTCATATCAATCAAGCCACCTCGTGACGTATATACAGTATCTCAGGCCCTCGGCCTCATATCACTCGGTAAAACCTCACACCTGGCCCTCGGCCGCACTCAGTCAGAGAATCATCACAAGCCCCTCGGGCATAGTAAAATAGTAGTTCGCATCCCAAACATAATTTCGAATATTGTGTAAATCTCAAAACTGAGTAAAAAGTGACTGAGTTGTACAACAGTGGAAACAACATGACTGAGTTCAAGTAATAAGTAAAAATAGTGAGGAAATAGTGATAAAATTCCCCGGAGGGTTCAAACAATTGGCACGAAGCCCAAATATGGTAATCAGCCCAAAACATGATGATATCAAATAGGTTTCAATCAAATATGTAGTAAAAATCATCAATCGGGACGGACCAGGTCATAGTCCCAGTAGTAAATAACCCCACGCTCATCATCGAGCGTGTGCCTCACTTCAATATAGCACTACCAGGTGCAAATCCGGGGTTTCTAACCCTCAAGACATCATTTATAATCACTACTCACCTCGAACTGGCTAAATTCCTAGCCCACGACGCCTTTGCCCTTTGAATTGGCCTCCGCGTGCGTCGAATCTATCAAAATTCAGAACAATTATGTCACAATATGGTGAGGGAACAAAGCACACGCGAAAACAATCAATAAATACTAAGAAATCCTAAAATTAGCAAAACCCGAGCCCCGGGCCCACTTTTCGAAATTCAGTAACTTTTCACCTCAACAGGTTCCTTATCTTCCCATGAGTTCAACCATACAAGATTTATAGAATTCCGACATCGGTTCGACCTCCAAGTCTTAAAATCTAAACTTAAGGGTTTTTCCACAATTTCCCCAACTTAATCACAATTATAAGCTAGAATAGCAGTAGGTTTGGGTAATTTTGACCAAGATTAAGTCAAGAACACTTACCCCGATGTTTTCCCTTGGGAATCTTCCAAGAATTGCCTCAACACTTGCTTCAACCCGAGCTCTATAGCTCCAACAATGTTCAAGATGGTCAAAACTCCTCCTCTTGAGAATTTGTCCAAGAAAATGTCCTTTGGATATGATTTTAAAGTTGATTTGCCGTGATTCTATGGTGTTTGGAGGTGTTTCTCTTTGTGGGTAGCGGAAAAATGGCTTTTGCATGGCAAATGGGCACTGATTTCTGTTTATAAAGGGGCCAAAAATCGAGACAAAAACACCCCTGTCCGGCCCTATATGCGATTGCATATTTGTCGCAGGACAGATATGCGGTCCGCTTATTTGACGTGGCCACTGAAAAAGTGGCCCTAGCCTTCACCGCAATTTCAACATGAAGCATGGTTTGCGGTCCGCATTTCAGGTTTGCGATCGCATTTTCAACCGCATTCTTGTCGTTAAATTTTGTTCAGTTTTCTGTCTCAGTTTACGGTCTCAATGTCAGATATGCGGTCCGCATGTTAGATATGCGGTCCGCATTTCCTACCGCATTTCTGACATGAACTTTGCCCAGGAATCTGCCTGGGTTTGCGATCTCTTGGAGAGATATGCGGTCCGCATTTGAGAAATGCGACCGCATTCTCGACACCTGGTTTTCTGCAACTTTCTTTTCCAACGATGAATTAGTTCGTTTAACCACGCAAAACTCATCCGAGGCCTCTGGAATCTCAACCAAGCACACCAACATACTCCATAACATCATTCAAATTTGTTCCAACCTTCGGAACGCTCAAACAACCTCTCAACGCCCAATTCGAGTCGGATTCAAGCCTAAGGATTTCAAAATCCTCTAAATCGCTCTGTTGATCTAAAACAAACCAAACCTTGTCCGAATGACCCAAAATTTTGCACGCAAGTCCTAAATCACATATCGAAGCTACAGCAACTTTCGGAATCCCATTCCGACCCTCAGATCAAAATCTCGCCTAACACCCGAAAAGTGCCAAAATGCTAACTTCGCCAATTCAACTCTAATTCCACACCGGACCTCCAAAACTAATTCCGAACCCACTCCTAAGTCATAAATCACCTCCCAAAACTAACCGAACCATGGGAGCTCACATCCGAGCCCTCTAACCCAGAAGTCAACATCCGGTTGACTTTCCAGTTTAAACCTTCTTGAAAGAGACTAAGTGTTTTGTTTCTTACCAAGTCCACCCTGCACTCAACTACTCAACTTATTACGTTAAACACAGATAACGAAACATATTGAGACAGAAAATGGGGAAGACGGAGCAGTAACCCACGAGACGACTGGCCGGGTCGTCAAATTCTCCCCCTCTTAAACAAACGTTCGTCCTCGAACGGGTCAAGAAACATACCTGAAGTCTCAAATAGGTGAGGGTATCTGCTCTGCATTTCCTGCTCGGTTTCCCAGGTAGCCTCCTCCACGGACCGAACTCTCCATTGAACTTTCACCAAAGCTCTCTCCTTGGACCTCAACTTCCGAACCTGACGATCCAAAATCGCCACTGGCTCCACCTCATAGGTCAAATTATCATCCAACTGAATCGTGTTGAAGTCCAAAATATGAGACGGGTCCCCAATATACTTCCGGATCATAGAAACATGAAATACTGGGTGTACACTCGACAGACTGGGTGGCAAAGCAAGCTCATACGCCACCTCCCCAATTCTCCGTAGTACTTCAAACGGCCCAATGAACCGAGGACTCAATTTCCCTTTCTTCCCGAATCTCATAACACCTTTCACGGGCAAAACCTTCAGAAAGACCTTCTCACCAACCATGTAGGACACATCTCGAATCTTCCTATTGGCATAACTCTTTTACCTCGACTGTGCTGTACGGAACCTCTCCTGGATTGTTTTCACCTTCTCTAAAGCATCCTGAACCAAGTCAGTTCCCAATAGCCTAGCTTCGCCGGGCTCGAACCAACCAACTGCAGATCTACACCGCCTCCCATACAAAGCCTCATACGGAGCCATTTGAATACTTGACTGATAGCTGTTGTTATAAGAGAACTCTGGAAAAGGCAAAAACTCATCCCATGAGCCTCCGAAATCAATAACGCATGCCCGTAACATGTCCTCTAATATCTGGATGGTACGCTTGGACAGCCCATCCGTTTGAGCCATTCCTAACAGCATAACCATAGCAGAACAATGTAATATGACATGGATACAACATCGGCCATAATTCTATAAACATAATATTACCAAGAAGGTATCCTTAACATCAGTTGTACAGGAGAAACATAATTCATAGAGGGTGGACTCCTAAATTTGCATAGAACACGGCTGCCTAAATACATAATTATTCAAATAAATGAGGGTACTTCTTCTTCATTTCATCCTCGGCCTCCTAGGTGGCCTCTTAAACCTGCTGGTTCTGCCATAGTACTTTCACGGAGGCAATTTCTTTATTTCTCAGCTTACGGACTTGCTTATCAAGAAGGACAACTGGAATCTCCTCATAAGTCAATTCCTCGTTAATCTAAATAGTATCGACTGGAATGATGAGCGACGGATCTCCAACCACCTTCTTCAACATGGATACATGAAACACCGGGTGCACCAAAGACATCTCTGGAGATATTTCAAGCTTGTAAGCCACCTGACCAATTCTCTGAATGATTATGTATGGTCTAACAAACCTCGGGCTCAATTTCCCTTTCTTACCAAACTGCATTATACCCTTCATGGGGGAAACCTTCAAGAATACCCAATCACCCTCTTTAAACTTCAAATCCCTACGACGCACATCCGAATAGGACTTCTGACAGCTTTGAGCAGTTTTCAGCCGTTCTGTAATGATATTAACCTTCTCCATAGCATGATGCACGAGTTCTGAACCTATCAATTCTGCTTTGCCAATCTCAAACCATCCAATGGAAGATCTACATCCTACCATATGAAGCCTCGAATGGTTCCATCCAAATGCTAGCATGATAACTATTGTTGTAGGCAATTTCTATGAGCCGCAAATGATCGTCCTAGCTACCCTTGAAATCAAGAACACAAGCTTACAACATATCCTCAAGCGTCTGAATAGTCCAGTCTGCTTGCTAGTTGGTCTGTGGATTAAAGGTTGTACTAAGATTCACCTGAGTACCCAAACCATGCTGAAAGTTTTTCCAAGAATTAGCCTTGAACTGTGCCCCTCGATCGGAGATAATGGCAACAATAGTGCCATGCAACCTGAGTATTTCCTTGATGTACAACTGAGCATACTGTTCTGCTGTGTAGGTAGCCTTAGCAGGTAAGAAGTGCACTGATTTCATGAGTCGGTCCACAATCGCCCAAATCGAGTCAAACTTGTGAGGTGTGCGAAGCAGTCCCACCATAAAGTCCATATTGATCATTTCCCATTTCCACATTGGAATTTCTATGTTTTGGGCCAATCCACCGGGCCTTTGATGTTCGGCCTTCACTTGCTGACAATTTGGACATCGTGCCACAAAGTCCGCTACGTTCCTCTTCATATCATTCCACCAGTAGACTTCCTTGAGATCATGATACATCTTCGTAGAGCCTGGGTGCACGGAATACCTAGAAGTGTGAGCCTCGATCATGATTCTTTCCTGGAGCCCATCTGCATTAGGAACACATAGTCACCCTTGGTACCTTAATGTACCATCATCCATGCCAAGAGAAAACGCCATGGTATTATGTTTATGGATCCCCTCCTTCAATCGTACCAACAAAGGATCTTTATATTGCTTCTCCTTGACTTCCACAACAAGCGATGATTCAGCCTTATTTTGCACAATCACACCTCCTTCACTAGAGTCCGCAAGACGAACTCCCAAACTAGCCAACCGATGAACCTCCTTGGCTACAACCTTTGATATGCCTCCAAGTGAGCCAAACTACCCATAGATTTCCGGCTAAGAGCATCCGCCACAACATTAGTCTTCCCTGGATGATACAGAATATCAATGTCGTAATCCTTGAGTAACTCAGGCCATCTTCTCTGCCTCAGATTCAATTCCTTCTGTTTGAAATGTATTGGAGGCTCTTATGGTCCATGAATATATCCACAAGGACCCCATACAGATAATGACGCCAAATTTTCAATGAAAATACCACCGCCGCAAGCTCTAAGTCAGGTGTTGGATAGTTCTTTTCATTATTCTTGAGTTGCCTAGAAGCATAGGCTATCACCTTGCCATGTTGCATTAACACATACCCAAGCCTGATTCTCGAAGCATCACAATATACCACAAACCCATCTGCACCCCCTAGTAGGGTCAACACTGGTGCCGTAGTAAATCTTGATTTCAACTCCGGTACCGCGGCGAGCGAGCTTGCTGCAAAGAATCTCTACAATCATCAACACATAAGTTCATCTTGTCACCACAAAACCCTGGGTGTTAGGTAAAACTTCATGGGGCCTTACATCAAACTAGTCTTGAGCTGTGGAAAGCTCTCCTCACACTCATCAGACCATCTAAACGGAACGTCCTTTTGAGTCAATCTAGTCAATGGAGCTGAAATAACTGAGAAATCTTCCACAAAGCAGCAATAGTAACCAGCCAAACCCAGGAAATTCCTGATCTTGTAGCTGTAGAAGGTCTGGGCCAAACCTAAACTGCCTTAATCTTCTTCAGATCTACCTTGATCCTGTCACTAGACACCACGTGGCCCAGGAATTCCACCAAATCCAGCTAAAACGCATATTTAGAAAATTTAGCATATAGCTTTTTCTCCCTCAAAATCTGAAGCACAATCCTCAAATGTTGCTCGTGATCCTCCCTACTATGGGAATACACCAAGATATCATCAGTAAACATAATCACAAAAGAATCCAAATAAGGTTGGAACATATAGTTCATCAAATGCATGAAATCTAATGGTGTATCAGACCAAACGACACCACCAAGAACTCATAATGCCCATAACGAGTACTGAAAAACATCTTAGGAATGTCCGAAGCTCTAATCTCCAGCTAATGATAATCCAATCTTAAGTCAATCTTCAAGAACACCATAGAACCCTGAGGTTGATCGAACAAATTATCAATGTGAGGCAATGGATACTTATTCTTAATGGTAACCTTGTTCTATTACCTATAATTAATGCACATCCTCATGGAACCATTCATCTTCTTCACAAACAACATTGTTCCACCCTAAAGAGAGACAGTTGGACTGATGAATTCCTTATCCAACAACTCCTGCAACTACTCCTTCAAATCATTTAACTCATCTAGAGCCATGTGATACGATGGAATAGATATGGGCTAAGTTCCTAGCACCAAATCATACCAAAATCAATATCTCTATCGGTGGCATGCCCGCAGGTCTGCCGAAATACATCTAGAATTTCTCTCACTATTGGAACTGAGCCAACAGTAGGAGTATCACCACTAACATATCTAACAAAGGTTAAATACGCCAAACATCCCTTCTCAATCATTTGTTGATCCTTAAAAAATGATATCTCCCTGCTCAATGAACTACCTAGAACCTGTCCTCTCCAACCTCAATATGCGTAGGATGGCCAAGGTCATCGTCTTTGTATGATAATCCAGAATAGCATGGTACAATGATAGCCAATCCAGACCCAAAATAACCTTGGAATTGACCATGTCTAGTAACAACAGGTCCACTCTCATCTCGTAACACAAACAATAACCACATAAGATCGATAGACTCGATTCATAATAATAGAATCCCCGACCAGTGTGGACACAAAAAGGAATATCAAGAGAATCATGAGGCACAACTATACAAGAAGCAAAATATGATGACACACAAGAATAAGTGGAACCAGGGTAAAATAATATCGAAGCATCCCTGTGGCACATTAAAATAATAACTATGATCACAACATCTGAAGCAACTGCCTCTAGCCTACCCCAGAACGCATAAATACAGGCATGTCCTCCACCTCTAGGACGGCCTCAAATAGACTGAGCTCCATCCCTAGATGGTTGTGCGAGCGGTGCAGCTGCTGGCAGTGAAATCATGGATTGGTTTCTTTACTTAGAAGCCTTAGACAATCCCTCTTGAGATGACTCAAGTTTCCACACTCAAAACAACCCCTCCTCTGGGAAGGATACTGGTTTCATGACTAGCACTAAGAGCCTGAATATCTAGCCAAAGAGCCTCGAACAGATGAAACACTGTATGAACTCTGTGTTGGTAGTGCACTAAAAGATGATTGGCCTAGACAAACATTGTATGAACCGTGGCTAACTAAGAAACCACAAGAAACCTGATGGGATAACTAAGAAGGCTTGAAAATATAGCATCTACTGTGATGCTCTGGGCCCTCTTAGCATTCTGCTCATCTTTCTCATACCTACGGAGACACTCTAAGCGCCTAGAAATCTCCACAACTTGGTGGAAAGTAGTATCAATCTTGACTTCTCGAACCATCCCTTAACGGATACCAAAGTTGGGGCCTTCACGGAACCTCCTAATCCACTCCCTCATAGTAGGAACCAACGACACAGCATGACATGCCAACTTAGTGAACCTCATCTCATATTGAGTCACGGTCATACCCTCATGCACAACTCATCCCTACGAGCATAGGAAATAAACTTCTCCAATAAGAGAATTGAGAACTGAGACCATGTGAGTGGTGCTACATCGGCCGGCCTACTCAACTCATATATCTGCCACCACTTGTAGCCTAGCCCAATTAGCTGGAAGGTGACAAAATCAACCCCATTCGAGTCCACCAATCCCAAAGTTTGTAGAACACGTTGACAGTGAATAAGAATATCATGTGCATCCTTAGTAGGTTGTTCGCTAAAGCCTCTTAAATCTATCCAGCCTATTTTGCTCCTCAGTAGTCAAGGCTGGTCTGGCCTTAGGTTGAACTGCAATAATTGGATGCAATGCATTACTCCCGCTGTCTAATAACCATGACCCAACTTCTATGGAGTATGTGCGGTAGGAGTCTAGACTCCTCCCTCAGCCTATGAAGTAGCTGGTGCAATAGGAATCATACCGGCTTGAGTCAAACCCTACAACATGCTTAGAAAATACGCTAAAGTCTTCTGGAGTCCAAGTGTCGCAATAGTTCCCTTTGGGGCCTGATCTGTTCCTACCTGCTCGATATGATTAGCAATCTGCTCCTCAACTGGCGTGCTCCTCCTCTACCTTTGCCTCGACCCCGGCACTGCTCTGTCCTGGGGTACTGGCACCTTCTCAACTACTCCAAAAAAATGTCTTCGCACAATCTATGAGAGAGTAGAAGAGCAAATATTCAAACTTCAGAATAAAAAATTTCTCATGAAAGAGAGTGAAAGAAAGAGGAGTTTTCCTCACAGTTTTCCAGCCTTTCGAAGATGAGTACAAACATCTCTATATCGATCTGCAAGACTCTACTAGACTTGCTCATGACCGCTGAGACCTAAAAAACCTAGGGCTCTTATAACAACCTGTCACGACTCAAAACTACCACCGACTGTGATGGCACCTAACCCCACTTGCTTGGGAAGCCAATCATAAAACATTAAAGAAAATAATAATAATAAATACATGTTAAATAAGATTTAAAGTTGAATAATCATAGATAAATACCCAATCGTGACAATAAATCTCCAGAAACTGGCAACACTAAGTCATGAACTCTAATATATGAATACAAGTCAACTAATATAGTATACCATCTGAAACAACAACAGTAATGAAAGATGAAAAGAGATACCAGGGACTGTGATCAGGATGCAGCTCTACCTTGGGTCTCATTTGCAATAGCAATAGCTCGCAACACTCAGCTAGAACCGACCTCTGGATCTGCACAATTAAGTACAGAGTATAGTATGAATACAACTGATCAGTAAGTATCATGACCAACCTCGATGAGGTAGAGGCAAGAACGGCCAATTATACTAACTAACCAAACCTATAAAGTTCATAATATACATAAGCGCATCAAAATATAGAAATCTAATCGCTCAGTACGGGTGCAGACAATCAGTCCACATAGAGAAGATATGCACAAATTATAGCAATTTAATAGCTCATCATATAGAGAAGATAGGTATCTAGAATCAATAAATCATCAACAATTTCATTTAGAGAATATATGCATGAATAAGCAAATCAAGGTACACAGGTTGACATATAGAGAAAATATGTACTATGTATCAATTCCTCAATCAAAGTGGAATATATAGAAGATATGCGTAAAGAGGCATATATACATTCTGAAGCTAGCATACAGAGGAAATATGTAAGTAAAATCATCTATACATCCAAGGTATTTCCATATGGAGAAGATACGCAAAAGCAAATGCTGATCAGTTTTCCATAATCCGCGTGTACATCATCACGGAGAAGCATGATTCAAAAAGTGCATGTTGTCATACAATGATTAAGATATAAATCATAGAAAGTACGCAATCCAAATAAAGCATGATAGAGGCCTAAAGTCTAATTAGTTCATGAATCAAACATAACACTTGCACATACGCTCTTCACCTCACATATACGTATAATTCTACACAATTCAATTAATCAAATAAGGTTAAATCCTATTGGTTATTCCCTCGCAACAAGATTAGGCAAGATATATAGCTTTACAAGCCCAAATAAACCTTCCAGAATCTCCATTCCTTTAGTAATCACCTCCAATCGGCCCGAATCTAGCCAAATACAACTCAATAACGTCAAACAAAGCTATACAAAGTAATTCCAAATAGTAAAGCTTCAATCTTTAATCAATTTCCAAAAAACCAACAAAAGTCAACCTCAGGCCTACATGGTCAAAACCCGAGTCAAGGGGTAAATCCCGACTACCCATAACACTACAAACCAAATATATGATTAGATTACATGACACTGCGACGCCCAAATCCCCAATAATTATATTCTTAAGTGGTAGACAAAACCCTAATTTCTAGGCTTCAATTCCTTGATCCAAAGATAAATAATGTTATACTTAAGTTGTACATTATAGATCCATAGTAATATGACTTACCCCAATGATGTAGATGACATCTCCTACAAAAATGTCCAAAATCAGAGTTGTGTAGGCCTCAAAATGACCAAATGAGTGAAAATTACGAAATTAGGATATTTATACCAAAAGACCAAATAATGCTCGGCAAAAAGGGGTCGGCGCCTCGCGCTAGGGCATCCTCGCCCTGGCCAGCTACTCGCACTAAGAGGATAGCACCTCATAGTGCGCCTTGAGAGCTCAAGTGCGTGGTCCACCTTGTGCCATAGGTCGCCTCACACTTTCTATCCCGTGTAGTTGGTGCTACATTCTCTTGTTCAACCCACCCCTGAACACCCCGAAATGCATCTGGGACCCCTGGAACTCAATCGGAATACCCAAACTAGTCCATAAATGTATCCGGACCTATCCAAAGACTCAAAACACATACGAAATCATCACATCTAAGAATTAAAGAACAAACCATATGTTAAACTCTCTTAAGTTCATAAATTTCTATCATTCCGACCAAGCGTCTAAATCATACCTTACGATCCTCAAAATGCCACAAAATTTTTCATATAAGTTCCATATAACAAAGCGAACCTATTCCAAATTTCGGAATAACATTCAGAGACTGATATCATCAAAGTCAACTATTGATCAAACTTAAGAACTCTTCAATTCTTCAAATTGCCAACTTTCGGCAAATAGGCTCAAAATTTTCTACAGACCTCCAAATCTGTATCCGAACACACACATATGTCTAAAATCACGGTGCAAACCTATTGGAACCATCAGATTACCAATCTGAGATCCTTTACACAAAAGTCCAATCTTGGTCAACTCTTCCAACTTAAGGCTTCTAAAGTGAAACAAAATATTCCAGTTCACTCTCGAACCACATATAAACCAAACTACCCATCCTCGCAAGCAAGAAATCATCAAATACACATACGAGAAGTATCAAATAGGGAAACGAGGTTTCAAATACTTAAAATAACCATTCGGGTCGTTCGTAGATAAAGTGCATGAATTTTTCTACAAGATTCTAGAATATCTATGCATGATAAAGACGTAAACTTTACAACAATCGGTGCAGTGAGTGCCCGATACTTGTCATGTCGAACTGCACATATACGGTTTTGTCACGATCCAATATCCCCACTAAGTTGGGATGGCACCTAACCTAACCCGCTAGGTAAGCCAAACAGTATAAATTACTACTAATATGAGAGATCAACAATATATTTAATAAAAACTCCAACAGAACTCAATACAACTAACCCAGGTCTGGTAGTACAAGTCATGAGCCATTATGACTCAGATTTACAAAATTGGTGAATGAAACAAATACAACATTTGTTTGAAAGTTACATAAACAGAGATGAAATCCTAAGCTACCAAGAACAAAAGGTAGAATGAATCTGGCACGCGAGTACATCTCCAATAAGATCTCCATTTACAAAGCTACTCAACTCCAGAATCTGCACACAAGGTGCAGAAGTATAGTAAGAATACAATCGACCCCATGTACTCATTAAGTAGCTTGGATAACCTCATAGAAGTAGTGACAAGGTTATTAAGTTAAACAATACTCACTGGTCAAGCAACATGTGCAATAAATCAAAGACTAGCAGCAAGAAGTATAGCAGAAAAAAATAAGTGCAATCTCATCAGAACATGTGATAACAATTCAATACAAGTAAAGGCTAACCTTCAACAACAAGTTATCATACAGAAACGCACGCGTATGGAACCTCTTGTCCACATTATCAATCACCAGCACATGGAATAGACCTTGCGCCACAATATAAGTCACACCTTCACGGCAAGGACCTCCTGCCACAATATAAGTTCGATTTCGAATCAATAGCAAAATAACACGTTCAAAAGAACTTTTCAATAATCAAAAATATTAATGCATGATGACAACTTCCTCATCTAGTCAATCAGATATGTTACCAACAACTCAACAAAATATGAGATATCAACTCCACATAGCTAAATCCATCTTGGCAACCAAATCATCAAGTAATAACAGAGGCACACCACAGAGGCATACCATAGCATGTTAAATGCAACGCAAAGAAAACATGTAAAAATACATGACACATAAGGAAGTCACATGCATATTCAAGGAAGTCACATGCTTAAATGCAACACAAAAGAAAAATCTAAAAATACATGACACTTATGTTGCCGCATGCACATATCAATGAAACGCCTCCCTTCTGCCACAACATGCACATAACAATGAAATGCCTCCCTTATGTTGTCGCATGCACATAGAGCCACCCTTATACTCCGCACAACATCAATAGTAAAATGCCACCCTTATACTCCACGCGTCAACAAACAATCCACATAACATGTCCACATGTGCCGCTACAATCACAACAATACAATATAACAATTTATCTTCAAGAGGCATATCCCCATAATCCATCAATAAATCACACAAGGACATGGTAACAATAAAAATGCGGATAAGACATGACTATGGTAAATCAATTATAGCAACCAAGTTCAAGTAGTCATAGAAAGGATCATATATGTATCATAGAGGTACATGTCTAGAATAAGATGCCAATAGTCTCAATATTTCTCTAACATAATTTATTTTGCTCACGTAGTCAACCAATGGAACAACACATTGAATCAAGTAGAACACACAACAAAATAAAGCATGGGGTGACCTAGAATCTACCCCGAGTATGAATACCCAGAGCACATGTATATATGCCCATCATCTCATATATACTTCAGCCCACATGTAGCAATCAATAGCAATTGGTAGGAAACATTCCCTCAATCAAAGCTAAAGAAGACACTTACCTCATCGGGGCTAGTCCAAAGCTCCAAAATCGCATTTCCTTGAGAAATCACGTCTAACTGGTTCGAATCTAGCCAATCATCAATCAAGGAAGTCAACCAATACAATAGGAAGTAAACCTAATCAATAAAGCCTCGACCTTTGAAGAATTTCCCAAAAGTTAACAAAAAGCCAACCTTGGGCCAGCGTGCCCGCAACCCAAAACTAATACCAAAATTCGATGACACATAGCCTGTTGAGTCCAAATAAAAGATTAGATTCCAAAACCGAGTCCAAATCGGTACTCTCTCAAAATATACTTTCTCAAAGTGTAGTCAAAACTCCCAAATTTCACATTGAAATTCCATTTATTAGGTGTAGAAATCATGGGATTCCTTAAAATATAATAACAAATAGGTAGAAATCATTTACCATCTTGCGTTGTGTGAAACTCCCCATGAAAAATTGCCCCCCACTAAGTCTAGGGTTCAAAATATGAAAGAATGAGCTAAAATCCCGAAATTCCAACTCTTAACCAAGCTGCAGATGTCACACTTGCGACAAAAACTTCACAATTACGGATGATCGCATTTCACACAGAACTTTGCAAATGCGGAGTTCGAAATTGCAACAAAAAGTTCGCAATTTTAACTTACCAGCACCATAAATCACAAACTTCACAGAAATTATCTAAAACTACCCCAAAACTCATTCGGAACCTCCCGGACAAAAACCATATATGCATTTCAATCATAAAAGACACTACGAACCTGCTCGCACACTCAAAACACCGAAAAGAGGTCGTCTTAACCTAATGTTGACCATGGTCAAAGTCAATTCCTTAACTTTGCTAGTCTCTCATCCAATAACCCAAAACACACCCGAGCCCCTCGGGACCCCGTCCAATCATATCAAAAAGACCAACTAAATTATTCAAACTTATCCAAAATATCAAACTATCATAAATAACATCAAAACCAAGAATTGAAGACCAAGATCATTCTCTTAACTTTCAAACCTTCAAACTACACCGAAAGCGTCTAAATCCTACCAAATCAACTCGGAATGAAATCAAACATTGCACACAACTTCCGAATGTCAAAAAGGACCCATTCCAAGTCCCGAAATAAGAATCCAAGCCCGATAACCACATAGCCAACTCATGGTAAAACTTATGGAATTTCTTAACCTTCAGATTGCCAACTTTTGACTAATAGTGCCAAATCCTCCTACTAACATCCAAATCCAAATATGAACATAGACCTAATTCCTAGATCACCATACAACATATTGGAGCCTTCAAAATATTGACTCGATACCATTTACACAAAATCAAACCTTTGGCAACTCTTCAACTTAAAGCTTTCAAATTGAGAACTACTCTTCCGTATTACTCCCCAACTTCCCAAAAAATCAAACCAACCATGCACGCAAGTCATAATACATCATCTGAAGCTATTCAAGACCTCAAACCACCGAACAAAAATGCTAATGTCCAAAACAATCGGAGGGGTCATTACATTCTCCCCCACTTAAACATATGTTCGTCCTCGAACATGTCAAAAGTCATTCCAAAGATATAAAATCATTATATAAAATCACCATACACATACCCATAGGTTATCCCACCTCATCTCAATCCATATAAGCCCGTCAACACAACTTAGCTTATTCTTTCTTCAACCTTAGTCCATAAACCTTAAAATCCCAATCTCCAACATTCAAAATTCATCATGAGACCTGATTCTCGCATCTATACACGGTATAAGTCTAACAAACCATATCAATTCATAACCATATTCCAACATATAATCACACGATATTCCACATAACTCATGTACTCATAGTAATATATTCCCATCATAATGGTTATTCATTACTAAACTCGGTGTGGTAATATAACCCTAATCAAATAAAACCTTGTACCAACCCTTCGTACACTGCTAAAAATGAAGGAAACACATAAAAACTCATAACCACCCATCAGGTCAAAAACTCGTGAGGAGCTCTCGCCCAGCAAGATCCATACCCAAATTCTAAGTTGACTAATAATGTTATTGTTCCAAACATACCTTAACAAAATCTAATGGCACAAATTTCAAGTCCAAAAATCTCATTTCTCCCAATACAAACGACTCGACTTATAGGCCACACCAATGGCACCTAGAGCTACATACGATGCAATTCGTGCACCCTCAAGTACAAACTTTAATGTAACCAATGTTGGAAAGAGAACCAAATGAGAGAAATACCCATAAGTTCAACAAATACAACCACAAAGCAGAATGCTACGAACCCATCCTAAGAGAGAGAAGAAAAACACGTGGAATACGCACAAAGAATCATATCCTAACACAACTTCATTGGGGCGCGTAACCCAATCCAAACACACCGGTCGACATGAAATACTCGTCAAACCATCATACTCACAATCAACCAACACATGTGTATCAACAACAAGAATTCCAAGAGCATGACCATAACTTTGGAGAAACGAATATCACCATACACCATGAATAGAAAATACATGACCAAGTGCAACAAGAGACTCGACAACACAAGAGCCATCTTGCTCAATCTTTGCCACAAGGCCCAAGAAAAACCACATCATCTGTGTAAATAGTCAACAATCACACAATCCATCGTAGCATAAGAGAGCAACACATGGAACATATCATGTCACTAATAAGATCAACTCTAGTCAATGGCACACCCCACACCACCAGTTGTGTAGATTACACAAATCTGATCCAATTTAGAACACACATTCCAATAAGGCCTACCAATGGGCACCAAATCAACTCTGATCATCTACAAATAAGTTTAAAAAAAAAACCTTTCAAAAGTCCATAGTAACATATCCATATCACATATCATTATTTGTCTAACTCTTACAATATCTTCACAGTCCACAACCAAGGAATAGTCTGCCTCTACAATCATCCAGTCTTTAAACCTCAAGAATTCAGGAATCTTCATATCCGATCCTAACTCTACCACTTAATAACTGAAACATCACTTATACACATTCATCTCACAGAAAATATTCACATAAATCTTTTGCGCCATGTAGCAAAAACCCGAACATCAACGGTTAATATCTAGGTGATTACTGTAATACTAGTCAAGCACCCGCAAGTCAGTACAGAATGCGTCTTCTAATTACACATTCTTCTCATGCGATATCGGATAGTCCCACCATTCTCTTAGACATCTTAAATCGTCCATGCAGTCTAGAACTCATAACCTTCCCTTCGAAACTAAATTACAACCTTGTACTTGCAACTCTCAATCCCACACGGCACACCGCAACTATTATGATAACTTGTGAAAATACAAAAGTCTCATAATCAACTCTAAATCACAAACATGATAAATACCTGATCAACCAAGAACCTTCCATTTAACTCAATCCCAGAGAACAAAATCACAACACGTAACGAACTCCCCTTGTCTGTAGAGTGCATCAATCGCAAGTCATGTCCCAACCATTGCAAACTCTTTGGAACCCGTTTGCACATAATAAAATCATTAAACTAAATCCATCCAAATCAACCAAGCATAAACTACTAAAAGCAAGAGTACCTAAACATGAAAATGCATGCGCTGAAGAACCCTTTAAATGAATCTGAAGCTGTTTCATTCGCCTTTCTAATATCGTAATGTATAATCAATAATAATATAGAAATATCGCAAGTCTCGGTACCATCGAATGAAATCCCCAAGTCCTATCTATGCACAAACCCAAAAATCTTTCAATAGAACCTATGAGTCCTAAGCCCATTAGAACCTTCTCGAAAGTCATTCACCTTGCTCTAATTCCCAATGTGCAGCCAATTATGCACCAAATAACATGTGCTCCACCAACACAAGAATATCCAAAAGAAGCAACCAAGCGATTCATTTTCCTTGAGCACTACATCCATAACGAGTATCATACTTGAATCATCCCAACACCTCTCCCATAAGGGGTATTACATCATATATCCAATTGATCTCTTGCTCGAAATCATCCTTGATGAAATCTTTCTTAAATCATAGTTAATCCACAAGCACATCCTAGTCCAAGAACTAATACATGCATGACCATGCAATCCGATTGCCGATAGCAGACTCCCCCACTTGGATCGAAGACAAAGAACATGTCATCTGTAACCTGTAGTACCCTTTATTCATAGCTGCCCCGATCTCGCACTGTTAATCAGCTGAATACTTCATAAACATATGTAACACTAATCATAAAACACCCAAAAGACTCTGTCAAGTACATATCCATCCTTGTGTCAGTCAAGCCAACTTCCTCAAATGCTCCAAATAAGAATTTATGCAGTCCACTGAATAGAAGCCTCATACGAAATACACAACCTCATATCTTCTCGCAGGAGATAACCCTCCGGCTAACCTCAAATCAATACCTTCCCATGACCCCACCAGGGTCACAACAACTAGGCAACCAATTAATGCTCCCGAGTCTACACTTCTCAACAAGATATAAGAATCATTTTCATTCCTCGAATGAGTAAGGTCCATCGACACACCAACTTCTCAAAACTACACAATGCATCGAGATGTCGATCAAGTATTAGGTATTTTCATCTTATCTGCAACACCACAAGCTGATGGCACACCACTAATATCGAATGTGCAATATAGGATACGAGTGAATGGAAGAAAATCAAAGGTATAAGCTTCAAACTAAAACAAAGTCGCACATTAAGAAAAGAAAAGATGGGAAGTTTCCTCGACACCATGTGGCCTCTCAAACATAGGTATGGACGTCATCATATCGATCTGCAAGACTCTACTCGACATTCTGCTTATGAGTCGTAGAACCTATGAAGCTATAGCTCTGATACCAACTTGTCACGACCCAAAATCCCACCAAGTCGAGATGGCACCTAGCCCAAATTGCTAGGTAAGACAAACAGTATGTGTTACTACTAATCTGAGAGATCAACCATATATTTCATAAAAACTGCAACAGAATTCAATATAACTACCCCGAGTTTCGTAGTACAAGTCTTATGCCACTATGATTTAGATCTACAAAGCTAGTGAAAGGAATAAATAAAATATTTGTATAAAAGATAAATAAACGGAGATAAAATCCTAAGCTGCCACGAAGAAAAGGTAGCATGAATTTGGCACGCAGGTACTTCTCTAATGCAAAGCTCCATCTTCATAGCTACTATACTCCATAATCTACACGCAAGGTATAGAAGTGTAGTATGAGTACAACCGAACGCATGTACTCAGTAAGTATCTTGACTAATCTCAGAGAAGTAGTGACGAGGTTTTTAAGTCAAAAGATACTCATTGCTCAAATAAATTGTGCAATATATCAAAGACTGGAAACGGGACGTATAGCAGAAAACAACAACTATAATCTCATGAGAATAGGTGATAACAATTCAATACAAATGAATTCTCATCTTCACCAACAAGTCATCATATATAAACACATACATATGGAATATCATGTCCACATTATCAGCCACCCTCGCACAATAATGACCTCGTGCCATAATATAAGTCACACCCGCATGGCAAGGACCTCGTGCCACAATATAAATTCGATTCCATATAAATTGCCAAATAATACGTTCAAGAGAATTTTTTAAGAATCAAATATATTAATGCATGATGACAACTTCCTCATCTCGTCAACCTGATATGCTACCAACAACTCAACAAAATATGACATACCAAGCCACGTAGGCAAATCCATCTTGGCAACACAATCATCAAGCAATAATGGAGGTATAGCTTAGCATGTTAAATGAAACACAACAAAACATGTAAAAATTCATGAAACCCATAAGGAAGTCACATGCATATTCAAGGACACTACCCTGGTACCATCTATAACGACCCGGCCGATTATTTTTTGTATTTTATCACCATTACCCTCTTTGACGATCCATGTATGTGTATTTGTTTATATGTGACTTGTGAGAATAGTTAGTTTTGGTTCGGGAAGGTTTTGGATTGAATTGGAATACTTAGTTCCTAATTTGGAAGCTTAAGTTAGAAGTGTTTATCAAGTTTGACTTTTATGTATTTTTACCCCGGATCAGAGTTTTGATAGTTTTATTAGGTCTGGATGGTAATTTATGACTTAGGCGTATGTCCGAATTTGGATTTGGAGGTTCCGAGGTTGTTTAGGCTTGAATTAGAGAAAGATGGGAAACTTGAAGATTTGGAAGGTCATAGGTTTGACCCAAAGTTAACTTTATGGTTATTGATGTCCGCTTTGGGATTCCAAACCTTGTAATAGGCTTGTATGGTGATTTATGACTTATGTGTAAAATTTGAGGTTATTCCAATTTGTTTAGGCATGTTCGACGTAAGTTTGAAGGTTGGAATTTTGAAATAGTTCATTAAGCTTGAATTGAGGTGCGATTCGTGGTTTTGATATTGTTTTGTGTGATTTGAGGCCTCGAGTAGGTCCGTGTTATGTTTTGGGATTGGTTGGTGCGATTAGATAGAATCCTGCGGGCCTGGGTTGTGTTTCAGATGAGTTTCTTAGCATTTCACTCATGTTTGGAGTTGATCATTTCGGGCGATCTGGTGTTTAGTGCAGTCGCGGAAGGAGTGTGGCGATCGCGAAATGTGTTTTGGGTGGCTGGTATTTTTCTCTTCGCGTTTGCGATGTGGCTGTCGCATTTGCAAAGTATGGAGGGCACTGTTGATCGCTTTCGCATCCTGGGGGACACGTTCGTGTAGAGGGAAGGCTGGATGGGGTCGACAAGCTTTTGGCCTTCAAGTTCGCGGGTGGAGGACCGCGTTCCCGTAGGCCAGTGGAGGTAAGTATCACGTTCGCATCTAGGACTTTGCATTTGTGTAGAAGAGACAGCAATTGAGCATGACATTGGTCTTCGCGATCGCGAAGGGTGTCACTAGACAAACCCATATAGGCTTGTACCCCATATAGGGTGTCACTAGACAAACCCATCGCGAGGGTGTCGCGAAGGGTGTCACTAAGCTTCATGCTATTATGTTTCTTATGTGTTTACCCCTTTGTCAGTTATTTGAACCATGTTTGAGGTCACATATAGGTTAATCACCTTATTGAACATGATAATTACTACTTTGGTGATATGATTGCCTAAGTTGAGCGATGGTAGCACACTTTGCACATGTACACACCTTAGCATGTCACATATACCAGTCCACGAGTGTGTAATTTGATATCCATTGTTCAGGTACATGAGATCTTGTATATCGTATTTTGTTGTGATATGGGCTGGACTGGTAGCACATGAGTTGTCCATGCGGTTGAGATATAATAGCAAGTGAGTAGTTTGTGCAGTTGAGATATGATAGTACATGAGTTGTCTGTGCGAATCCAAGATATATTAGAATGTGAATTGTCCGTACGGTTGAGCTATGATAGCACTTGAGTTTTATATGCAGTTGATATATACGGAACCTAAGTTGTCTATGCGGTTGTTATATATGGCACGTGAGTTGTCCGTGCAATTGTTATTTATGGCACGTGAGTTGTCTGTGCCAGCGTGGGGATAAGGATCCATCCTCCTATGGTCACCCTCTCATGATTCTCTCTTAATGGTGTACACGTGGTATGAGGAAAACTTATCAGTGTTTGGTTTGGTTATTGAATTTCTTCTCTATTTACAATTCTCCTTGGATGTATACTTGTTTTATGAGCATATCTTCTCTATATGCTAGATTGCACTTGTGCACTGAGGTGACTTTATCTGTGTTTTTAATGGTTTGATGACATTATTGATTTGTACTCATGGAAATTTATGAACTGAGCAAGTTATTAGCGAGTATCATTGATAATTCTTACCTCTATTACCTCTCCAATGTTAGTTATGATGCTTGATGAGTACATAGGGTCGGTTGTAATTATACAACACTCTTCACTTAATTGTGCAGATTCAGATGTTGGACTGAGCCGTGAGATGCAGTGATTGTTGCCATGAGATTGCCGAGAGATGAGGTACAGCTGCATTTCGACCGCAATGTTTGGCATCTCTTTCCATTTCAGTTTTTGTTTCTTTTATTCAGAAAATATTATTTTTTTGTATTTCCAGACTTGTACTTCTATTTTAGAGCACACTACTCTATATTACTAGTTCTGGGATATTTTATGTATTGACGCGATTATTCATGTCAGTTAGCTTTGGATTTATATTATTTCCATTAAATTTGTTATTATGTTCCTATTTTGGAAGTTGGCTTGCCTAACAAGTGAGTTAGGCACCATCACGACTTATTGGCTATTTTGATTCGTCACAGGTTGGTATCAGAGCCCTAGGTTCATAGGTTCTACGGACCATGAGCATGTTTAGTAGAGTCATGCGTATCAGCACGGAGACGTCTGTACTTATCTTCGAGAGGCTACTGATTTGCTAGGAAAACTTTACCTTTTTGCATTCTTGTCGTTAGAATTTGTTAATTTCAAAGTTTGAACATTTACTCTTGTATTTTCTTAAAGATGGTGAGGACACGTTCAGCTAGATCCGAGGAGCAGGCACCAACGCCTCCAATTAGGGTCGCCAGAGGCCGGTGGTGAGGTAGAGGCAAAGGTGAGGCTCGTACTATAGCTAGGGCAGTACCTCGGGAGCCACCAATTGCTCCAGTGGATGAGTACTTTTCGGATATTGTTGAGCCGATGGGACCAGCCTAGACACCGGTGGTACCTATTGCTATGGTTGGTCTTCAGGAGACTTTGGCCTAGATCTTGAGTGTGTATATGAGCTTGGCTCAGGAAAGCATGATACTAGTTGCACCGGCTACCTCACAGGCCGGGAGAGGAGTCCAGACTCCCGCTGCCCATACTCCGGAGACCTAGCTTAGGGTTATCATGCATCGGTGGTTTTGCTAGTGCAACCAATTATTGCAGCGTAGGCCAAGGTTGGACCATCTTATACTGATGAGGAGTAGAAGAGGTTAGAGCGATTCCAGAGGCTTCGATCTTCCAATTCAATGGAGGAGAGTCAGAAGATGCTAAGATTTTTCTTGATGAGTGTCATTGGATTCCAATAGAGTTGACTTTACTACTTTTCAGCTAACAGAGCTAGTCTATAGGTGGTGGCAGACCTATCACTCATGTAGACCACCACTTACATGGCATCAGTTGTTAGTTCTCTTCTTAGAAATATTTGTTCCACAGACTTGGTCAGATGAGTTTGCTTAGGGAGTTTAAGCATCTACGCCATAAGGGCATGAATGTAACCCAGTACGAGATAAGATTCACATAGTTGGCACATCATGCAATATTTTTGGTCCCACTGAGAGGGAGAAGATCAGAAGGTTCATTAATGACCTCAACTGTGGTCTACGATATGATTTGGCCCAAAAGGTCGAGATGGATGCTAGGCTTGACTAGGTAGTTGAAATTTCCAGGAATTTGGAGCATGTTAGCGGGCTGGAGCGAGAGGGGGGGGGAGGCCAAGAGGCCTTGTGGTTTGGATGGTTATGGTGGTGCCTCATCTGGAGGCCAGTCACATCACAGTAGTGGATGCCCTTTTAGGACCCCTCAAGTAGCTCATATATTACTCGTGGTTCATTAGTTAGCCACAGTTCATATAGTGCTCGCCCGGTTCAGCCATCATTTAGTGCGCTACTGACACATAGTTCTTACCATGCTCCGTTTACTTAGGGTTCCACAAGCAGTTATTCGGGTTATCAGGGTCAGCACCCTCGTCAAAGAAAGGGTTGTTTCGAGTGTGGAGACTTGGGTCATCTCAAGAGGGAAGTTCCCAAACTTCTGAGTAGATTCCCACAACAGAGCATGCATCTTATGGTTTTATCACCAGTAGCTACACCACCCGCACAGCTATCTTGGAGTGGTCTTAGCTAGTTCGAGGTTGCCCTGGAAGGGGAGGTCAGTCTGGTAACGGACAAGCCCGTTGCTATACATTTTAATATAGGTCAGCTATACATTTGATGCCCGTTGCTATACATTTCAAGCATGCATCCTATGGTTTTAGCACCAGTAGCTACACCACTCGCACATCTAGCTAGGAGTGGGACTTAGTCAGTTCGAGGTTGCCCTGGAAGGTGAGGTAAGTCAGGTAATGGACAAGCCTATTGCTATACATTTCAAGCTAGGCCAGAGGCAGTTGTTTCCCACGTCATGATCACAAGTATTGTTTCAGTGTGACCCTGGTTCCACTTATTCTTATGTGTCATCATGTTTTGCTCGTTATTTGGATATGACTCGTGATTCTCTTAATATTCCTGTTCATGTATCTACACTGGTAGATAATTCTATTATGGTGGATTGTGTATATTGGTCATGTGTTGTTATTATTGGGGTTTGTGAGAGTAGAGTTGACCTTTTATTGCTCAGTATGGTTGATTTTAAAGTGATTTTGGGTGTAGATTGGTTATCTCCGTACCACGCTATTCTTCATTGTCACGCTAAGACCGTGATGTTGGGTTGCCTAAGTTGGAGTGGAGAGGTTTGCTTAGTCACACTCTCAGTAGAGTGGTTCCATTTTTTTAGGCCCAACGGATGATTGAGAAGGGGTGTTTAGCGTATTTGTCCTTCGTGAGAGATGTTAGTACTAATACTCCTATTGTTGAGTTAGCTCCAATAGTCACGGAGTAATGTGTTTCCTGCTAACCAACCGGGCATGCCACCCAGTAGGGATATTGATTTTGGTATTGATCTTGTGTTGGACACTCAGCCCATCTCTGTTCTACCTTATCACATGGCACCAGCGGAGTTGAAGGAATTGAAGGAACAGTTATAGGAATTGCTTGATGAGGGTTTCATCAGGGCTAGTGTGTCACCTTGGGGTGCACCGGTGCTATTTATGAAGAAGAACGATGGTTCTATGAGGATGTGCATTGGCTACAAGAAGTTGAACAAGGTTACTATCAAGAAAATTTACTCACTACCGCAGTATTGATTATTTATTTTGATCAGCTTTAGGGTGCTAGGGTATTCTCAAATATTGACTTGAGATCGAGGTACCATCAGTTAAAGATCAGGACTTCACATATTCCTAAGATGGCTTCCAGGACCTATTATAGACATTATGAGTTCTTGGTGATATATTTTGGGCTGACCAATGGGCCAACAACTTTCATGCACTTTATGAACAACGTGTTTTATCCTTATCTAGATTGCTTCATTATTGTACTCATTGATGATATATTGGTGTATTCACATAGCGGGGAGGAGCACTTGAGAATTGTGCTACAGACTTTAAGGAAGAAGAAACTATATGCTAAGTTCTCCAAGTGCGAGTTCTGGTTAGACTCAGTGGCATTCTTGGGCCATGTGGTGTCGAGTGAAGGGATTAAGGTTGATTCGAAGAAGATTGAGTTAGTTTAGAGTTGGCACAGACCGTCTACTATTATATAGATTTGAAGTTTCCTAGGCTTGGCTGGTTGTTATTGCCGCTTTGTGGAGTAGTTTTCATCTATAGCAGCCCCATTGACTATATTGACGCAGAAGGATGCCCTATTCAGATGGTCTGATGAGTGTGAGGAGAGCTTTGAGAAGCTCAAGACTGCCTTGACTACAGCTCCAGTTCTGGTTTTGCCTTCGGGGATAGGTTCATATACAGTCTATTATGATGTTTCACGAGTTGGCATTTGGTGTGTGTTAATGTAGGATGATAGAAAGATTGCTTATGCTTCATGGCAGTTGAAGCCCCATGAGAACAAAATACCCAGTGCACGATTTGGAGTAGCAGCCATTAATCACACGCTCAATATTTGGAAGCATTATCTTTATGGCGTGTCCTGCGAGGTTTTCACGGATCACAGGAGTCTCCAACATCTATTCAGGCAGAAAGATTTGAACTCGAGGCAACGGAGGTAGTTGGAGCTATTAAAAGACTATGATATCACCATTCTTTTTATCATCTTGGGAAGACCAATGTGATGGCCGAAGCCTTGAGTAGGAAGGCATAGAGCATGGAGATTCTTGCTTTTATTCAAGCAGGGGAAAGACAGTTAGAATTGGATGTTCAGGCTTTGGCTAACAAGTTCGTGAGGCTGGATATTTTGGATCCTAGCAGAGTTCTTGCTTGAGTTGTATCACGGTCATTCTTGTTTGAGCGCATCAAGGCGCGTCAGTATGATGATCCCTACTTGTTTGTCCTACAGGACACGGTGCAACACGATGATGCTAAAAAGGTGACTATTGGTGATGATCGAGCATTGAAGCTTCAGGGTCGGATATGTGTTCCAAATATGGATGGTTTGAGTGAGTTGATCCTTGAGCAGGCCATAGCTCATGGCATTTCATTAATCAGAGTGATGTTAAGATGTACCATGATTTGAGACAGCAGGTTAAGTATGAGCATTAGATACCTGGTGGTTTGCTTCAGAGGTTAGACATACCGGAGTGGAAGTCGAAGCGTATCACTATGGATTTTGTAGTTGGGTTGCTAAGGACCATGATGAGAGCGGTGTGTTCATTGTGGACTGACTCACCAAGTCTGCACACTTTATTCTAGTAATAACTACCAAGACTTCAGAGCAGCTGGCTCGGATTTATCTTAGAGAGATTGTTCGCATGAACGATATGCTTGTGTCTACTATATATGACTAAGGCACTCAGTTTACATCATATTTTTAGTGATACTACAGCGTGAGATAGGCACATAGATCGAGATGAGTACGACATTTCATCCCTAGATAGATGGGCAGTCCGAGCATACTATTCAAAATTTAGAGGTTATTTTATGAGCTCGTGTCATTGATTTCAGGGGCCAGTGGGATCAATTTCTATGCAGAGTTCACCTTTAACAACAGCTATCAGTAGAGTATCTATATAGCTTAGGTTATTGGGCATTTGTCTGGTTCAGGATGCTTAGGAGAAGGTGAAGTTGATGTAGGAGCGGCTTCGTACAGCACAGTCAAGGAAGAAGAGTTATGTTGATATGAAGGTTCGTAATGTGGCATATATAGAGGGTGAGAAGGTTCTACTCGAAGTTTCGCCCATGAAAGGTGTGATGAGGTTTGGGAAAAAGGGCAACTTGAATCTTAGGTGTATTGGTCCTTTCAAGGTGTTGGAGAGAATTAGGGAAGTGGCCTATAGACTTGTCTTTGCCACCTAGTTTATCGGGAGATCACCAAGTGTTTCATGTTTCCATGCTCCGTAACTGCTATGGGAGTATTTTATATGTATTAGACTTCAGCACGGTGTAGTTGTACGAGGATTTGACTTATGATGTGGAGTCGGTGACCATTTTGGACCAACAGGTTCAAAAGTTAAGGTCGAAGAATATAGCATTGATGAAGGTTCATTAGAGAGGTCACCCGGCTGAGGAGGCTACTTGGGAGACCGAGAAAGAGATATGGAGAATATATCCTCACCTTTTTGATACCCCAGGTATGATTCTAGACTCGTTCGAGAACGAACGTTTGTTAAAGAGATGGAGAATGCAATGACTCGGCCAGTCATTTTGTTTAATTTAGCCCTGTTACCCTCTTTGTTGATCCCCATATGGTGTATTTATTGTTAAGTGACTTTTCAGGATAGTTGGTTTTGTTTTGGGGAGGTTTTGGTCTGAATTGGAACACGTAGTTCCTAGTTTGGAAGCTTAAGTTTGAAGTGTTAACCAAGTTTGACTTTTGTGTATTTGACCTCGGATCAGAGTTTGATAGTTATGTTAGGTTTGGATGGTGATTTGGGACATAGGCGTATGTACGGATTTGGATTCGGAGGTCCTAGGTTATTTTGGCTTGAATTGGTAAATGTTGGGAAAGTTGAAGGTTTGGAAGGTTCATAAGTTTGACTTATAGTCGACTTTGGGGTTATCGATGCTCATTTGATTTTTCGAGCCTTGGAATAGGTTTGTTTGGTAATTTATGACTTGTGTGTAAAATTTGAATTCATTCCGGGTTGTTTAGGCATGTTTTGCGTTTTGAAAGTTGGAATTTTTAAACAGTTCATTAAGCTTGAATTTTTATATGATGATTTTGATATTATTTTGTATGATTTGAGGCCTCGAGTTGGTCCGTGTTATCTTTTGGGATTGGTTGATGTGATTGAACGGGGTCCCGGGGGCCTAGGGTGTATTTCAGATGCGTTTTGGACCATTTCACTAATGTTTGGAGTTGTTGAATTCTGATGATCTAGTGTTTATCACAATCACGGAAGGAGTGTGGAGATTTCAAAGTGTGTTTTAGGTGGCTGGTATTTTTCCCTTCATGTTCACAATGTGGCTGCCGCGATCGCAAAGCATGGAAGGTAGTGGTCATCGCGTTCGCATGAGGGAAGGCTGGATTGGGTCGCCAAGCTTTTGGCCTCTACGTTCGCGTAGGCTAGTGGAGGTGAACATCACGTTCGCGTTGGGGACCTCACGTTCGCGTAGAAAAGGTAGCATCTAGGCATGAGATTGGTATTCACGATTGCGAAGTAGGTCCCACGATCACGAAGGATATTACTGGAGTGATCCTTAAGTACTCTATTTCGAGGTTTTTAGTTTTCTATCACATTTTGAGATTGAGAGCTCGGATTTGGGCTACATTTTTTAGGAGATTTTCACAAATTGGATTGGGGAAGTATTTTTGACTCTGCTTTATTTGTTATTCCTTATTCTGACCTTGATTTTAGCGTTCAATTGGTGGATCTATGTAAGGAAAATTGAGAATTTTGGAAAAGCTTTTCTAAAGTAAAAATTGTTGATTTGAGGTGGGATTTAGATGGAACACATATATTCGGACTCGTATTGGAATGGACATTCTGGACTTGTGAGTTTTATTGGGTTCTAGGGTGCGAGCCTAGAGTTGAAATTTTGGTTGACATTTTGATTTGTGTTAAAAATCGATGCTTTATTGGTTGGAGTTATTTTCTACGGCTTTTATTGATGTTATTAAGTTATTTTGGCTAGATTCAAGATGTTCGGAGGTTGATTCACGCGGGAAGGGATTTCTAGAGTATTGATTTCGCTTGCTTGAGGTAAGTATCTTACCTAAACTTGGTTGAGGCACTAGTTGCCTGAGTTATTAGTGATATCTACGTGCTATAGGTGGTGCACATGTGAGGGGTTGAGCCCATGTGCGTGCATGGGGGTATTATTCATGCTCCGGGTAGTGCTTAGGCTATGATATACCTTCAATTGATTGTTAAACTTCATGCTTCTATGTTTCTTATGTTTGTACTCCACCCCTTTTGTGTTCTATTTGAATCGTGTTTGAGGTAACATCTAGGTTAATCTCCTTATTGAACACGATATTTACTACTTTTGTGATGTAATTGCCTAATTTGAACTGTGGTAGCATATGTTGTACATGCATACACATTAGCATGTCACTTATACCAGTCCATGAGCATGTAATTTGATATCCTTTGTTCACGTATATGAGATCTTGTATATCTACTTTCTGTGTGATATGGAATGGACTAGTAGCACGTGATTAGTCCATGCGGTTGAGATATGATAGCACGCGAGTTGTCAATACGGTTGAGATATGATAGCACGTGAGTTGTCTGTGCGGATCCGAGATATGTTAGCACGTGAGTTGTCCATGCTATTATTATATATGGCACGTGAGTTGTTTGTGCAACTATTATATATAGCATGTGAGTTGTCCGTGCAGTGTGTGGATAAGGATCGATTCCCTAGGGTCACCCTCTCATGTTTCTCTCTTGATGGTGTACATGCGGTATGAGAAAAATTGATCAGTGTTTGGTTCGGTTATTGTATTTTTTCTCTTCTTGCAATTTTTCTATGATGTATACTTGTTTTATGAGCATATCTTTTTAACATGTTGGATTGTTAACTGATACAGACTTTAGAATATTATCTCTTGTGCACCGAGGTGACTTTATCTGTGTTCTTCATGATTTGATAATATTATTGTTATGTACTTGTGGAAATTCATGAACTGAGCAAGTTATTAGCAAGTATCATTGATAATTCTTGTCTCTATTACCTCACTGATGTTAGTTATGATAATTGCTGAGTACATGGAGTCGATAGTACATATACTACACTCTGTACTTAATTGTGCAGATCCAGTTATTGGACCGAGCCATGAGTTGTTGTGATTGTTTTCCTGAGATTGCCGAGAAACGAGGTAGAGCTGCATTTCGACCGTAGTCTTTGGCGTCTCTTTCCACTTCAGTTATTGTTGTTTTTATTCAGACAATATTATTATTTTGTATTTCCAGACTTGTACTTCTATTTTAGAGCTCATGATTCTGTATTACCATTTCTGGGGGATTTTATATATTGATGCGGTTATTCATGTCAGTCTCCTTTGGATTTATATTACTTTCATTAAATTTTGTTATTATTTTCGCTTTTTGGATAATTTTGTCTTGCCTAAAAGTGATTTAGGCACCATCACGACTGGTTGGTGGTTTTGGGTTGTGACACTATCACATAACATCCCCCACAATGCCATCTTTATTTCGCTGCATGCACACCACAACGAAATGCCTCCCATATGTCGCTGCATGTACATTACAATAAAATGCCTCCCTTATGTCGCCGCATGCGCATATTTCACCCTTATCATCCGCGCAACATCAATAGTGAAATGCCACCCTTATACTCCATACAGCAACAATAAACCCGCACAACATGTCCATATGTGCCATAACTATCACAATATTGCAAGATACAATTTATCATCAAGAGGCAAACCCTCATAACCCATCAATAAAGCGCACAAGGACATGATAACAATAAAAATACGGATAAGACATGACTACAGCTAAATCAATTATAGCAACCAAGTTAAAGTATTCATGCAAAGGATCACATGTGTATCATAGAGCGTACACGTTCCAATCAAAGCACAACGCAAGAACAAGTACGGATGTGGGTCCATAACATATGTGCATCTACCTCCGAGGCAAGTACAACATAAGTCACAAGATTTGCTCAACACGTCCAAAATAAGGTGCCAATAGCCTCAACATTTCTCTAGCATGGTTTATTATGCTCACGTAGTAAATTAATGGAACAACACATAGAATCAAGTAGAACACACAATAAAATAAAGCATAGAGTGACCTCGGATCTAGCCTAATCATGAATACCTATGGAAAATGTATATACACTCGTCACGTTATATATACATCACCCCATATGTTGCAATCAATAATAGTCGGTAGAAAAAATTCCCTCAACCAAAGTTAGGAAAGATATTTACCTCATCCGGGCTAGTCCAAAGCTCCAAAATTGTGTTTCCCTGAGAAATCACCGCTAACTGGTCTAAATCTAGACAATCATCAATCAAGGAAGTCAACCAATGCCATAGCAAGTAATCCCACTCAATAAAGCCTCGACCTTTGAAGAACTCCCCAAAAGTCAACAAAAGCCAACTCCAGACCCGCGTGCCCGAAACCCGGAACTAATATCAAAATCCAATGACACATAGCCTGTCGAGTCCATATATATAATTATATTCCAAAATCAAGTCCAAATTGGTACTCAAATCCTGAAAAAGTATATTATTTCAAAGTGTTAGTTAAAACTCCAAAATTTCCCATTGGAATTCCATGTGTTTGGGTGTAGAAATCCATGTGGATCCTTGAAATATAATCATAAATTTGTTGAAATTACTTATCTTCTTGACTTTTATGAAATTACCCATGAAAAATCTCTCCCCAACAAGTAAAGCGTTCAAAATATGAGTGAAAGGGCAAAAATCCCGAAATTCAACTCTTAACCAAGCTGCAAATGTCGCATTTGCAACCAAAAGTTTGCAATTGCAGATGTTTGCGAATTCCACCACTGGTTCGCAATTGCGGAGTCCACAATTTTGATCACATGTTCGCAATTACGATCAGAAGTTCGCAAATGGGGAGTTGGCAATTGCAACAAGAATTTCGCAATTGCGAAGTACAATCACCAATAATCACAAACTTCAATGAAATAATCAAAACCACTCTGAAAATTATCCGAAACCTCCCCGACACAACTCATATATGTATTTTATCCATAAAACACACTAAGAACCTGCTCACGCACTCCATACACCGAAAAGATGTCGTTTTTATCCAATATTGACCATGGTCAAACTCAAATTCCTTAAATTAACTAGTCTCTCAACAATGATTCAAAATACACCCAAGCCCTTTGGGACCCCACCCAATCATATCAACAAGTCCAGATACATTATCCAAACTTATCCAAAAGCTCAAACTATCATAAATAACATCAATACCAAGAATCGAAGACCAAGATCACTCTCTTAACTTTCAAACCATCAAATTTTGCCGAACGCGTCCGAATCCTACCAAGTCAACTCGCAATGAAACCAAAATTTGCACACAAGTTTCGAATGATAATATGGACCCCTTCCAAGTCCCAAAATAACAATTTGAGCCCAATGGCCCCATAGTCAACTCATGGTCAAACTTATGAAAAGTCAGAACCTTCAAATTGCCAACTTTCAACAAATAGCGCCAAATCCTCCTACAAACATCCAAATCCAAATCCGAATGTACGCTCAAGTCCATAATCAGCATATGAACCTATTAGAACCCTCAAAATACGAATCCGAGACTATTTATAGATAAGTTAAACCTTGGTCAACTCTTCAACTTAATGCTTCCAAATTGAGAACTTTTGAATTACTCCCGAACTTCCCAAAAAATCATACAAAACATGCACACAATTTGTAATACATCATATGAAGCTATCATGACCTCAAGGCGCCAAATGAAAATGCCAATGCCCAGAACGACCTGTCGGGTCGACACAGGTTTAAGGTACAATAGATGATCATGTCACTCTAGAGGGATGAATCAAAATTCATGCACCAAATCAAATATCAATATCTCGGGAATTAGTCAACAATCCATACGAAATGAACCATCATGCCATAATCATAACAATTGTATGCGTGCCATAATAATATCAACCGCACAAAATGTTCTATCGTTCCCAACTAAGTATATATTAGAGAATCATATGCAGGGATGTATACGTATGAACAAGAGATAAACATATATGATGCATAAGCACAAAGAGATAGACATGAAGATATATGCATGTCTATAAAGTATGAATAGGACACAACATATATTGCAACATATAACATAACCCATCATGTCTAAATATAGAATCAAAATCCTAGACATGATCTTTAGAAATAATAAAGTTTCTCAAGTATTCATACAAGAAAATAAAGCATATAAAAAGAAGAGCATATCTCATACAAGACTTAAAGAAGCCTAAAATTTATGCCAAATATAGCACAACTTTTTCGCACGCATATACGTTCGTCACCTCGCATATACACCACTTCCAAACATGTAGTATTTATCGTTTGAGTCAATTTTAGAAAATATCTCGAATCGAGGTTGAGCAAAATACTTACCTCAATCCTAAGCTAGCTCTATTCTTCAAAATTCGCATTTTTTTCTCCATGGCCTTTAAACATCCAAAATATGGACAAATAATATTCAACAAGGTCAGGTAATACTATAAGAATCAATCCCATATGAGACAGATTCAATCTTTAATAAAATCTCAAAAGTCAACAAAAAATTAACTCGGACCCACATGATTAAAACCAGAGAACATTACCAAATCCAGATTATCTATAATCTTTCGAGTCCAAATATATAACTTATTTCTAAATTCGAGTCCAAATCAGTGTTCAAAACCTCAAAATTCATTTTCTTAAGTTTTGGCTTAAAATTCCCTTTTCCCTCTTTGAAATACTTGATTATAAGGAAAAATCTAAAATACATTCATGCAATAACCATAGAGTCAAGTCAAAATTACTTACCCAAATGAAGTTAGATAAAACTTTCCTCAAATATTACCTCAATCTGATCGTACCAGCTTCCAAAATAGTAAAATGAACTATAAGTATGAAATGAGGCTATTTGTACAAGTTGTGAAAAGTGGTTGCTAGTGCACTTTTTTCTTTTGTGCAAATTTTTGCTAGCTTTTGTATTAAAATCATCCAACATCCTGAAACTCACCCGAGTCATCTGGAATTCCTCCTCCAAACCATTCCGACAAATTAAAATACCCTATATGGACTTGTCCAAGTGCTCAAACAGAAATATCACAACTAAGAATCATGGCACAAATTAAACTTAAGAACTTTAAAAAACCTTCAAGTTCTAAATTTCTCATAATAGTGTTGATTCACACTGAAGCCTTTTGGGTACTAAACTGGACATATGTACAAGTATAAATTTATCATAGGAATCTATAGAAACCTTCAAATCATAAATCAAAGTTTTTTACTCAAAATGTTAACCTTTATTAACTCGACACATTTTAAGCTTCTAGTTCAAGTTAAAGTGTTCCAAAATACTCCTAAACCTTTTAAGGCATGTGCCATCGATACTGTAACGAGCCGACCAGTCATTTTGAGAATTAGCTTTCTGTTTGGTGGTTTAAGATTTCGAGCAGTTTCATATTGTGTATTATGACTAGCATGTGTGGTCGCGTTCAGGTTTCAGATGATTCGGGATTGATTTAGAAGGGTGATTCATATTTTAGAAGTTTAAGCGGTAAGAGTTGACCGAAGCTTGGCTTTTAGGTAGTCGACTCCAGAATGATGTTTTGATGATTCCAATAGCTTCGTAAGGTGATCTTGTACTTAGGTGTGCGCCCGTATTTGGATTTGGAGGTCCGTAGATTAAGCTGATGCATTTCGGCAAAAATTGGAAGGTTGAGAGGTTTGACCCAGAATTGACTCGTCGATATCATGATCCAATTGCAATTCTGAAAGTTGCATTTGCTTCTTTATGTCATTTGGGACTTGAATGCAAAATTTGAGGTTATTCTAGGTTGATTTGATATGTTTCGGCGCGCGTTCTAGAAGTTGAAAGTTCATTAAGTTCGATTTGAGGTGCGATTCATAGTTTTGACGTTTTTTGAGGTGATTTGAGGCCTTGATCAGGTCTGCATTATGTTAGGGAACTAGTTGGTATGTTTGGACGGGGTCCCGAGGGCCCCGGATGTGTTTCGGACGAGTTTCGAATCTTTTTGGAGCATGTTAGGTGAGACTGGTTTGGGCAGAGATCTGGTGTAGTCGCACCTGGGGATCACTGGGTGCAGGTGCGTTCCTCGTAGGTGCGGAGGGCAGGAGAGCAGAAGCAGAAGCTGGGCTGGATAAATAAGACCGAAGAAGCGGATGCCTGGGCGCATCTGCGCAGCCGTAGAAACGGAAGATTGAGCGTAGAAGCGCATTTTCGGATCGCAGAAGCGACATTGGCTCTGGTAAGGAACTTCCGCAGGATTGGTTTATTGGCCACAGAAGCGGACATCGCAGAAGCGACCTGCTGAGCGCAAAATCAGGATTTTTTGGGCAAATGGTATTTATGTCGAGGGTTTGGATATTTTCATCACTTTTTAAGTTTGAGGCCTTGGCTTTGGGCGATTTTGGAGGGGTTCTTCATGTATTTTAATGGGGTAAGTGTTTTTAATCCGATATTGATTATGTTTCATGATTCCATAATTATTTTTATCATAAAAGTAGTAAATTGAATGAAAGAAAATGGAAATTTTTGTAAAATATTTCAAAAATGTAAAATGAGGATTTGAAGGGCGATTTGGTATCAAAATTTAATAATTTTGGTATGGATGGACTTGTATCGGAGTGGGTGTTCGAATTTTGTAAATTTGTCGAGTTTAAGGGTGCGGGCCCAGGTTTAACTTTTGGGTTCACTTTTTAGTTTTAATTAAAGGTCGAAGATTTATTATCCGTAGTCGTTTCCTATGAGTTTTATTTATGTTATGAAGTTATTTTGGCTAACTTTCAGTCGTTTGGAGGTTGTTTCATACGAGAAGGTCATATTAGAGTATAGGTCTAGCTTCTTTGAGGTAAATATCTTGCCTAACTATGTGTGGAGGAACTACCCCTTAGGATTTGAGTCGTTTGTGCTACTTGTGTCATGTGAAAGCCGTGTACGCGACATAACGAGCACGTACTCAGGCTTATACATGGAAATTTACTGGGCTAGACCCTTAGGCATCTTTTATATACTTATTTGGAATTGTTAGCACATGTCATGTATTTTATTCGTCATGTCTAATACCACATGCTCTATTTGAAGTTGTCGTTACATGTCACATTCTTTACTTGTCGAGTTGCTATTATATGCTTTATTTGGAGTTGTTACCGCTTTTACCATTACCTGATTTCTTTTATCGTTGAGTTGCTCTTCGTTGAGATTATTGTTACATGATATTCCTTGTTGCTGGTTTATTCTCATGCCTTTAGACAAAGTACTAGCTCATTTCATCTCTTTCATTGTTAGCTTAATTCAAACACTACAATCCGGAGTTGCCTTTTCATGGAGACACTTTCACTTTTGAGCTTATCCTTAAACAATTAATTGGAATTGAAGTTATCAAGAGTCATTAATCTATTTTAATGGAAGTTGTGTTTAAAAGAGGTGTTGTTCCTTGTTGAATTACTTTTTCGTTCATTTTGTTGTTATTGTGATTCTATATACGTTGTGTTGAGCTGTAGGCTATTTATTTTGAAAATATTGATATTGTTGAATCCTTGTAAAGGTTGTAGCCTACGGGCACTTGTGATACGAGTGATATGTTGTGTTGTTGTAATGATAGCATGTGTGAATTGTTGTGTGGTTTGATTGTTGTTATGCGGAGTATAAGGGAGGCATTTCATTTTAGTTGTTATACGGGGCATAAGGGTGGAATCTCATTGTTGTTAAATGTCTGGAGTGATACGGGTGTCTATTATGTTATTGTCCGGGCGAAGTAATAAGGGTGGCTATTACACAGAGTGATACGGGCGACTATTATACTGAGTGATACAGGTGGCCATAGGAGAGATAAGGGTGGCTAGTGATATTGCTATGGCGAAGTGATACCGGTGGCTATAGGAGTGATAAGGGTGGCTAATGATATTGTCAGGGCGGAGTGATACGAGTGGCTATAGGAGAGATAAGGGTAGTTAATGCTATTGTCATTGTGTAGTGATACGGGTGGTAATCAGAGAGAGATAAGGGTGGCAGTGTCAGGGATGATGTGTGATGCTTTGGAGACATTATGTTGGAGATTTTCGTGTGATGGTGTGATTTTCCTTGTATTTGTCATACACCTTGCACGACTTGTTTTGTTGTTTCGATGAGCTATTTAATGTCCTTGATATTACTTGTTGACTTGGGCTGCAGTAATACACTTCCACAATCATACACTGTAACATGCCACTCATACTAGCTCATGCTTACGAAACTTGATATTTGTCGATCATGCCCATGTGTTCTTATATTATCTATTTCCATGACGCCATTGTTAGCCCGTGATCACACCAGGCAGATTGTGATCGTGAGCCTGTGACTATGCTGGGCGGATTGTGATTGTGAGCCTGTGACCATGCTTGGCGGATTGTAATTATGCTCCTGGAACCATGCCCGTCGGATTGTGATTGTGAGCCTGTGCCCATGCCAGGCGGATTGTGCTCGCGAGCCTGTGACCACGCCATGCGTATTGTGGTTGTGAGCCTACGATTATGCCGGGCAGATTGTGATATTGGCACGTGAGTTGCCCTTGCGGTTGTGATTCGAGATGTGGGCATGAGGTGCCGTGGGTACATGATGATGGGTTGAGACTCGGGACTTGTGACTATGAGATGAGGTATCACGATGTGATTTCGTTGTGAATCGTGTGTTAGAACAGCTTGATTAATTGATTGTTCTCTGTGTTCCTTATTTGGGTTCAAAGATACTTCACGGTGTTCTTATTGCTTTACTGTTTATATCACATGTTGATTTTGTTGCCATTTACTAATTTCTTCCTTCCATCATTAGCTTTATACCTCTATACTGCACATGTTTTCTTGTCTAGTGAGTGCCTTGATTTGTACCTCGTCACTACTCCACCAGGGTTAGTCTTGATACTTACTGGATACCGACCGTAGTGTACTCACACTACACTTCTGCATATTTTTGTGCAGATCCAAGTACTCGGAGTCTGTTGATTGTTAGATAGCGGAACAGATATCATTGTGGAGACTTCAAGGTATACATGTCATCGAGTTCGCAGGCCTCGGAGTCACCTCCGGAAGTTATTTTTGTACAGTTTAATTCTATTCCGAAATAATTGTACTTAGAGATTTTCTATAGTGAACTCAGTAGAGCTTGTGACTTGTACTACAGGTTTTGGGATGGTTGACTCCACATAGAAATTTCTGTTTCATATTTAATAGTTGTTGGATGATTTTTCCATTAATTCAGTAAGTGTTTGGCTTACCTAATCTAGAAGACTAAGCGCCATCACGACATCCTACGGAGGAAAACTGGGGTAGTGACAAGTTTGTATCAGAGCAATAGGTTCATAGGTGCTATGAGTCATAAGTAAGTTTAGTAGAGTCTTGCGCGGTACGGAGACGTTTGTACTTATCTTTGAGAGGCTACAGAAGTATAAGGAAAAATCTCCACTTCTTTCATTCCTGTCGTGCGGATTTGTTCATCTTAAAGTTTGAGCCTTTGTATCTCTATTCTCTCACAGATGGTGAGGATGCCTGCTACGGGATCAGCTGAATAGAGACCCGCGCCACCTACTAGAGCTGTAAGGGGCCCGGGCGGGGGCCGAGGTAGAGGCCGAGAAGGAGCACGCACTGCAGCTAGAGCACCTATTAGAGGAGCAGTTGAGGAGCCGCCAATAGCTCCATTTGAGGGACATGCACTAGAGGTGCCTGTTGTTACCCCTGGACGTCAGGAGACTTTAGCGGTTCTTGAGCATGTTTGGTACATTGGCTAAGGCGGGATTGATCTCTGTTGCACCAGCTACTTCCAAGATTTTGGGGAAGAGCTCTGACACCCACCGCATATACTTCAAAGCAGCGGGCTCATATTGTTTAGGTTCTGGTTGTAGTTCCGGTACAGCCTGTTATTCCGGTTCAGCCTGAGGTCAAGCCAGGGGCATTAAAGGAGGAGCAAAAGAGACTTGAGAGGTTCAAGAGGTATAGTCCACCTACATTTAGTGGCACATCCACCGAGGATCCACAGGGATTTCTAGAGACGTGTCTTTGTATTCTTCGCACCATGGGTATTGTAGAGGTGAACAAAGTTGCTTTTACTACATTTCAGCTGTCGGGAGCAGCGTATCAGTGGTGACAAGTTTATGAGGAGGGTAGACCAGCCGATGCAGCACCACCAACTGGGCTCAGTTTTTAGAGACATTTTGAGGCAGATTGTTCCCAAGACCCTCTAGGATGCGTGGCATGCAAAGTTTAAGTAGTTGCGTCGGGGCACCAAGACGATGTCAGAGTATAGCCATCAAGTTCAGTGACTTATCCCATCATGCACCTACTTTGGCTAGTGTCAGAGAGCGGGTCCGCAGATTTATTGAGGGGCTCCGTTATGATCTTAGATTCTGCATGGCTCGGGAGTTGCAGATTGATACTCCATTTCAGCAGGTGGTGGAGATAGCAAGGATGTTAGAGGGTATTCAGGGTGAGGAGAGGGAATATAAGGAGATCAAGAGGTCTTGAGGTTCTAGAGGGTTCATTGGATTCTACGCTTCACCTATGACTCATCATGGAAGAGGCTCCGGAAATTGGCCAGCTCAATGCGCACTTCAGACTACTCGTGGTGCTCTAGTTAGTCATGGTACTTATGTGGGGCAGTCATCTTTTAGTGACCACCGTCACAGGGTTCCTACATCGATTATTCCAGTTATCCGACATAGACTCAGTACGAGCAGCCACACCCGCAGAGGGGTTGTTATGAGTGTGGTGATACCAGGAACATCATGAGAGATTGTCCCAGACTCGGGAGAGGCGGATTTTATCAGGGAACTCAGGCTACAGGCTCCATTCCACTTGCTACTCCACATGCACAGCCAGTTTGGGGTGGAGGACAGGCGAGTAGAGGGAGCCTTAGAGGGGGAGGCTTGCCCGTTGATATATTTTCCATGGCATGGCTGAGGCCGCAACACCAGATGGTGTCGTTACAGGTATGGGTGAGTTTCGTGATTTTTTACTCTGCTTACGTGTTCACTCTTGTTGGGAGATTCTATGGCGGTAGCCCGTGTCTATCATTTTGTTATGTTCACTATTGAAAGCTATGAGACTAGAAGTGACTTTCTGTAACTCATTACGGTAGGTTTTGATGTGATTTCTAGATGGTTTAGTTACAATTTGTGATTTAGATGCTCTATCGATATGAGGGTTCAGTATGTGTTGTGATTTATTTTAGCAGAATTTAATTAGTGGAAGGTTTCGGCTAGTATGATGTGTATACTACTTGTGATTCAGAGCTGAGGATGGGATCGATGCGTTTTCATGTGGATTTGTATTAGGATAAGATCCCTGTGATTAGTTCATATATTTTGATTCTCCTTTGTGAAGTTGATTTGTAGTATGGTACTAATAGGGATTTGTTCCTATCGAGATTGTTTGATAGTTCTCTCATGTGTTTCTTCTTGCATATTTAGTCATATTCGCGTTGTGCTTACTGGGTTTTAGCTTACGAGGTGTGTGCCCAGGTATCGTTAAATATGACTTGTTGATTCGGGTGAATGGTTATGAGGTCTTCAGGTTTCTTGCATCGTTGTTAGTGTTGAAAGGATTAGAATCGGGTTCTAGCTACAATGAGGTTAATTGCCGGTGCTAGATTTGATTATGGGCAACTATTGTGATCAGAGATGTTGATATGGGCATATATGTGATGTGTTATGTCGTGTGGTTGTACCTAGTGGGTGTAGGCATGAGTTGTCGCATCTGGTTGAGGTTGATATTGTGTGTTGATGTGTGAATCGAGTCACCTTTTAGCTTGGTCGAAGATTTATTATCCGTAACCGCTTCCTATGAGTTTTATTTATGTTATGAAGTTATTTTGGCTAGATTTGAGCCGTCCGGAGGTTGTTTCACATGAGAAGGTCATTTTAGAGTGTCTGTCTAGCTTCGTTGAGGTAAATATCCTGCATAACTTTGTGTGGGGGACTTACCCCTTATGATTTGAGTCGTTTGTGCTATCTGTGTCATGTGAAAGCCATGTAAGACAGGTGATGAGAACGTACTGGGCTTATACATGGAAATCTACGGGTCTAGACCCTTAGGCATCTTTTATGTACTTATTTGGAATTGTTAGCACATGTTATATCTTTTATTCGTCATGTCTACTATCACATGCTTTATTTGAAGTTGTCATTACATGTCACATTCTTTACTTTTGAGTTGCTCTTATATGCTTTATTTGGAGTTGATACCGCTTTTACCATTACGTGATTTGTTTTATCGTTGAGTTGCACTTCACTGAGATTAATTTTACATGATATTCCTTGTTGTCGGTTTATTCCCATGCCTTAAGACGAAGTACTAGATTGTGTCATCTCTTTCATTTTTAGCTTAATTCAAACACTAGAATCTGGAGTTGCCATTTCATGGAGACACTTTCACTTTTGAGCTTATCCTTAATCAATTAATTGGAATTGAAGTTATCAAGAGTCATTAATCTATTTTAATGGAAGTTGTGTTTAAAAGAGGTGTTGTTCCTTATTGACTTACTTTTTCATTCATTTTGTTGTTATTGAGATTCTATATACATTGTGTTGAGCCGTGGGCTATTTGTTTGAAAATATTGATATTGTTGAATCCTTGGAAAGGTTGTAGCCTATGGGCACTTGTGATACGAGTGATATGTTATATTGTTGTGATGCTAGCACGTGTGAATTGTTGTGTGATTTGATTGTTGTTATGTGGAGTATAAGCGAAACATTTCACTATGGTTGTTATACGGGGCATAGAGGTGGCATCTTACTATTGTTGAATATCAGGAGTGATACGGGTGCCTATTATGTTATTGTCCGGCGGAGTAATAAGGGTGGCTATTACACGGAGTGCTACGGGTGGCTATTATACTAAGTGATACGGGTGGCTATAGGAGAGATAAGGGTGGCTAGTGATATTGTTAGGGTGGAGTGATACGGGTGGCCATATGAGAGATAAGGGTGATTACTATTATTATCAGGGCGAAGTGATACGAGCGGCTATTAGAGAGACAAGGGTGGCAATGTCAGGGATGATGTGTGATGGTTTTGAGATATTGTATTGGTGATTTTCGTGTGATGGTGTGATTTTTCTTGTGTTTGTCATACACCTTGCGTGACTTGATATTTTGTTTCGATGAGCTATTTGATGTCCTTGATATTACTTGTTGACTTGGGCTACAGTGGTACCCTCGCACAAGCATACACTGTAGCATGCCACTCATACTAGCTCATGACTACGAAACTTGACATTTATCGATCATGCTCATGTATTCTTGTATTACCTGTTTCCATGTTGATATTCGGAGCCTCTGATCATGCCAGAAGGATTGTGATCGTGAGCCTGTGATCATGCCAGGCAGATTGTGATTGTGAGCCTGTGACCATGCCGGGCGGATTGTGATTGTGAGCCTGTGACCATGCCGGGCGGATTGTGATCGTGAGCTTGTGACCGTGTCAGGTGGATTGTGGTGGTGAGCTTGTGATTATGACAGATGGATTGTGATATTTGCACGTGAGTTGTCCATGCGGTTGTGACTCGAGTTGTTGGCAAGAGGTGTCGTGGGTACATGATGATGGATTGAGACCCGGGACTTGTGACTATGAGAAGAGGTATCACGGGGTGATTTCGTTGCGAATCGTGTGTTAGAACGGCTTTATTAATTTATTATCTCTGTGTTCCTTATTTGGGTTCAATGATACTTCCTGGTGTTCTTGCTGCTTTACTGTTTATATCACATGTTGATTTTGTTGCCATTACTGATTTCTTCCTTCCATTATTAGCTTTATACCTCTATCCTGCATGGGTTATCTTCTGTAGTGGGTGTCTTGACTTGTACATCATCACTTCTCCGCTGAGGTTAGACTTGATACTTATTGGGTACCGACTGTGGCATACTCATCCTACACTTCTGCACATTTTTGTGCAGATCCAGGTTCTCGGAATATGTTGATTGTTAGATAGCGGACCAGATATCGCTGCGGAGACTTCAAGGTATACCTGGCATGCGTTCGCAGGCCTTGGAGCCACCTTCGGAATTTATTTTTTGAACAGTTTAATTCTATTCTGAAGCAGTTATACTTAGAGATTTTCTATAGTGAACTTAGTAGAGCTTGTGACTTGTACTACCGGTTTTGGGATGGTTGACTTTGTATAGAAATTTCTATTTCATGTTTAATAGTCGTTGGATGATTTTTCCATTAATTCAGTAAGTGTTAGACTTACCTAGTCTTGAATACTAGGTGCCTTCACGACATCCTACAGAGGGAAACTGAGGTCATGACACATACCCACAAGTCATAAATTATCAAATGAACCTACGAAAAGTCTCAAATAAAATAAGGATGCTAGAACTCTAAACAATCATTAGGTCATTACAACAAAATTTAAATGGATAGAATAAGCACCAAAAGCAAAAGGGTGGCATGGGGTAAGAACTTGCAGCTAAGGAGATGGCAGCACTCCAATTAAGGCAAACACAAAAATACCCCAAAGTCTTATCTCCTTTTTTTCTTTAAAAATATTTTCTCATTTTCTTTATCTTTCTTTTCGTTACCCATGTTTGATTAACTTTGGCAGTACTCATCGGAGAATCGTAATTACTGAAATAAACAGGAAACCAGTCTGGTGAAACATGTCCATAACAGATCCAGGATGTTTGATGTTTGTTCTTCTAGTCTAATCCAAATGAAATTTACTCTGTATTTGTCTAATTGTTTTATTTATTTTCTTTCTTTCTCTTGTTTATTCGTTGTGGTGATGGTGGTAGAGGTGATGGTGGATTTTGGTAGTGGTGAAAGAAGGAAAGAAAGGGGAAGAGAAGATATTAAGGGAGGGGGTAAAAAGGGTTAGCACGGTGGCAAGCCATATAGCGTCCACCTACTCATTTGTCAGGCCACATAGGATTTTAATTGCTGAGTCCTAGCCTCATTATACTTTCGTTAAAACTAGAGGAATATTTGATAAGAATGATAAGGATAGGGTAATTTTGTTCGTAAAGTATAAATAAAGTGAAATATAGATAATTGAAAGTAAAAGGTAAATGTTGCTTTCAAGTGCACACGCAAGTATAGGTGATCAACAAGTAATATAACGATAAGTAGAGTGTCGAACTGATAAATAACTTAAAATGCACATTTTCTAGTACAGTTTCATATCATTTTGTATGTGAGTTGTGGAAACGATACAAAAAACTATCCTAAAATACTTCATACAATTCAACATATAAGGTATACAAAAATTATGGGCAGGTGGGTTGTGGCATTCAAGCTATCAATCCTCGGGCATTGGCAAACCACCCGCAAAACACCCCACACTTAGCCCGAAACATCATACATAAATATTCGGCTACTCAGACTTCATCGGCGTACAAATTTTTCTTTCAACCAATTCATCAAACACGTAGTGGGCATCAAGTATGTTCGTCATAGTCCAACAATGGGATATCAAGAATACCCTCCCAAATTTGAACAAGGTAGTGGGACTTCTAGTTTACTACTTCTTATAAATCAATCACAACAATCACACCATCCAATTTTCCCACATTGAACAATACCTACCAAAGTATTCAAGTGCTAACCTAGGGGTATTTGGAGCTGGGACTCGTTGGTTGGGGGCGAAACAATGGGGGTGAGGGGGAATGAAGGAAAAACAAGCGAAAAGATAAAAGTAAAAGAAGAGAGGAAAAGTCACATACCTGGAGATATAAAGAAGAACGTAAGAGAGAAGAAGAAAGCACTGGAGTGAGAGAGAGCAGGGAGAGAGAGGAAGGGAAAATGATTTGGGTTATTTTATTTTAAGAGGAATGAGTAGTGGAAATAGGTTATTAGGTGAGTTAAAATAGGTATAGGGGACAGGATCAACGGGTTAAATAAAGAGAAAAATGAAAATAAAAAAAAATAAAACACCTACTTGGGCACCAGGTCAGCGCGTTGCGCTGCCTATGTGCTGGGAATGCAAACTGAGTCTGGACCCAGCATTAGTGTAGCACGAGGCACTGGCCTGGATGCTGGGTCACTTGATATTTGTTTTTCTATAGCTCCCTGTTCCGCCCGAGTATTTGATACATCTCTTTCACATTCCAATATCACTCCTACCCACGACTTCCACAACTACAGAGAAAATCAAAACACTATTCTACATTCTAACTAAAAAGAGAAAAACAACTCTACGAAAGCAATAAAAATTGGATTACCTCCCAACAAACACCTGATTTAACGTTGCGGCACGGCACAGGGCCTCGCCTACTCACCTGAATCACTTTAGTCCGTTGACGATCAATGACACCTTCCCAATAATGCTTGATTCTTTGCCTATTTACCAAAAATGTTCTTTCTTCATTTAAAGCGCTATACTCAATTGCACCATTTGGGGTGACCTTCACCACCTCAAACAGACCCGTCCACCTAGATTTTAACTTTCCAAGAAAAAACTTGAGCATGAAATTGGATAATGATACCTTTCGGCCTAGTTCGAAGTGGTGGGGTTTAATACGCTTGTAATGCCATCTCTTAATTTCTTCTTGTAAAGTTCGGCATCGCATTTTGTATGTAGTTCTATATGCCCATAAGGCATCATCCAACTTTTCTTACCCAAACTTTTCTATTCACACTCACTATTTTCTCTAATATTTTCTTTATTTCTCTATTTGACACTTCAAATTGTTCACTTATTTGCGTATGATACGCAGTGGCGACTCTATGGCGGACCCCATATTTGGATAGAAGGTTATTCAGCAACCGATTGCAAAAATGTATTCCTTCATCACTAATCAATGAACGTATAGTCCTAAACCTCGAAAGTGTATTTTTATTCACAAAAGTGTTCATCGCCTTGGCATCATTAGCCGGCAAAGAAAAGGCCTCTGCCCATTTATACACGTAATCCACCACTAGCAAGATGTACTTGTTTCCTCTTGACAATAGGAATGGTCCCATGAAATCCATGCCCCACGCATCAAAAATCTCCACTTCCAGGATATTAGCCAAAGGCATCTCATGCCTTCTTGTGATTGTTCCAGTTATTTGGCGCTGGTCATATTTCTTAACAAACACATGGGCATCTTTTAATAATATTGGCCAGTAGAACCCCGACTGCAACACCTTTGCAGCTGTCCAATCACCTCCATGATGACGCCCATAAGATGAGGCACGGCAAATATACAACACTTAGTCCACCTCCTTTTCAAGAATGCACCCACTCATCAACTAATTAATCCACTGTATGTACAACAATGGCTCATCCCATTAGTAAAAGTTCACATCGTGCAGGAACCTTTTCTTGGCCTCAAACTGAATTTCTCAAGGGAAACCTCCACTTACTAGGTAGTTCACATAATTCACGTACCACGAGGAAGAACATGTGTGATAGCAAAGAGTTTCTCATATGGGAATGTCTTGTTAATTTTTTTCCCCTTCTTCCACGTGCTCATAGTTCTCCAACCGAGATAGGTGGTCTTTCACGTGATTTTCTATGCCTTTCTGATCTCGTATTTCTAAGTCAAATTCCTACAAAAATAAAACCCAACGCATCAATCTAGTCTTGGACTATCTTTTTTTAAAACAGATACCTGATTGTTGTATGATCAGTATGGACTATAACTTTTCTTCCCACTAAGTAGGCTCAAAAGTTTTCAAATGCCCACACAACTGCCAATAACTCCTTTTCAGTGGTGGTATAATTTAACTATGCATCATTGAGAGTCTTACTCGCATAGTATATGGATTGAAACATCTTGTCTTTTTTCTGGCGCAACACCGCTCCAATGGCATGTCACTTGCATCACACATGAGTTCAAATGGCAAGGATCAATCCAGAGCCATAATAATTGGTGCAGCCACCAACCACTTCTTGAGTTCTTCAAATGCCTTCAGGCAGGCCTCATCAAATTTGAATGCCACATCATTTTCGAGCAACCTGCACAAAGGAGAAGCAATTTTAGAAAAATCTTTAATAAAGCGTCTATAAAAACATGTGTTTCCTTAGAAACTCCAGACACCCTTCACAGAAATGGGTGGTGGCGATTGTGCAGCTACCTCCACCTTCTCCTTATCAACTTCAATCCCGCTCCTTAAAACTCTATGTACCAAAACAATGCCATATTGCACCATGAAATGGCACTTTTCTCAATTCAACAGCAAATTCAATTTTTCACATCGAGCTAGCACCTTGGCCAAATTGTTCAAACAATCATCATAAGAAGATTCAAAGACTGAAAAGTCATCCATGAAGATCTCTACAAATTTTTCCACCATATCGGTGACAATAGCCATCATGCACCTCTAGTGAACGTAATTTTCTCTTGATCTTTTGGGGCTATAACAATCTGGTTGTACCCTGAATATCCATCAAGGTAGCAATAGTACTCATGTCCAGCAAACCTATCCAACATCTGGTCACTGAATGAGAGTGGGAAGTGATCCTTGCTCGTTGCCTTGTTGAGCTTTCTACAGTCAATGCAACTCTCCACCCCGTCGCGGTGCGAGTAGGAATTAGCTCATTTTCATCATTCTCTACTACAGTCATCCCGTCCTTTTTAGGCACACATTGCACTGGACTTACCCAATTACTGTTAAAAATAAGGAAGATGATACCAACATCAAGTCACTTGATTATTTCATTCTTACAACCTCTTTCATAATGGGATTCAACCTCATTTTTTGCTCCACACTTGGACAATTTCCATCTTCCATTAAAATTTTATGCATGCAAAATAATGGATTGATTCCCTTGATATCAGCAATTGTCTACCCAACAACTTTTTTGTGCTCATGAAGCACTCATAGTAGCTTTTCTTCTAGCAAAGTAGTCAAGCTAGATGAGATAATCGCTAGTAGTGTTTCAGCTAGCGTAAATGTGCTGGTAGAGGCTTGATCTCCAATTTTGGTGCTTCTTCAATAGATGGTTTAGGAGGAGCCAATATCACTGATCGATCTAACTCCTCGAATCTTCCAAGCCCGTGAACATACTTGCAAGCCATGTTAAGAACTTGCTCAATTTCTTCCACCAACTCATTTTCACTTTCTTCTTTATCCCCCAAAGCTCATTCAAGGGGGTTTGTGGGGTTCATATAAGGCATCACCATGGTCACATTATCTTCACCACATAAATCATTGACAGCTCTTCATAGTGGACTGGCAATTTGAGTGCTTTATAAACATTGAAAACCTCTAGTTGATCACCCACTCTCATTCTCATTTTCCCTTCACAAACATCAATAATATCTCGGCCCGTGGCTAGGAATGGACGCTCCAAAATAAATGAGACTTCCTAATCAGGCTCATAGTCCAAGATAATGAAATCGGCAGAAAATATGAAAGACCCCACTTGGACTAACACATCTTTAATCATCCCTTCTAGGCTAGCAAGGGATCGATCTTCCAATTGAATATCATTGTAGTGGGTCAAAGCTCACCCAATCCTAATTGTTTGAATATATATATCAACATCAAATTTATGGTCGCTCCAAGATCATACAAGGCTCGCCTGACTGTGCTTGCCAATTGAGATCTGAATAGTGAAACTCCTTGGATCCTTCAACTTTTGGGGTAGCTTGCTTTGAATTCGTGAACTGAATTATTCCGTGAGTGCCACAGTTTCAAACTCGGCTAACCTTCTTTTATTTTCCACGATATCTTTGATATATTTTGCATTGCAAGATGTGTACCAAAGAAATATTGTTCTGTACTTGCTTCAAAATGTCCAGAAATTTCTTATAAGCAACATTGTCCTTAACGTTTTGTAATATCTATGAGAAAGGGGGTGGTGGCTTAGCTACTATAGATGATGGTGGCTTTGCCACCACCTCTTTTGCCAGTCTTTCTTCAACAGTTTCTTCTAGTACCTCATCTTCCACATTAATTAATTTTTCAGCAAAAGTGACTTGTTTTCTCTTTTTGGAGGGCACTTCCACCAACTCTCTTCCATTTCACAGTGTCATCGCATTAACACGAGCCTTGGGATTTGATTCAGTGTCACTTGGAAGGGCCCTGGCTAGCCGAGTATTTTGGGCACTAGCAAGTTGCCCTATTTTTCGTTCTAGATTTCGAATAGATGTTGCTTGATTTTGATTGCTAGTCATTATCTTCTTTAGCATTTTTTCAATATTGCCCATTAGGTTAGTGGTTTGTTCAACCTATGGTGGTCGAAATTGCTGTTGAGGAGCTTGTGGCCGGCATTGATTCTAAGTACCTTGATTTCTACCCCATGAAAAGTTTGGGTGGTTCCTCCAGTTCGATTTGTAGGTTTTCCCATACTAATTTGTCTGGCCTCAATTTGCATTACCCAAAAAGCATACTAACTCTCGATTTGCTGGGCATAGAGGACTCATGTGACCCTATCGACAAACTTCACAAAATGCATGCACTTGCTGCACTAGGTGAGCTTCATGTTTATTGAGAACCATGGCCATTTTATTGAACTGGTTAGCCAATGTAACAACTTGTGCCGATAATGCAGAAATAACATCTAACTCAAGGAGCCCCCCCTCCCCCTCCTATATTTTGATGGATTATATGTCTATCTGTTCTCCTTGCTAATCAGGATTACTCTTGGAGAATATTTTCAATAATGCATGGATTTCATCAAAACTTTTCTCCAACATTTGACCACCGGCTGCAACATCTAGCACGATTTTAGTCTCAGTGTGTAGCCCTTCTATGAAGGTATGAGCCAACAACTTATTATTCTGATTATGATGAGGACAATCTGGAAGCAACCCCTTGAACCTCTCCCAAGCAGGATATAAGGACTAGCCTTCCCTCTATTTAAAAGTGACTGTCTCACTTTTGAGTTTTGTAGTTTTGTCTGAAGGAAAGAATCGTGTTAAGAAATTGCAAGCCAAATTATTGCATGATGTAATAGAGTTAGCTGGTTCCGGCTTCAACCATCTCTCCGCTTTGCCCAACAAAGAGAAAGGAAATAGTGTGAGTCTCACACAGTCCGGTGTGACACCATATGTGATATAAGAATCACTGATCTCCAAGAAGTTTAAAATATTTTGATGCGGATCCTCATGTGTTAGACCCATGAATCGCCTGTTTGCATATAACAGCTGGATCATGCTCTGTTTAAGCTCAAAGTGCTCGGTGATTCTGGGCCTCATGATGCTAAAGGTGACATTAGCAATGCTTTTCATCGCCACCTCCTGCACCACCAATGGTTGTCCGCCTGCCATCTCCACATGTAGTTGAACAAGTTCTTGAAGATTATCTTTGTCCCTTGCTTCTTCTCAACTTTTAGTGAAATGTTCTCTCAGGTTCTAGGTCAAGGCCTTGAATTCTATCTTGGCTCCTAAAATGTTACTTCAAGCAAAGTTCTTGAGATTAGAGCAACTAATAAGAAACGTTAGACTCAACTAAATAAAAAACGAAAGCTGAAGCTAGTAAAATAGTCAATATGCAAGTCCCCGGCAACGACGCCAAACTTTGTTGCTCTGAAATGCACATGCAAGTATACGTGATCAACAAGTAATATAATAATGAGTAAAGTGTCGAACCCACAGAGACTTGTGTTTAACTACATACTAATGTCAACTCAAATTGCTACTATGTCAAGTCGAGTAATGGTTGAGTGTAGTTACAATTAACTAAAGATATCAACTTTAACAAATAACTAATTTAGCACAGTAGAAAATTGGTTAAGTTGTAAATTTAATAGAGATAAATATTCCAAGATTGTGATCGATTCACCAATTCTATTGTGTCCTAGCTAATTCCATTTTTATGTCATTCGCTTTATAGTTGTTAATTAATAGTGTAATGTGTGCTCGTAGTACTCTCCTGAATTACTATGTGCCTTCCCAAAATAGATTAACGCCTATATTCCTGTGAAGGTAATATATCAAGAACGCATTAAGATCATAATATTTAATTAAGCATGGTGATTAGGTATAATTGTATCTTAACCACAAATTCGCCCCCTACTTTAGATTTAAGATCATGCACTCTTTAATTCTTCTCTAATCCAAATGTAGCTTTATCAAGCATAATCCAGATAGTTGATAGAACTTAACTGTTGGACAAACAATCAAGCAATTAAGCACGAAATTAAAGAAACAACTATATAATAGAGAATTATAATCAAGGAGAAGTTAACATCAAATAACAATATTCATGGATAAATCACAACCCCGGAACTAATGGGTCTTAGCCACACATAATCATACTAAACAAATTCCCAGTGTTTTAATGATTGAAAATACTAAGAAGAACGAAGGAAAACTGCTAATCCTTACTCCCCGAGCGTGTATTTCGCTCTCAAAGTTGCATCTCCCCTCCCAATTAGATTTAGAACTCCTTTTATACGAGTTGGGATCATGTAAGGCCGTCAAAACTAAGTCTTGAGTGACGTAGGAAAAGTCTCGACTCAACGTTCAGGGCACCGCGTCGTGCTGGCCCTGCGCTAAGCGGAAAGTCAAAAAAACCGGGCATGTTTTCTGTGTCCCAGGCAGCGTGTCGCGTTGTCTTGGGCACTAGCCCGGGCAATTTTTCTCATTTCTTCTCTTTTTGCTCCACCAACTCTTGCCCTTTCGTTCCACATCACTTTCGGGTGACTCCTACACAAAACAACACCACAATTTAGCTCAAATCATCACAGTACACATGCAAATATATAAAATTCGAGTAAAATATGAGGCGATATACATATAAGTATATATACTTTAAGCTGAATATCAGTAAATCTAATCCTTTTCCCTTAGCTAAAGCATATATAATTTTGAGCTACTAAAATTACTATAGTTGGCACAACTAGTACTGCAGAGGGGTCATGCTAATCTAAGGGAAGAAACCAAAGTATTTCCACATCCATCGAGAATTGAATTCAAATAGTGACCCATTAATAATGGGAAATTTGCAGTTATACCCTATATTTGTGCCACCTTTTAACATGTACCCTATTTTTAAAAATTATTGATTTGGTAGCCAACTGACAAAAAATATTTAATAATATGATAATTATACCCCTGACAAAAGATATAAAACGTGCATCACGTATTAATCTCGTGATCTGCAACCCTATTCGTGAAAAAAGATCTCCTCCATCACTCTGTCCCTCCTTAAAAGATCTCCTTCAACCCTGGTTGAAGATCTCCTCTCCCCTCAGCATCTTTATCAAAAAACCAGAAACTTGAATCATATTCATCTTCAGAATTCAAAATTACAAAATACATTGTAAGTATTGCAATTCATCTTCAGAATTCGCATTAGTTTGTGAAACTGATTGAACTTCATCATATATATTTCTGCAATTACTTTGGTAATTAGTCATGTTTTTTAAGTTTTAAACTGAAAATATAAAATTTGAAATTCAATTAACGCCCTATAGATATTTTCACTTATGGTCATTTACAAATCATGAAGTTCCAACTTATAGATCTTTTAAAACGTTTCAAAACTTCAAATTTAATGTGTGAAGGATATAGAATAAAGTTGTTTCACGTCAAAGTCTGAAGTTTTAATTAAATACAAGCTAAAACTTCATGCTAATGTAGCATGAAGTTGTTTCACGTTAAAGTCTGAAATTTCAATCAAACATAAGCTAAAACTTTCATGCTAATGTAGCATGAAGTTGTTTCAAGTTGAAGTCTGAAGTTTCAAATGAAATATACAGCTAAAAACGTCATGCTAATGTAGCATGAAGTTGTTTCAAAGATATATATAACATAAAATTTCAAACTAAACATGCTAAAAAAATTTCCTACAGTATATAATTTTGTAAATGACTTTCCTAAACTTCATACTAAAATATGCTGAAGTTATTTAGTTCATTTGCCAAAACTTCGTACTAAACATGCTGAAGTTTTGTCCTGCAGTCTGTAATCTTGTAATGAGTTTTTTCCTAAACTTCAGGCTAAACATGCTGAAGTTTTTATGTTCATTTGCTAAAACTTCAAACTAAGAATGCTGAAGTTTTTTCATGCAGTCTGTAATTTGCTAATGAGTTTTTGTCCTGCAGTCTGTAATCTTGTAATGAGTTTTTTCCTAAACTTCAGGCTAAACATGCTGAAGTTTTTATGTTCATTTGCTAAAACTTCAGACTAAGAATGTTGAAGTTTTTTCATGCAGTCTGTAATTTGCTAATGAGTTTTTGCAAAACTTCAGACTTACGCATGCTGAAGTTTTTTAGTTCATTTGCTAAAACTTCATACCAAAACATGCTAAAGTTTTGTCCTGCAGTCTATAGTTTTTTAATGAGTTATTTCCTAAACTTCAGACTAAACATGCTGAAATTTTTTAGTTCATTTCCAAAAACTTAACACTAAACATGCTGAACTGTTCTCCTGCAGTATTTAATTTTCTATTGAGTTTTTGTTTAACTTCAAGAATATCGATGTAAAAGGTTTTTTGTTCATTTTCTAACACTTAACACTAAACATGTTGAAGTTCACAACGCATGCTTAAGTTCATGATAAAAGAGACAAAGGTATTTGATACAATACAAGACAATTTCAGAATAATTAATGCGAAGAGAACAAAAATTTAAAAGATAGACATCACATAATTCACAAAAAAATAATCTATATTCTCAAATCCAATTTTGTTTTCACTTACATCATTGAAAAAATAATTTTTTAAAAAATGTTCATTTACAATTTATTCTTTATCAAAAGAATTCACATAGAGTGTCTTCATATTCTCCATAGTCATGTCCTAGTTGCTCTTCTGGAGTTTCATAGCCGCTTTTTTCTTTTCACTTTCCATGAGCTCAGAGATTCGCAACCAATTCTCTCTTGAATGTCAACACATCACTTTATTAAAATTTGAAGATATCATGTTACTTCAACCGCATCTCAAGGAACCTAAGAGTAAATATACCACAATCAATACTACAAAAAAAAAACATGAAAACAAATTGAAGATTAATTAACCCAATAACACAGCTCTAAAAAATAAAATAAAACCCATAAAACTAAGATGCATGGTAAACATATGCCAAACATATACTTATTCTATTGTAGGGGTGTTTTCATTCACTTAATCGTAAAACTTTTCGGAGCATTTTCCTCATAAATTTTATTTTTAGTGCCAAATTTCAAGCATTCGACCAAGTGTGGGATCAACCGGGCATAATTTTTGACATGTTTCAACGCACTGTCATATGATGAATCGCTCAAGGAATCGTACACATATATAGTTTTGATTTTAAAGTGCAGAATTCCAAGAAAGTAGTGTGTAGATGACTGCCCAACTCTTGGCTTAAGTCGAAATGGAAAGAATACTTTTTCGACATATGCCCATGAGATACTATATGAAAGGTCAATGCCTCTTACGTAGTTAGCCACCTTTTTCACCAGTTGATTCTTCAATAATCCAAGTAAACTCAGTAAGTTCCTCAATCTCCACTTCTTCATCAGAATCCACGGCTTCCTCAATAACCAGTTTTTTGACAGCCCGCTTTCTCCTCGATTTGCTCTTTTTTTTTCCTCCAATTTTATTTTCTCCTCCATTCTCTTTTCCTTCCTTATTCTAATTTTTTCCTTATGTTCATCTAAAGGATGAACACGAGCCAAAATAGTCATATACTGATCAAACAGTAAATTTATGCGCATTTTGATTCTGGATAACTTGGAAGATGATAGCAATACTGCTTGTGCAGGAAATATATGGCCACTTCAATATGTTGCAAATGAAAAACATAAAAAGAAAAGTATATGAACTTAGCAACAATATAATTTAGAGTAAAAAATAAAATTAGGAAATGAACTAAAAAACTTCAGCATGTTTAGTTTGAAAGTTTAGAAAAAAAAAACTCATTACAAAACTAGAGACTGCAGGACAAAAACTTCAGCATGATTAGTATGAAGTGTTAGGGAATAAACAAAAACACTTCAACAAGTACAAGTCTGAAGTTTAGAAAAAAACTCTATCACGACCCAAAACTAGCCTGTCGTGATGGCGCCTAACGTGGTACTAGGCAACCCGACTTTTCGAAAATATTCCCAACACTTTTAACAGAGAATGAGTTAAAGCAGTTTTTAATAATAATAGTTCTCATAAATGGAATAGAAAACCCAAAACATAACGCGGAAACTCCTAATAACGGGGTGTCACAGAGTATATGAGCATCTATACATCACAAGTCTGGGAAACTACTATCTATCATAATTCGAAACTAAATAAAATAAGTGGAAGGACAGGGAAGGAGAAACAAGGTCTTCGAAAACGCCGAGCAGCTACCACGAAATCTCCAAAGGTTCAACTGCGCAGTGAATCAACAGCCACCGTGTCCAGAAACACCTGGATCTACACACGAAGTGCAGGGTGTAGCGTGAGTACAACCAACTCAGTGAGTAACAAGACTAAAAGAACTGAAAGTGGTGACGAACTTTACAATTATAGTTCAATTTCAGTAACTTCAACATAGGAAAGTAGGCATGCTCTCAAGTTCGACAATTTAAGTCAAATCAGTTAACTCATGGTGAGTCCAAGTGAAGAAGAATATAATATCTCTCAGAAATTTCAAGAGAGTGTGGTGTGACAGATAAGTGCAGCAATAATGAAATCAAATGCATCATCTCAGAGAAACAGTCACTCAGTACTCCCGTTCACTCTAACCTCCCAATCACTCATTTCTCTCAATCGCTCGGCACTCGGCACTCGACACTCGCACTCAGTAGGTACCTGCGCTCACTAGGTTGTTCACAGACTCCGGAGAGGCTCCTTATGCCCAGGCACTATATCAAGCCAATCATGGCATAAATAAATGAAACACGTTGCAGCATGTAGCCCGATCCCATAAATAGATATAGACATAAGGCTCGTTGCGGCGTGCAACCCGATCCACATATATTCAGCCATAAGGCTAGTTGCGGCGTGCAACCCGATCCACATATATATATATTTATCACTCACAGCTCGGCACTCAGGCCCCAACTCAGTAACCAACCTCTCCAATCTCTCAGGCTCTCAGAAATCCGGAAAATCAGCCCAAACAAAAATGATGGAATGTATCAACAAGGAACAAAAGAGATTGAGATATGATATGCAAGTAAATCGGAGACTGAGTACAATAGCAATTCAGCAGGCAATTTAACATGTAACACGGCCTCTGTGGGTTCCTACAGTACCATTACATAGCCTAAACATGATGTCTAACATGGTTTGCAGTTCATTTGTTATAACACATATAGAATATACGGATAACAACAGAATTTCAACTAAACGGTTCCATGGAATTTGACCAAGTCACAATTCCTATGGTATACGCCCACACGCCCGTCACCTAGCATGTGCGTCACATCCAAACCAGTCACAAGACACATAATACGGGGTTTAATACCCTCAGAACCAAAATTAGAACTGTTACTTACCTCAATCCGAGCAAATCTCTACTCCAATATACCATTGCCTCGCGAAATGGCCTCTGAATGCCTCGAATCTACCCATAAACAATTCGATATAATCATACGGGCTAAAAGGAATCAACTCTATAAGAAAATGCTACGCTATTAATCAAAAATTCAAAAATTGACTCAAAAGCTGGCCCCCGGGCACACGTCTTGAAATTCGATAAAAGTCACAAAACCCGAAATCCCATTCAACCACGAGTCTATCCATACCAAATTTATCAAAATCCGACACCAAATCATCACCCAAATCCCCAATCAAACTCTTAGAATCCCTAGCCTCAGACTCCACATTTACACCTTAAATACACACCAACTAGGTGGGAAAATCAATGGGGAAACAAGATTATTGATCAAACATGAGCACAAGGGACTTACCTCAAGAATCACCCAATCCCATGCTTGAAATGTTTGAAATGAAGCCAAAATCGTGAACCCTTATTTTAATAATCCGCCTAGCACTTTCGCTTCAGCTGAAACTTAACCGCTTCTGCGACATCGCAGAAGCGACATCCCACACACATTTGCGGCTTCTGCCGCTCCTGCGGTACCTCACTCCGCTTCTGCAGACTCGCTTCTGCGAGAATCCAACCCGCTTCTGCGGTCGAAGCTCACCTGCCCAATTCCGATTCTGCGGTTCCCTTGCCGCATCTGCAGTCACGCAGATGCGGAACTTCCTACAACACCTACGCGCCTTCTGCTTCTGCGCACCTCTCACCGCACCTGCGGCCATGCAGGTGCTGAAAACTACTCGCACATGCGACCACCTGCACTCCCCTCCAAACTCAAACCTGCGCAAGCCAGCCCGCACTTGCGATCGAAGTTCCGCAAGTGCAGTTACACCAGCAAAGGTCCAACTTCTGCAGTCACTCAACTTCAACTTTTGATCCGTTAACCATCCAGAATCAACCCGAGACCCCCGAGACCCAACCAAACATACCAACAAGTCCTAAAATCTCATACGAACATAGTCGAGCCCTCCAATCACATCCAACAACTTCAAAAACACGAATCACACCCCAATTCAAGTCTATTGAAACTAAGGAAATTCAACTTCTACAAACGATGCTGAAACCTATCAAATCATGTCCGATTGACCCTAAAATTTGCACACAAATCACATTTGACATTACGGACCTAATCCAACTTCCGCAATTCCAATCCGATCCCGATATCAAAAAGTCCACTCCCGGTCAAACTTTCCAAAAATTCAACTTTCTCCATTTCAAGCCTAATTCAACTATGGGCATCCAAATCACAATGCGGGCACGCTCCTAAGTCCAAAATCACATCAAAACTTCATTCCGAAGTCATTTACTCATAAGTCAAAATCCGGTCAACCTTTTCAACTTAAGCTTCCAACATTGAGACTAAGTGTCTCATTTCATTCTGAAATCACTCCGGACCTGAACCGACTACCCCGGCAAGTCACATAACAATTATAAAGTATAAACTTAGCAGTAATGGGAAAACGGAGCTACAACTCTCAAAACCACCGGTCGGGTCATTACATATTCCCCCTCTTAAACAAATGTTCATCCTCGAACGGGTCTTGGAATGTACCTGGATTCTCAAATAAGTGTGGATATCTGCTCCGCATCTCCTGATCGGTCCCCTAAGTAGCCTCCTCAACTGGCTGACCTCTCCACTGCACCTTCACTGAAGCTATGTCCTTTGACCTCAACTTTCAAACCTGCCGATCCAAAATGGCTACTAGCTCAACATCATAAGTCAAATGACCATCCAACTGAACTGTGCCAAAATACAAAACATGAGACGGATCGCCGACATACTTCTGAAGCATAGAAACATGAAATTTTGGATGCACACTCGACAAACTAGGTGGAAAGAAAGCTTGTATGCCACCTCCCCAATCCTTCGAAGTACCTCAAACGGCCCAATATACCGAGGGCTCAACTTTCCCTTCTTCCCCAACCTCATAACACCCTTCATGGGTGAGACCTTGAGTATAACCTTCTGCCCAACCATTTAAGCAACATCACGGACCTTCCTGTGGGCATAACTCTTCTATCTAGACTGCACCGTGCGAAGCCGCTCCTGAATCAATTTAACCTTGTCCAAAGCATCCTAAACCAAGTCAGTACTTAATAGCCTAGCCTCACCTGGCTCAAACCAACCCACCGGAGATCTACACCATCTCCCATGCAAAGCCTCATACGGAGCCATCTGAATGCTCGACTGGTAGCTGATGTTGTAGGCAAACTCCGTGAGTGGCAGAAACTGATCCCAAGAACCCCCAATATCAATGACACAAGCGCCTATCATGTCCTCCATTATCTGAATAGTGTGCTCGGACTATCCGTCCGTCTGAGAGTGAAACGCTGTGCTCAACTCAACCTGGGTGACCAACTCTCGCTGCACGGCTCTCTAAAACTACGGTGTAAAGTGCGTGCCCTGATCTGAAATGATAGACATTGGCACGCCGTAGAGACAGACAATCTATCATATGTAAATCTCATCCAATGCGCGGACTTGATCGGCCGATGCACAATCACCCAAATAGCATTGAACTTCCTCGAAGTCCATGGGAGCCCAACTACAAAATCCATGGTGATCCGCTCCTATTTCCACTCTGGAATCGCTATCCTCTAAAGCAATCCGCCTGGTCGCTGATGCTCGTACTTTACCTACTGACAATTGAGACACCGATCTACAAACCCCACTATATCCTTCTACATTATCCTCCACCAATCATGCTGCCGCAAGTCCTGATACATCTTTGCGGCACCCGGATGAATGGAATACCACAAACTGTGGGCCTCCTCAAGAATCAACTCACGTAGCCCATCCACATTAGGCACACAAATCCAACCCTGCATCCTCAATACCCCATCATCCCCAATAGTAACATCTCTGGCATCACCGAGCTGAATCGTGTCCATAAGGACAAACAAATGAGGATCATCATACTGGCGCTTTCTGATGTGATCATATAAGGTTGACCGAGATACCACACAAGCTAGAACCCGACTGGGCTCCGAAATATCTAATCTCACAAACTGGTTGGCCAAGGCCTGAACATCAACTGCAAGAGGTCTCTCACGGACAGGAATGAATGAAAGGCTACCCATACTCACCACCTTTCTACTCAAGGCATCGGCCACCACATTGGCCTTCCAAGGATGATACAGAATAGTGATATCATAGTCTTTTAGTAGCTCCAACCATCTCCGCTGCCTCAAATTTATATCCTTCTGTTTGAACAAATGCTGGAGACTTTGATAATCTGTAAACACCTCACAAGACACACCGTAGAGATAATGCCTCCAAATCATCAATGCATGAATGATGGCAGCTAAGTCCAAATCATGGACAGGGTAGTTCTTCTCAAGGGGCTTCAACTGACTCAAAGCAGAAGCAATCACTCTACCCTCCTGTATCAAGACACACCAAATACCAATCCGAAAAACATCACAATACACTGAATAAGAACCAGAAGCTGAAGGTAGAACTAGAACTGGAGCCATGGTCAAGGCAGTCTTGAGCTTCTAAAAGCTCTCCTCACACTCATCCAACCACCTGAAAATAGCACCCTTTTGGGTCAATTTGGTCCAAGGCGATGCAATAGACGAGAAACTTTCCACGAAGCGACAATAATAACCGGCTAAGCCGAGAAAGCTCAGAATCTCCATAGCTGAAGACGGTCTAGACCAACTCTGAACTGCCTCTATCTTCTTCGGGTCCACCTGAATTCCCTCACTGGACACTATGTGCCCCAAGAACGCCACTGAACTCAGTCAAAACTCATATTTGGAGAACTTAGCATAAAGCTTCTCCTTCCTCAACCGCTGCAACACAATCCTCTAATACTAGGCATGCTCCTCCTGGCTACGAGAGTACACCAGGATATCATCAATCAACACTATGACAAATGAGTCGAGATAAGGCTGAAATATAGTGTTCATCAGATGCATGAACGCTACTGGGGCATTGGTCAGTCCAAAAGATATCACAAGGAACTCATAATGAACGTAACGGGTCCTAAATGTTGTCTTTAAAATATCCAAGTCCCGAATATTCAACTGGTGATACCCAAACCTCAAGTCAATCTTAGAGAACACCCTCGCTCCCTGAAGCTGGTCAAATAGATCATCAATACCCGATAAAAGGATACTTGTTCTTGATTGTAACTTTGTTCAACTGCCTGTAATCAACACACATCCGCATAGTACCATCTTTCTTCTTCACAAATAGAACCGGCGCACCCCAAAGAAACACACTAAGCCTAATAAACCCTTATCAAGGAGTTCCTGAAGCTGCTCCTTCAATTCCTTTAACTCAGTTGGTGCCATACGATACGGTGGACTAGAATTGGGCTGAGTGCCCGACACCAAGTCAATACCAAAGTCAATATCCCTGTTGGGCGGCATGCCCGGCAGGTCTGCAGGAAACACATCCGAAAAATCTCGCACCACCGGAACAGAATCAATAGTAGGAGTATTAGCACCAACATCCCTCATAAAGGCCAAATAAGACAAACAACTCTTCCCAATCATCCTCTACTGGGAACAGAGTCTAAAGAACCTCTCCACTCAATCCTTGGAAACCCCGGCATCGCCAACGTCATGGTCTTTGTGTGGCAATCCAGAACAGCATGACATGGAGATAACCAATCCATACCCAAGATCGCGTCGAAGTCAACCATACTAAGCAATTAAAGATCTAGTCTCCAATCTCCCAATAGTCACTACACATGACCGATATACACGGTCCATAATGATAGTATCGCCCACTAGTGTAGATACATGAATAGGTGAAACTAAGGACCCACAGGGCACCTCCAGATAACGGGAAAAATATGATGATACATACGAATGAGTGGAACCAGGGTTACAGAAGCATTTCTATGGCATATTGAGACAATACCTGTGATCACTGTGTCTGAAGCAATGGCATCTGCTCTGGCAGTAAGAGCATAGAATCAGGCCTGGCCGCCACCTGATCAGCCTCCCCCTCTAAGGTGACTCCTAGCTGCCTGAGCCCTACCCTGGGCTGGCTGGGCGGGTGGTGATGTAATTGGTGCTGAAGTTGTAGCCTGACTTCTCTGCTGAACTGGACCTTCCAAGAAGCCAGGACACTACCGCCTGATATGGCCAAGCTCCCCACATTCGTAGCAACCCCGATCTGATAATGGTTATGGGGACTGGGCCAGGCCCCAAGAACCATAATAACTGCTAGAGGCACCCGGTGCAAAGGAACCCTAAACTAATGGTGCACGAGACGAACTCTAAGCTGGAAAGGCACTGACAGATGACTGACCCTGATGAGTACTGTATGAACCATGGCTGGATGATGCACCACAGTGAACTGGACGAGCCGTCTGAGCGTGCCTATAAGGACGACCCTTGCCGTGGTAGAACTGACCTCCAGAAGGAACACCACTGAAACCACCCGATCCACGAGGCCTCTTAGCCTCCCTCTCTCCATGCTCCTGGCTACGGACCATCTCTATCTATCGAGCAATGTCAACCACCTCATCGAAAGTAGCACCAGACACCCTCTCCAAGTCATAAGCAACCGCAGCTGATATGTGAGGCCATGAATGAACCGCCTAATCCTCTCCCTGTAAGTGGGAACCAACCAAACTGCATGACGAGCCAACTCAGAGAACCTCATCTCGTACTGCGTCTAAGACATACCATCCTGACCTAGCTGCTCAAACTGTCTATAAAGCTCCTCCCTGCGAGACTGCGACACAAACTTCTCCAAGAAGAGAACATAGAAATCCTGCCATGAAAGTGGTGCGGCACCAACCGGCATACGCCTCTCATAAGCCTCCCACAATCTGAGGGTAGCCCCAATGAACTAAAAAATAGTGAACGAGACCCCACTAGTCTCCAAAATACAAGCCGTGAGAAGCATCCGCTAGCACTTATCCAAGAAACCCTGGCATCCTCTAACTCATCACCGCTAAATGATGGAGGCTGAAGCCTTCCAAATCTCTCAAGTCTCCTCTTCTCATCATCAGCCATAACGGGGACTACTAGGGCCTGAGCAGCTGTAACTGGCTGGCTAGTAGTACCCCTGGTGTCTGAAGTCCTTTTTTAACCTACTTTGGAGTTCGGGCAGTGGGGGTATGAGTACCTTCCCGGACCAAAGAAGTGGCTGGTGCGGCCTGAGCTGAAACCACCTGAGCAAGGCTCGTGCAAACGGTCAGAATCTGAGCAAAAGCCTCTTGAAAGCCTGGAATCACAATGGGCACAGCTGGTTCCTGTAACGGCCCGATGTGTTGTAGAAACACATAAGATACTAAATGCCTAGACTTGGCTTGTTTTAAGTGCAAATCCCTCTTTGTAATTATGCAATTTTATCATTCTTGCGGGGTATGAGGTATAAGAATCTAATAATTAGGAAAAGAGTTCAAAAAGGCAAGTAATGCAGGATATGCGGTCGCATTTCAGACATGCGGACCACATATCATACATAGGCGTCGCATACTTGGACAGATTTCTGGGCAAAGGTTCATGTCAGAAATGCTACCTGAAATGCGAACCGCATTTCAGAAATGCAAAATGCAAATTTTCCCTGCCTGTATCACAGAGTGGAACAGAGGAACTGGACGAGTTTATGTCCAAAATGCATATTTGAAATGCGGACCGCAAATCTCACAGTGAGATCGCAGAGTGAGACAGAGTTTTGGGCCAAATACTTTGCCAGAAATGCGGTCCAAATGCGAACCACATGTGGAGTTTGCGGCCAGAATGCGATCGCATTCTGGACACCTGAATTTTTATTTTATCCCGAACATTGACCTACTATAAATAGGAGCTAGGAACCCTAACATGCAAAAATTCCCTTATTTCGTCAGTCACCTCAGAAAAACTCAGTAAAACACCCTCAAACCCCAGCAAGTAAACCTCCAAATCACCTTGAAAACAAACCCCAACATCTATTACAAGAAACCCCACCCTCTAACACCAAAGACCCAGCCCACAATTGCTGCAAATCATACCAAGATTTCAGCTGAGTTAAGGCACCCTACCAAGTTGTAGCTCGTTAGCCTCTATTGTGTCCACCTAAAGTTCGTGAGTAACAATAAAAGGTTGGGCATGAAGAATTGTTGAAAATATAGGAATTTTCACAAAGCAAGGTAAGTGTTCGTTCTAACATTAGCTTGAGGGATTAGAAATCGTGTCTTGTCTGCTAAATTGCACCTTTTTGAGAACAACGTATAGGCATGGTGATGGGTGTCTATATGTTGGTGTCACGCATGACCGTGGGTCATATATGGTTAATCGTTGTGTGACTATTGTTTCAAATTGTTGAATATTTTCCTTGAATTGTTATGATGTGCTGCATGCGGGAGCGGGTGGCACGCCTGCCACAAGATGTTGTGAATTGAGGGCGGGTGGTACACCTACCACAAAGTTTCTTCTATTCGGCATAAAGTTGAGGGTGAACTATATTAGTTGAGTAAGAATTGTTAGGAGTCGAAAAGGTCCAGTGTCAAAATTGTGGGTAGTGTTTTAGGAGTCCATTAGAAGTTTAAAGGGTCTAGTGTCAAATTAGTAAAGTCGTGTCTAGAGTCAACGAAATGATAATTGGGTTGGGAGGTTAGTTGTAGGATATTGACTGTAATTGAGTACCTGATTGAGCTAAATAGACGTCAAGTTTGGTTTGGTTATAGCTGAATTTCCCCCTGGCCAGGATGATTGTTTTGCTGTTATTTGTTCCCTTGTTGGGAAGTTGTTATGTTGCTTTGTTCCCTTGCCGGGACTTCTTGTGAATGTTGTGATTGTGAAAGTGGGAGCGGGTGGCACACCTGCCATGAGATATTGTGAAAGTGGGAGCAGGTGGCACGTCTGCCACGAGACATTGTGAAACTGGGAGCGGGTGGTACGCCTACCACAGTATATATTGAAAGTGGGAGCGGTTGGCACGCCTGCCATGAGATATTATGTAAGTGGGAGCGGATGGCACGCCAGCCACAAGAGGTTACTGTAAGTGGAAGCGGGTGGTACTCCTGCCACGGGATGTGATGTATGTGGGAGCAGGTGGCACGCCTGCCACAAGAGGTTACTGTAAGTGGGAACAGGTTGCACGCCTGCAACAAGAGGTTACTGGAGGAAAAAGGGTGGATTGTATTACGTTTAATTGTGTTAAAGGCTGAATTGCAGTTTTCTTTCTTATTCATTGATGATTCGTTTCGTTTTATTTGTCTGCTATTCCGAGGTATGTTTTCCTTTTCCCGTTTTAATTGTTTATGCATTTTATCTTCTGCTATAGATACATATATGCTTAAAATTGCATAGGTTTATCTGGAGTCTGGTCCTAGCCTCATCACTACCTCGCCGGGGTTAGGCCAGGCACTTACCAACACATGGGGTTGGTTGTGCTGATACTACACTCTGCACTTTTTTGTGCAGATCCCAGTGCCGCAGGCTACGAATAGTAGGAAGTTTCTAGCCTTTGATTCTCAGGCGACCCAAGGTAGTTCTGCAGACATCTGCGAATCTTGGAGTCCCCTGCCAATTTCTTGTATCTGTTTCTCCTATGTAATCCAGAAACAGCATTTTGCCATATTCTTCAGACCCTGTTTGTAGTACTCTTAAATAGTCTGTAAAACTGTGACACCAGATCTTGGATAGACCGTTGTGGATAGTTTATCGGTGATAGTTGTGTAAAGTATTAACTTGTGTTTATTTCACTTGTTGGATTACTGCTTTTCAGTTGATGCATTTGTGATGTAATGAATTCGTAAATAGAAACGTGGTAATTAGTCCGATTGACTGGCTTGCCTAGCTTTCACTAGTAGGTGCCATCACGACGCCCGAGGATAGGAAATTTGGGTCGTGACAGGTTGGTATCAGAGCCCTAGGTTTACATAGGCCTTATAGTTCACAGACAAACTCGGTAGACTCTGAGGGATCGGTACGGAGACGTTTTTATTTATCCCCCAGAGGCTATTGAGTTTGGAAAAATTTCACATCTGTTCATTCTTGTAGTGCGGGTTGCTTCTCAAATGCTAATTGGATTCCTACTCTGTTCTTTCGCAGATGGCGAGAACACGCGCTTCCTCATCTACCGTTCCGCGGCCCGAGCCCCCAGCAACAGCCCCCACGCGGGGCAGAGGGCGAGGCCGAGGTCGTGCTAGGGGTCGAGGCAGGGGCAGGACTCAGCCTCCTGCAGCAGCACCAGTGGCGGAACCTCAGATTGATCTTGACGACGAGGTTCCGACCCCAGCAGCTCCGGCGGGCCCAACTCAGGTCCCCGAGGGGTTTATTGCCACCCCAATTCTTCAGGACGCTTTGGTCCGGTTGGTGGGCCTCATGGAGAATGTCACTCGAGCGGGCTTACTTCCGGCAGCACCAGCCACTCCTCAGACTGGAGAAGGGGTTTAGATTTCTGCTACTCGTCCTCCGGAACAAGTAGCCCCCCAGGCTCAGGTTCCAGCGGTTCAGCCAGCTGTGATAGTCCAGCCGGGAGTAGTAGCACAAGCCAGCAATGGGGCGGCTATGTCCGCCGATGCTTTGTGGAGACTGGATAGGTTCACCAAGCTCTTCACCACCACCTTCAGTGGTGCTTCTTCGGAGGATCCCCAGGACTTCCTATACAACTGCCACGAGGTCCTCAGGAATATGGGTATTGTTGATACCAACGGGGTAGATTTCGCGGCATTTCGCCTGTCAGGATCCGCCAAGACTTGGTGGAGGGATTATTGCTTGACTAGGCCAGCCGGTTTGCCATCTTTAACCTGGGAACAGTTTATAGAGTTGTTTCTGGAGAAGTTTCTCTCTGTGACTCAGAGAGAGGCTTATCAGAGGCAGTTTGAGCGCCTCCAACAGGGGTCTATGACAGTTACCCAGTATGAGTCCAGGTTCATCGACTTGGCTCGGCATGCTCTCATCATACTCCCGACAGAAAGGGAGAGGGTGAGGAGATTTATTGACGGTCTCATCCAGCTGATTCGCCTTCAGATGGCTAGGGAGACTGGTAGTGAGATTACCTTCCAGGAGGCGGTCAATGTGGCCTGCAGAGTCGAGATGGTTCTGTCACATGGAGGTGGTCATGGGTCGGATAAGAGACCCCGTCATTCAGGCAGATTCATTGGTACTTCGTCTGGAAGCAGAGATTCATATGGTAGAGGCCATCCTACTAGGCCCTTTCAGTCAGCTCTCTAGGTTTCTCACAATGCTTCAGGTAACCGCGGTTCTCAGATGCAGTATTCCGATCAGCAGTCTATCAGTGCACAACCGCTACAGAGTTTCCAGAGTCGGCAGCCTAAGGCTTGTTACATGTGTGGCGATACAAGACACATTGCTAGGTATTGCCGCCGTGCTATAAGAGACTCTCCGCACCAGGATTCTCGTGTTATGACACAGGCACCAGATGTTTCGCAGCCCGCCCAGCTAGCTAGGGGTGGGGGTAGAGGTGCTAGAGGTGAGGTAGAGGTACTGGAGTTGGAGCTCAGGTCGGCAGAGGTGGGGGCCCGCCAGCGGCAGGCCGTCCTAGAGATGTGGCTCAGGGTGGTGGGGCTCAACCCCGATGTTATGTTTTCCAGCCCTGCCAGAGGCAGAGGCTTCAGATGTAGTGATTACAAGTACGGTTCTGGTCTGTGATAATGATGCTTCGATATTATTTGATCCAGGGTCTACCTACTCGTATGTCTCCTCTTATTTTGCACCGTATCTGGCCATGCCTAGTGACTCATTGAGTGTTCCTGTTTATGTGTCTACTCCGGTGAGTGATTCCATTGTGGTAGACCAAGTCCATCGTTCCTGTGTTGTAGTGATTGGGGGTCTTGAGACCCGCGTAGACTTATTGCTTTTGGACATGGTTTATTTTGATGTCATATTGGGGATGGATTGGTTATCACCTTACCACGCCATCCTGGACTGCCATGCCAAGACTGTGACCTTAGCTTTACTGGGTATGCCCCGTTTGGAGTGGAAAGGGACTCCTGGTCATTCCACCCGTAGAATTATCTCTTATGTAAAGGCTCGACGTATGGTCGAGAAGGGGTGTTTGACTTATCTGGCTCATGCTCGTGATTCCAGTGTTGAGGTCCTCTCTATTGAGTCTGTGCCTGTGGTTCGTGAGTTTCCCGAGGTTTTTCCATCCGACCTGTCGGGGATGCCACCCGATAGGGACATTGACTTTTGCATTGATGTGGCTCCGGGCACTCAACCCATTTCTATTCCGCCGTATCGCATGGCCCCGCCAGAGTTAAAAGAATTGAAAGAGCAGTTGCAAGACTTGCTCAAGAAGGGTTTCATTAGGCCCAGTGTTTCACCCTGGGGTGCGCCGGTGTTGTTAAAAAGCAGGACGGGTTAATGAGAATGTGCATCGATTACCGACAATTGAACAAGGTTACAATAAAGAATAAGTATCCATTGCCGAGGATCGATGATTTGTTTGACCAGCTCCAGGGTGCCAGGGTATTTTCAAAGATTGATTTGAGGTCTGGCTACCATCAGTTGAAGATTAGGGCGTCCGACGTCCCTAAGACAGCTTTCCGTACTCGGTACGGGCATTATGAATTCTTGGTTATTTCATTTGGGTTGACTAATGCCCCAGCAGCTTTTATGGACTTAATGAACCGAGTGTTCAGACCTTACCTGGATTCATCCGTGATAGTTTTCATCGACGAGATCCTGGTATATTCCCGCAGCCAGGAGGAGCACGCGCAGCATCTCAGAGTGGTTCTTCAGACTCTGAGGGATAGTCGGTTGTATGCTAAGTTTTCAAAGTGTGAATTCTGGTTGAGTTCGATTACATTTCTGAGTCATATTGTATCGGCAGAGGGCATTCAGGTTGACCCGAAGAAGATTGAGGCAGTCAAGAACTGGCCTAGGCCGGCGTCAGTTACAGAGATCCGGAGTTTCTTAGGATTGGCAAGATACTATCGTCGGTTTGTGGAAGGGTTTTCATCTATTGCAGCCTCGATGACCAAGTTGACCCAGAAAGGTGCCCAGTTTAGGTGGTCGAATGAGTGTGAGGCGAGCTTTTAGAAGCTCAAGACAGCTCTGACCACGGCACCAGTGTTAGTCTTGCCTACAGGCTCAGGGCCTTACACAGTTTATTGTGATGCCTCTTGTATTGGGCTTGGTGCAGTGTTAATGCAAGAGGGCAAGGTCATTGCCTATGCTTCGAGGCAGTTGAAGGTCCATGAGAAAAGCTATCCGGTGCATGATTTAGAATTGGCAGCCATAATTCATGCCTTGAAGATTTGGAGGCACTACTTATATGGCGTGCCGTGTGAGGTGTTCACGAATCATAAGAGCCTTCAGTATCTGTTCAAGCAAAAGGAGCTAAATTTGAGGCAGAGGAGGTGGTTGGAGATGTTAAAGGACTATGATGTCACTATCTTATACCATCTGGGAAAGGCCAACGTGGTGGCCGATGCCTTGAGTAGAAAGTCGGCCAGTATGGGCAGTCTTGCCTATATTCCTGTCAGTGAAAGACCACTTGCTTTGGACGTTTAGACTTTGGCCAACCGATTTGTGAGATTGGACATTTCTGAGCCGAATCGGGTATTAGCTTACACGGTCGCTCATTCTTCATTGTTGGAACGAATACGTGATCGACAGTTCAATGATCCTCATTTGTGTGTTCTTAGGGACACGGTGCAGCGAGGGGGTGCCAAGCAGGTCACCTTAGGCGACGACGGAATTTTGAGATTACAGGGTCGAGTTTGTGCGCCAATGTAGAGGGACTTCGGGAGCTAATTTTGAAAGAGGACCATAGCTCCAGGTATTCTATTCATCCGGGCCCCGCAAAGATGTATCGGGATTTGCGACACCCTGACTCAACCCCCTTACCTGAAGGAAGGACGGTCCTAATGGAACTCCGTCTAAATGGCTTGGTTGATGTCAGAATAGAGGCGTCAAAAGTGCAGATTATTGGTGGCGTAGGATGAAGAAGGACATAGTTGCGTACGTGGTTCGGTGCTTGAATTGCCAGCAGGTCAAGTGCGAGCATCAGCAACCTGGTGGACTGTTCCAGAGAATTGAACTCCCCGAGTGGAAGTGGGAACGGATCACTATGGATTTCATTGTTGGACTTCCGCAGACCCGGAAGAAGTTCGACGCAATTTGGGTCATTGTTGATAGGCTGACCAAGTCAGCACATTTCATCCCTGTGGCAGTCTCCTATTCATCTGAGAGGTTAGCCGAGATTTATATTTGGGAGATTGTTCGCTTTCATGGTGTGCCAGTATCTATTATTTCGGACCGGGGTACGCAGTTTACTTCGCGTTTCTAGAAGGCAGTCCAGCGGGAGTTGGGCACCCAGGTTGAGTTAAGCACAGCGTTTCATCCTTAGACGAACGGACAGTCCGAGCGGACTATTCAAATATTGGAGGATATGCTCCGAGCTTGTGTTATTGACTTTGGAGGTTCGTGGGACCAGTTTTTGCCATTAGCAGAGTGCACCTAGAATAACAGCTACCAGTCGAGCATTCGGATGGCTCCTTATGAAGCATTATATGGTAGGCGGTGTCGAACTCCAGTTGGGCGGTTTGAGCCGGGAGAGGCTCGGTTGTTAGGCACAGATCTGGTTCAGGAGGCCTTGAACAAGGTCAAAATCATTCAGGAAAGGCGTCATACAGCTCAGTCCAGGCAAAAGAGCTATGCGGATCATAAGGCACGAGATATGTCCTTTATGGTTGGTGAGCGGGTATTACTCCGGGTGTCGCCTATGAAAGGCGTGATGAGATTTGGGGAGAGGGGCAAGCTTAGCCCTAGGTTCATTGGTCCGTTCGAAATTCTTGATCAAGTGGGGGAGGTGGCTTATAGGCTTGCATTGCCGCCAAGCTTATCAGCCGTGCATCCAGTTTTTCATGTGTCCATGCTCCGGAAATATCACGGCAACTCACGTGCTATATTTCAGAACCATTCAGCTGGACAAGGACTTGTCTTATGAGGAGGAACCGGTAGCCATTCTAGACCGGCAAGTCCGTCAGCTGAGATCGAAGAGTTTTCCTTCTGTTCGTGTTCAGTGGAAAGGTCAGCCACCTGAGGCATCGACCGTGGGTCGTATATATGTTAGTGTCACGCATGACCGTGGGTCGTATATGGTTAATCGTTGTGTGACTATTGTTTCAAATTGTTGAATATTTTCTCGCCTGCCACAAGATGTTGTGAATTGAGGGCGGGTGGTACGCCTACCACAAAGTTTCTTCTATTCGGAAAAAAGTTGATGGTGAACTAGATTAGTTGAGTAAGAATTGTTAGGATTCGAAAAGGTCCAGTGTCAAAATTGTGGGTAGTGTTTTAGGAGTCCGTTAGAAGTTTAAAGGGTCCAGTGTCACATTAGTAAAGTCGTGTCTAGAGTCAACGAAATGATAATTGGGTTGGGAGGTTAGTTGTAGGATATTGACTGTAATTGAGTACTGATATTGATTGAGCTAAATAGACGTCAAGTTTGGTTTGGTTATAGCTGAATTTCCCCCAGGCCAGGATGATTGTTTTGCTGTTATTTGTTCCCTTGTTGGGAAGTTGTTATGTTGCTTTGTTCCCTTGCCGGGACTTCTTGTAAATGTTGAGATTGTGAAAGTGGGAGCGGGTGGCACGCCTGCCACGAGACATTGTGAAACTGGGAGCGGGTGGTACGCCTACCACAGTATATATTGAAAGTGGGAGCGAGTGGCACGCCTGCCACGAGATATTATGTAAGTGGGAGCGGGTGGCACGCCTGCCACAAGAGGTTACTGTAAGTGGGAACGGGTTGCACGCCTTCCAACAAGAGGTTACTGGAGGAAAAAGGGTGGATTGTATTACGTTTCATTGTGTTAAAGGCTGAATTGCATATTTCTTTCTTATTCATTGATGATTCATTTCGTTTTATTTGTCTGCTATTCCGATGTATGTTTTCCTTCTCCCGTTTAAATTGTTTATGCATTTTATCTTCTGCTATAGATACATATATGCTTAAAATTGCACAGGTTTATCTGGAGTCTGGTCCTAGCCTCGTCACTACCTCGTCGGGGTTAGGCTAGGCACTTACCAGCACATGGGGTCGGTTGTGCTGATACTACACTCTACACTCTTTTGTGCAGATCCCAGTGCCGCAGGCTACGAATTGTAGGAAGTTTCCAGCCTTTGATTCGCAGGCGACCCAAGGTAGTTCTGCAGACGTCCGCGAATCTTGGAGTCCCCTGCCCATTTCTTGTATCTGTTTCTCCTATGTAATCCAGAAACAGCATTTTGCCATATTCTTCAGACCCTGTTTGTAGTACTCTTAAATAGTCTGTGAAACTGTGACACTAGATCTTGGGTAGACCGTTGTGGATTGTTTATCGGCGATAGTTGTGTAAAGTATTAACTTGTGTTTATTTCGCTTGTTGGATTACTGCTTTTCAGTTGATGCATTTGTGATGTAATGAATTCGTAAATAGAAACGTGGTAATTAGTCCGATTGACTGGCTTGCCTAGCTTTCACTAGTAGGCGCCATCACGACGCTCGAGGGTGGGAAATCTGGGTCGTGACAGTTCCTGAGCTGTCTCCACTGGCTCAACCGCATCTAGAACCTGCTCCTGAGCTGGAGAAACTGGTGGATCTGCAGGTGCTGCTCTAGCTGCTGTACGAGCTTCATCTTTGCCCCTATAATGGCCCCTACTACGACCTCGGCCTCTCGTGGCCCTAGCTAGTGGTTCTGGTGGCTGGACGTCCTGTCCTGTAGCACGTGTCCTCGCCATCTATGAGTGAATAAAATACAGAAGTTAGTTACAAGAATCAACAAATCCGCACGACAAGAATATAAGAATGTGATATTTCCTAAAGGTTCGGCAGGCTCTCAAATATAAGTACAAACGTCTCCTTACCGATCCAAAAGACTCTACTAAACCTGCTCATGACACGTGAGACCTATGTAACCTGGGCTTTGATACCAACTTGTCACGATCCAAAACTAGCCTGTCATGATGGCGCCTAACGTGGTACTAGGCAAGCTGACTTTACAAAAATATTCCCAACACTTTTCACAGAAAATGAATTAAAGTAGTTTTAAATAAAAATAATTCTAATAAACGGGATAGAAAACCCAAAAAATAACACGGAAACTCCCAACATCGGGGTGTCACAAAGTACATGAGCATTTATACATCATACGTCTGGAAAAATACAGTCTATCGTAATCTGAAACTAAATATAATAAGCGGAAGGATAGGGAAGGAGAAACAAGGTCTGCGAAAATACCGAGCAGCTACCTCGAAATTTCTAGGTTCAACTGCACAGTGAATCAACCCCCATCGTGTCCAGAAACACCTGGATCTACACACGAAGTGCAGGGTGTAGCATGAGTACAACCAACTCAGTACATAACAAGACTACATAAAGAACTAAAAGTGGTGACGAGCATTACAATTACAGTTCAACTTCAGTAATTTCAACATAGGAAAGTAGGCATGCTCTTAAGTTCGACAATTTAAGTCAAATTAGTTAACTAATGGCGAGTCCAAGTGAAGCAGAATATAATATCTCTCAGAAATATCAAGACAGTGAGGTGTGACAGATAAGTGCAGCAATAATGAAATCAAATGCATCCTCTCAGAGGAATAGTCACTCAGTACTCCCAATCACTCCAATCTCACAATCACTCATTCCTCTCAGTCTCTCAGCAGTCGGCACTCGCACTCAGTAGGTACCTGCGCTCACTGGGGTGTCTACAGACTCTAGAGGGGCTCTTTCAGCCCAATATATCAAGCCAATCATGGCATAAATCAATGAAACATGTTATAGCGTGCAGCCTGATCCCACAAATAGATATAGCCATAAGGATCATTGCGACGTGCAACCCGATCCACATAATTTCAGCCATAAGGATTGTTGTGGCGGGCAACCCGACCCACATATATAGATATATCACTCACAGCTTGGCACTCAAGCCCCAACTCAATCACCAACCTATCCAGTCTCTCGGGCTCTCAGAAATCATGAAAATCAGCCTAAACAGAAATGATAGAGTGTATCAACAAGCAACAAAGGAGACTGAGATATAATATGCAAGTAAAATGGAGATTGAGTACAATAGCAATTCAGCAGGCAATTTAACATGTAACACGGCCTCTGTGGGTCCCTACAGTACCAATGCATAGCCTAAACATGATATCTAATATGGTTTGCAGTTTATTTGTCATAATACATGTAGAATATACGGATAACAAAAGAATTTCAACTATACAGTTCCATGGAATTTGACCAAGTCACAATTCCTACGGTACACGCCCACACGCCCGTCATCTAGCATGTTCGTCACCTCCAAACCGAGCAAATCTCTACGCCAATATACCCTTGCCTCGCGAAACAGCCTCTGAATGCCTTGAATCTAGCCATAAACAATTCAATATAATCAACACGGGCTAAAGGAATCAACTCTATAAGAAAATGCTAAGCTATTAATCAAAAGTCTATAAATCGACTCAAAAGCCGGCCCCCAAGCCCACATCTCGAAATTCGATAAAAGTCACAGAACCCGAAAGCCCATTCAACCACGAGTCTATCCATACCAAATTTATCAAAATCTAACACCAAATCATCACCCAAATCCCCAAATCAAACTCTCCAAATCCCTAGCCTCAAACTCCCAATTTACACCTTAAATACACACCAACTATGTGGGAAAATCAATGGGGAAGCAAGATTATTGATCAAAATTGAGCACAAGGGACTAACTCAAGAATCCCCTCGAAAATCCTATCGCCCAAACCCGTGCTTGAAATGTTTGAAATAAAGCCAAAATCCCAAACCCTTGTTTTAATAATCTGCCCAACACTTCCACTTCTGCAGAAATTTAACCGCTTATGCGGCATCGTAGAAGTGACATCCCATACGCATCTAGGGCTTCTGTCGCTCTTGTGGTCCCTCACTCCGCTTCTACGGACTCGCTTCTGTGAGAATCCAAGCTGCTTTTGCAGTCCAAGCTCACCTGCCCAATACCGCTTATGCGGTTCCCTTGTCGCATCTTCGGTCACGCAGATGCGGAACTCCCTACTGTACCCGCACGCCTTCCACTTCTGCGCACCTCTCACCACACCTGCAACCACACAGGTGCGGAAAACTCCTCGCACCTGTGACCACCTGCACACTCCCCTCCAAACTCGCACCTGGGCAAGACAGTCCGCACCTGCGAGCTCGCACCTGCGATCAAAGCTCTGCAGGTGCGGTCACACCAGCAGAGGACCAACTTCAGCAATCACTCAACTTCAACGTTTCATCCGTTAACCATCCGGAATCAACCCGAGGCCCCCGAGACCTCAACCAAACATACCAAGAAGTCCTAAAACCTTATATGACCTTAGTCGAGCCCTCCAATCACATCCAACAACTTCAAAAACAGAAATCGCACCCAAATTCAAGCCTATTGAAACTAAGGAAATTCAACTTCTACAAACGACGTCGAAACCTATCAAATCACGTCCAATTGACCCCAAATTTGGCACACAAGTCACATTTGACATTACGAGCCTACTCCAACTTTTGGAAGTCCAATATGATCCCGATATCAAAAAGTCCACTCCCGATCAAACTTTCCAAAAATCCAACTTTTGCCATTTCAAGCCTAATTCAACTACGGTTCTCCAAATCACAATCCGGACACACTCCTAAGTCCAAAATCACATCAAAAATTCATTCCAGAGTCATTTACTCATAAGTCAACATCCGGTCAACCTTCTCAGCTTAGCTTCCGACATTGAGACTATGTGTCTCATTTCGTTCTGAAATCACTCCGGACCCGAACTGACTAATCCGGTAAGTCACATAATAGCTATAAAGTATAGAATGAGCAGTAAATGGGAAAACATTGCTACAACTCTCAAAATAACTGACCGGGTCGTTACAAACTCATTATGAAACTAAAGACTGCAGGACAAAACTTAAGCATGTTTAGTATTAAGTGTTAGGGAATAAACTAAAAAACTTCAGCATGCATATGTGTGAAGTTTAGAAAAAACTCACTACAAAGCTAGAGATTACTGGACAAAAACTTACGCATGTTTAGTCTGAAGTGTAAGGAAATGAACTAAAAAACTTAAGCATGCATAAGTATTAGGCTTAGAAAAAACTCATTACAAAACTACAAACCGCATGACAAAAACTTAAGCATGTTCATTATGAAGTGTTAGGAAATGAACTAAAAAAAACTTCAGCATGTTTAATTTAAAGTTTAGAAAAAAACTCATTACAAAACTAGAGACTGCAGGACAAAAACTTTAGCATGTTTAGTATGACGTGTTAGGGAATGAACTAAAAACTTCAGCATGTATAAGTCTGAATTTTAGAAGAAAAAACTCATAACAAAACTACAGACTGCAGGACAAAACTTCAGCATCTTTTAGTATGAAGTTTTAGCAAATGAACTAAAAAACTTAAGCATGTATAAGTCTGAAGTTTACCAAATTACAGTACAAAAACTTTAAAACAAACATAAGGCTGAAGTTTTAGGAAATATAGTTCAAAACCAATTCAAAAGCAAACTTAATAGCTTACATCATCTGGAAGATGAGAGTTAGGGTCCACAAGCTCGATAAAGAATAACGTTGGAATATCAATTACAGCTAATTTGAATGGGTTGAAATCATATTCTCCGGCATCCATCTTCAACCAATTTATAAATCTCTTGCATCAATCTGCTGTCTTGATTGACATAATGGAAGGAACATCTTCGTGTAGTATTTCCTGCTTTCCAATCTTGCCCCCTTGTCTTTTGTTTAGGAATGACGTAAGGAGATTTCAACCATATACTCTTCATACGAATATTTTTCCCTACTTTAGCTGGTTTTCTTTTTGCTTGATGCTCTCGCTGCCCTGTCGCAACTAACTACTAGGTGTGAAAATACTACAAAGACACTCCATACCTGTCTGTGAGCCAACAGGTGTGAAGAGATGTATTTCTCCTTTTTCAAATAGCCGAATGAGCTCACCAATTTCTTTTTCGGCTGCATCGAGTGCTTTTGAATAATCATCAAAAAGCACAAAAAAGAAAAGAAAGTATGTAAAATTTCAAACTGAAAATAAAAACATGGATGAAATATAATAAGTTTGTGATGTATAGAATACCTTAACGTTTACCTTCCACTACACTATCGCCAGACTGCATACCTTTGTCGATCTCAGCAGCTCCAGCTTCATTCAATGGTGCAGCATCGTCGGTGAGCCTTGGAGTATTCTGCGGAAGGATTTTCTCCACTCTATCTCCATGCAATGCAGCATCATCGGAGAGTTTCTAAGTCATATCAATTGAAGCACCCTTGTTTATTCAACTTCTGTTGCATATTAATTAGGGGGAAAATTAATGACCTAAAAAAGAAAAAAAATTATATATAACATAGAACATATTTATACCTGTAGTGACAACTTCATGTGTCTCTGCACCTAAAATTTCTTGGAAAATATCTAATTCTTCTATAAACACATTGCCTTTCCCAATAGGAGTACCCACGTCACTTGGTGCTTGTTCTTCAGTACCAACAGGTTCATCATCTACACCCGCAAATACATTGCCTTTTGCAATAGAAGTACCCACATGACAACTCGGTACATATTCTTCAGTACCGATAACTTCATCATCTGCACCTTTCTTGCTTCCTACATTCTCGATTGATAACTTTTCATATCCAGCAACTTTGCTCAGTCTATCAACACTAGAACTGTAACGACCCGATCGGTTGTTTTGATCTCTAGCGTGTCGTTTGGAAGTTTGAGGCCTTGAGTAGCTTTACTTCATGTATTATGACTTGTACGTGTGATCGGAATTGAATTCCAGGAAATTCGGAGTTAATTCGGAAGAAAATTCTCAATTCGGAATGTTGAAGTTGGAAGAGTTAACTAGGATTTGACTTTTGAGAAAACAATCTTGGAATTGGGATTTGAAGGTTCCAGTAGGTTCATATGATAATTTCGGACTTGGTCGTATGTTCGGGTTGAGTACGGGGTCGCCCTGGATCATTTCGGCACTTATTGTGGAAAGTTAGCATTTGAAAATTTTAAAAATTTCTGAGTTTGACCTGATTGGACTTTGGCGTTATCGATGTCCGTTTGGGATTCTGAGCCTTAGAATAGGTTCGTATTGTGATTTATGACTTGCACGTAAAGTTTGACGTCGTTCGGGGAGGTTTAAGTATAATTCGGATGCGTTCGGCGAAGTTGAAAGTTGGTTTGGCCGTCGATTCGTAATGTTGATGAGCTTTGACATGATTTGAGTCTTTGACTAAGTCCGTATCATATTTTAGGATGCGTTGGTATTCTTGGATGGGTTCCCGGGGGCCTCGGGGGTGATTCGGGCTGGAAATCGCAATGAGTTTGGACTTGGAGATCTTCTTAAGAGCACCAGGTCTGGTGCTATCGCACCTACGAAGGATGTGGTTGCAGGTGCGAGACCGCAGAGGCGAGATGGGCATCGCAGGTGCGGAGTTTTTCTAGGAAGAGTGGACGCCCAGGTGCGAGATTTTGGCTGCACCTACGCGATCGCAAAAGCGAGCCTAAAGTCGTAGGTGTGGCCTTGCGGAAGTTGTGCAGTGGTCACAGCTGCAAGGGATTTTTCCACATCTGCAAGCCTGCAGATGCGGCTTGTGGTATATGTGGCTGGCGATTGTAGAAGCAGAGAGGGATCCGCAGACGCGAATGCGCAGAAGCGAAGGGTGTACTGCAAAAGCAGTTCCATGGGCGCGATGGTTGGGCTGCAGGTGCAGCTGGTCAGTCCCTAAGTGGAATCCATGATAGCGGACCTTTTTCCATAGAAGCGAAGCCACAGGTGTGGCTGGGAAGTCCGCAGCTGCGAAAATGCCTGGGCATACTTGTCTTTAAGTCGGGACTTAGCTCCCATTTCTCTCATTTTGCACTTGGATGGCCAAATTTGGGGAGCTATTTTGAGGAGATTTTATCGAGCAACACGAGGTAAGTGATTCCCACTTATTGCAAGTAAAATATATGAGTTATATACGGATTTAAACATGAACAATTATGGAAATTATGGGATTTTAAAGGAAAACCTAGAAATTGGTTTTTTTAGATTTTGACCACGAAATTGGACGTGAAATTTGGAATAAATTATATATTTGAGCCCGTGGTGTTTTTCGAACATTTTCGGAATCTGAGCATGTGGGCTCGGGGTTGACTTTGTTGACTTCTCGAGTAGAGTTGGAAATTATTACAAATTAATTAAGTATGTATAGTGGAGTATATATTTTTATTGGTTTGCATATTGTTTGACTAGTTTCGCATCGATGGGAGTTTGAGGAGTTAGAGAGGCATTGGAGCCGGTTATCAAATTTTGAAGCGAGGTAAGTCTCATGTCTAACCTTGTGAGGAGGAAATTACCCCGTATGTGTTATATGTATTACATGCTACATGTTGTGGGAGCTAGGCACATATGAGCTAACGAGTGTCCGTGCGTATGCTAGAATTCCTTATTATGTCCGGATAGACTAAGATTCACGCCATGTTTTAAATGTACTATTTGAGTTATCCTTGCCTGTTTAATTACTTTATTTCGCATTACGACCTAAGATTATACTTGAGGAGACTTATGGGATCGAGTCGTTTGCCTCGGCAACATCATGCGTAATATTTGACAAGAAGCCATTGTATCCGTGAGTTTTCTTGACTTGAGTTGTGATGACCTATCTGGTGAGGACCATATTATCTATACTTCTTCTTCTTCTTTTTTATAAAATCCAATAGGCAGCATGCCTAGTGTTAATTTTCATATATATAATATAAAGTACAGAAATGGAGGGAGACATAAACCTTACCTCCCGGTAAAAGGTGTACACTCTTGGTCATCCAAACTTGACGACCAAGTATGCTTAAAAAACTATGATGGGTTAGACCTATGATGATGTGATGATTGTCTATCTTATAACATCGATAGACAATCATATGTACAAAAACAGTGTGAAGTGAATCTAGGTCAACTATACAAAAAAGTACATATATTCCTAAATCTACTGGCTAAGTGGTTTGAAATAGTATCCTCCCTGTGCTATAGGATCTATTTCTAGCAAAAAAATTGTATCTTCTAATTGATGTGTCAGATAGCAAGTAATAGCAAGCTTCAACTTTGCTTTGGCATTGATAGCAAAGAAACCATAGTTAAAGATGGCTAGCCAAAAGGATCCATGTAACTGGGTAGTAGTACTGGCAATGTCTGGTGCATGTGGTAGTGGACTGCCATTGCAGGTAAGGTAGATTTATGCATCTAGGCTCTTCCTACACTGTAGTCTGCTGCTGATGTCTGCTGGTGTAATTATGGTTTCTTCTAAGGTTTTTACATTCCCTAGAGTCCTCATGTGTATGTGTATTGCTTGTGTTGAGTTCCTACTTTTTGTGTTGCTGTAGCTTGTTGCTTTTCTTGTGCTTCTATGACCTGTAGCTGTTGCTGTGGAGAGTACCTGTTCATCTTGCTGCTGCTACTGGTGTTTCTACTGTTGTTGCTGTTGTTGCTGATGTTGTTGTTGCTGCTGCTGCTACTGTGAAGCTGAGTGTTATCTTTCTGGTGCTTGTAGAGGTGCTGCATTGTGTTGATCCTGTGAGTGGTAATATGGATGGGGGACCATTGTGATTGTTGCAATTGCAATAGAATGAGCACTAAGAGTGCTAATACCACACATTGCAATTGTAGCAATAACCTGGAGTATTGAGAAATCTGCTTGTGGTTACTGGAAGAGTTGTGGCTGTGTTTCTGCTTTTGCTGTTGGACTATGGTGAGAAATTTGTGTAAGCAAGCTGTGTTTGTATCCTCAAGATGTCTCTTGCATGGTTCTCTGTGTGTGGCCTGTATTTTATGAGTTGGTGACTGGTTGAGTGTCTATCTGAGTAGGCTGCTGCTTCTGAGTAGTCTACTATTTCTGTGAGATTGTTTAATATGGGTATGAGACTGTATTGAGTATTTGATATCTCTCTCTAGTTGTATGTGATGATGACTGGCTGACTTAATGTATCTATGGCTTGATGAGTGGTTGTCCATGTTCCTACTATTGCTGGTATTGCTGCTGCTGATGTTGTTGGTGTTGCTAATATTGTTGTTGCTGCTGTTATGGGACAGTGTGTTAGGTGTTTGTGGTGATGCTGCATTGTGTTGGTCCTATGAGCAACCGTATGGAGGAGGGTCCATAGTGCTTGCTGCAATTGCAATAGAATGAGCACTAAGAGTGCTAATACCACACATTGCAATTGTAGCAAAGATCTGAATCCATCCAAGCTATCTGCTTTTTGTGTTTCTGTAGTTGGTTACTGCTGTGCTGCTATGATTTGTGGCTGCTACTGAGATGATGGTTGTCCTCTGCTGCTGCTGTTGCTGCTACTGGAGGGCTGTGTGTTGTCTGCCTATTGCTTGTGAGAAGGCTGTACAAAGCGGTGGAGCTTTGTGCTAGCTGTCTGATGCTTGTGAGAACACTGCTTTGTGTTGATCATATGAGCAATAATGTGGAGGGGGTTCCATGGTAATTGGTACAATTGCAATAGGATGAGCACTAAAAGTGCTACTACCACACATTGCAGTTGTAACAATAACCTGAATCCATCCAAGTTATTTGCTTTTTGTGTTTTTGTAGCTGACTTCTGTTGTGCTTTTGTGATTTGTGGTTGCTGTTGAGCTGTTGGTTGTCTTCTGCTGTTGTTGTTGCTGCTACTGGAGGCCATAAATATTACCAGGGTAATGATATGATGAACATTATCATACATTACACCTTTAGTAGTACATTGGGCAAGGCAGTGTTCCTGCAAAATTAGCAAACAGGTTAGAGGGAAGGATTGGTCACAGTCATTGCTTGGGTTCAGATTCTTGTGTGTAGTGGATGCCATTTGTGTTGGATGACTGCTCCAGTTGAGTCTATGAAGGAGCTGATGTTGCTTATGGGGGAGTACTGGCATGTTTTGGTTTTTCCTTGCTGTTTGGTTGAAAAATAGACTGGGGAGGAATGTTGTTGGTAGAGATGTTGTTGTCTATGGTCCTGGTTATTTCTGTGTGTCTTTTCAGGTTCTTGTACTTCTGGTGAGCAGGGGTGTTGTGCAAGTAGCAGTGGTTGTATGCTAAAGATGGTGGTAAGGATGTGAAGAATGGGAGAGGAGGGCCAGAAAGGTTGCTGCAATTGCAGAGTTTTTGACATCATAACTGTTAGTGTCAGCCTTTGTAGTTGCAGCAATGAGTTAGCTCTATGTCTTGCACCTGCAAAATACTGCCAATACACAAGGAAAACAAGAAGTGTTAGTACAGATTGTGCCTTGTTCCATAAGTGTTCTTGCTTGAAATTTTCTCTGTTGATCTTTCTGTGATCTTGTGGGATGGTGATTTGAATTGTATGCATTGAGCTCTTGCACATGCTATTACTATTCATTTCCATCAAATTTGGCAGGGATCAACTGTGGTGAAAAATTGATCTTTTTGGCTTTCCTATGTCTGAAAGCTGGTGTGGCTTTAAGGTCAAGGTATATCTGTCCTCTTATTTGTGAAAGTAGATCCAATTGATTGTTGTAATGTGTCATTGAGCTTAGCTCATGACTCCATTTTGAGAGAGCATCAACTGGGCAGTTAGCTTCTCTAAAAACATATGAGTATTGCAACTCTTCACATTGCTGTTTCAGATTGTTGATCTTTTGTATCAGCTTGTATAAAGTCCATCGTGAGACAGCTTTGCCAGTTAGCCACTGAATTAGAAGTTGAGAGTCAGTTCCAAATGAATTCTATTGTAGCCATTTTCAATGCACCATTTGATACCAATGTATGTTGTTCAACTTCTGCTAGATTATTAGTACCTTCTCCTAAGGGGCTTGAAATTGCATGGATGAATCTCCCTTCATGATCTCTAACAATGATTCTAGCTCCAATTTTCCCAGGATTGCTCAGAGCACTGCCATCTGTATTCACTTTAACAAAACCCATGATTGGTTTAAGCCAAGTGACTTGCTGTACAGTGGTATGGTGTTTCAGCATCTCTATGGTAGGGTATATCTCAAACTAATTTCTTGACCATTTGATATTGCCATAGGATGCGTAGAGCAATAATGTAAGATCAGAGTAGATGGAGTATAATACTCTTGTTACAGATGATGTTTTTCCCCCATATTTAGCAGCACATCTGTTTTTCCAAAGGTTCCAACAGAATATAATTGGCATTGTGTCTAAAACCAGTTTTTGTATTTCATTATTCCTTTTTTGGGTCCATCATTTCATTAAGGTCATTCTTAATGGTAGCATATAACTTTGGATGCCCACTGGTGCATTGAAATGTTTCCAGATGAATCTGGCAAACTAACCAGTGCAAAAAATGTGGTCCACTGTCTTAGCCCCTGGTTTCCTGCAACAGACACATTTGTTAACAGTAGGAGGTCCAAATTTAGCTACTCTATTATCTGTAGGCAACTTATTCCTCAGACCTCTCCATAAGCAAAACGACCATTTAAAAGGGATTTTCCTATGCCAAGTCATTTTATTGGTGAGAAGGATTTGCTTCTTTTCTCTCGGGACAGACCATGCTGATGTACAAGAAAATTCTCTTGAGGCATTAAGTTGAAATACTGCTCTATCAGGGAGATGGGATTGTAATGAATCTGTGTTTGTATGATGTGAGGTATCATATTATGGGTGTTATTTGGTTTAGCTTCTGGATGTCTCATTATCCATTATTCCATAGTTGTGAAACTTTGATGTTGCCAGGTCTACCACCATCTTGCTTGAAGCTAGCTAAGTGTCCAATGCCAAGCCAATTGTCCCACCAGAAGCTATAGTTCCCTGAATGTAGTCTCCAAATGTGGTTATCAACTGTTTTCTTGTTGATCATCATCTTTCTCCATGTTTGGGATTGCCCAGAATTCCATTTTTTGGATATAGGATGTGATCTTTTGCAATATTTGGCAAGAAGAAACTGACTCCATAAGGTTTGTTTTGTTTTAAACCACCACCACTATTTATATTCCATGGCTTTACAAATTTCATATATGGATCTTAACCCTATACCACCTTCTTTTATAGGATAGGACAGCTTGTGCCATGAAGCCCAGTGGTATTTGTTTCTATCTTTGTCCATACCCCAGAAGAAGTTTGCAGCCATTTTTTCAATTTGTTTTAGGACAGTCTTTGGTGGAGAGCCAGTTGATAAAAGATGTATGGGAAGTGATTGAAGGACATGTTTAATCAAGGTTAATCTGCCTCCATATAATAGCAGTCTACCTTGCCAACCTCTAATCCTACTGACCACTTTGGAGATGAGACTGTTAAAGTGAACAATTCTTTTCCTGCCAATGTAGATAGCACAGCCTAAGTAGGTGATAGGGGATTCCTTCCTGGTAAAACCAGTTACCTGCTGAATTCTTTTAATTGTGTATTGAAAGGCAGAAGGAGCAGTGAGGAAGTGACTTTTGCTTTTGTTGATTTGTTGGCCAGATGTCTGCTCATAGTTATGAAGAACTTTCATAACTTTCTGCAGTGATTTCCTACACCCAGATGTGAAAATGATCACATCATCAGCAAAGCTCAAGTGTGTGATCTGAGGTCCCCTTTTTTCCATATAAAAACTATTGAAGAACTGATCATGTGTGAGATTATTCAGCATTCTTGAAAGCAGTTCAGCCCCTAATATGAATAATGAGGGAGATAATGGGTCACCTTGTTTGAGACCTCTTGTTGAGTGAAAACAACCATATCTTGTACCATTAACAATTACATAATACCAATTGTTGGATAGTGTTCTCCACACCATATCAATGATCTGTTCATTGAAGCCCATCCTTCTCATCATGACGCAGGTGAATGACCATGAAACCCTGTCATATGCCTTTGCCATATCCAACTTGATCACTACATTTTCACCTACATTTGGTTTTTTGATTCCTTGGACAATCTCCTGTGCAAGCATAATGTTCTCAGCAATACTTCTGCCTTTTGCAAAGCCAGTTTGGTTAGGAGATATGATTCTAGGGAGTATGGTTACCATTCTAGAACCTATGAGCTTGGATATGATCTTATTGATAAAGTTACTCAAACTGATTGATCTGAATTCAGCTAGAGTATTAGGGAATTCCACCTTGGGAAGTAACACCAAACATGCTTGTGTCATATATCTGGGCAGTGATTGACCGCAGAAAAAGGCATTTATGACATTGAAAAGATCATATTGAATGATTTCCCAACAGTGTTGGAAGAACTTTCCATTAAGGCCATCAGGACCAGCAGCACTGGTGGGGTTCATTGAAAAAACAATGTTCTTGAGTTCTTCAATGCTAGGTTCTTTATTGAGAGTGACATTATCTGAATCTGTAATCAGTGTTGGTATGCAATATAAGAGGTCTTCTCTAATTACGCCCCCATTGTCAGTGAATAAGTTTTGGAAATAATCACAAGCTGCTTCACCAATTGCTTCATCTCCATATATCCAATCATCATCTTCATTTTTGATTTTATGGATATACAGTTTCCTTCTTTTTCCTCTAATCAGGCTGTGGAAGTATTTAGAATTAGCATCTCCTTCTTTGAACCATTACAACTGTGTTTTCTATTTAAGCACAGGTTCTTCAATCTTCAGGTGGCTAACATATTGAGCCTTGAGTTCATGGGCTATGACTCTATCTATCTCTTTATTAGATTTTGCCCAAGTTTCTTATGCTTTTCTGAGTTCTTCAAATTACTTTGCTTTTTGGAAAATATCACCATATTCCTGCGTTTATCATTTGGAAAGGGCAGTTCAGAGTGCTTTGGTTTTTTGGTGAAAGATCCACATTGCATTTCCAATGTATCTTCTATTCCAAATTTCCTGAACCAGTGGTAGGAAGGAAGCATTTTCTATCCAGAGATTCAGGAACCTGAAGTATCTAGTGGCATTGTCTGTTCTGACATTTAATTCCATGAGGAGGGGTAAGTGATCTGATCCTGTAGTAGCCAAATGAGTAATGGTGGTAGCTGGATGTGTAGCAAGCCAATTGTCATTGGCTAGTCCTCTATCCAATCTTTTCCAGACAATTGAGCAAGGACCTCTGCCATTAGACCAGGTGTATTAGGTCCATAGTAGCCAACGTCAGTGAGTCCGCAATCTTCAATCATGCTCAAGAAATCCAGACTTTTATTGATCTGATATGGAATACCACCTATTTTCTCTTTAATTGAAGCTATCACATTGAAATCTCCAATGACACACCATGGAACAGTGGTATTCAAAGATTTGGATCTGAGAGTATCCCATAGTGGTCTCCGTAGTATAGGTGTACATTTAGTTTAGATAACAGTGATGTGTAGAATGTCAGCAGCCTCAGCATGTCTAAGTTCTGCTGTGATCTGTTGTTCATCATGATCTAATACAACACCTGAGAAATCCTGATCCCAGAAAATTCATATTTTATTGTTGATGTTTGAAGTAGCATGCTGCATGGATAATTGGTTTTTATAATGGTTGATGTGAGAGGCATCCAGGAAAGGTTCCAGGAGAGATTGAAGGAGAGTTTGTGGATGTGTTTTAATGTTTTGAGTCTCTCAATGGCTCCATAGGATCTGATACCTCTGATATTCCAAGTGAGTGTACTAATCATTAAAAAGGGAGGGTAGTTTGCTTTTTGGTGGGGCAGTGTTACTTCTTGCAGCTTTGCTTCTTGTAAGCCTTGGTGATGGATTATATGCTCTAGGGGATAGACCATGGTTGTTAATCACATCATGATGTTGATATTCCCCATTGATGGCCTCCACTAGGAGGTCACAATGTTGGTCATCCTCTGATGCTTCACCAAGGTCACCTTCCTCCTCAATTCTTCCACTCATCTCATCTTCTGAGAGGATAGGTCTGTATTCATCAAGTTCTGGGGGGTGTTCATTTCATAGGGCACTCTTCCAATGGGACAGAGGTATTGGCTTGTAATTGAAGAGAGACATTTCCTTCTCTATCATCATAAGCTTGAACCTACAGTTATTGTGGTGATAAGGAAGGATCAATCACAGTTTCTTTGAATGATAATGCCTTTTTAGCAGAGCCATTCTCAAGGTTTCCTTGTAGTTGTGGAACTGGACCTTGAGGTGAAACTGTGAGATCCTGGGGGTTTTCATTTTGTTCATTAATGATGATTCCTATGTTTTGTTTTCTCATGGCTTTTTTTTTCTTTTGACTTGGTTTATTTTTGGATTTTGGGGATTGTATGCTGAATTCTGCTACTGCAAGAGCTTTTCCTTTCATGAGTCTCCCTGTAGCTTCATTGTGTTGATCTGGTATATCTTCTTCTGAGCTGTTTATCTCACAAATGTCTTCTTTCCTTGTAGTAACTGATTTTATTTCTGTGTTATCAAGTGGGACCTGTACAGAGGTGAGGGGTTGGTCCATCCTATGGTCAGCCAATTGTGCATTTGCACACTCATGCAAAACATGAGGAATTACATCCCTATAAGGTTCCCCAACCTGTATTGATCTAGGTTTCTCTTGACCACCCTCCATTCCTCCAGTAACTTCATTGATAGCAGATTTGACAGGGGGGTGTGGGGGTGTGATACAGAAGGATAAGGAGTAGAGCTAGTTCCTGGATGTGTGATTTTGCTGAATGACAGGTTGGCTGCAGCCACAAGTTGTGCTCCATTATGCTTTGGTAGATAAATTTGCTACTCTTTCTTGTTGGTTTGTGAGGTACCTTTGAAGTGTTTTTTCTTTTGTATTTGCCATTCATCATTTGAAGGAGAAGCTCCTGTTGTTTGGTATTCTGCACTTCTTTGAAGTTCCTCTGGTTTTTGGTGTTCTACACTTATCTTTTGTGGACTTGTTGTCTGACTATCTTTGGAGGAATTTTGATTGGAGAGCTGTGGAGTGTTAGTGACAGTTGTTGCTTCATCCTTTTTCTTTTGTTGTTCCTCTTTCTTCAATTTAGTTTGGCAGTTGTGGATAGCATGACCTTGGTGTTTACAGTATATGCAATATTCTGGGAGATTGTCATATTGGATCTCCAGCTATTGGCCCTCACCATTGACATCCTCATCATAGCCCAGCCATACATGAGTAGGTCTCTCTTTAGTGAGGTCAATCTGCATTTTAATCTTGGCAAACACTACCTCTGGTTTTTTGAAAAGAGGCAAGGTCCAAGAAGAGAGCTTTGGCAATAGGTGATAGCAATGGAGTTAAGATCTCCATATAATACAAGTGCCATGGAAGTTCAGGAATGAAAATCCATATAGGTACAATTAGTGAGTCTTCATTTGGTTTAAAGGCAGGATTCCAAGCTTCCAACTTCATCATTTGTCCTTGAATGTACATGTACTGCTTGGTCCAAACTATGGAATGATCATATTCATTGTCTAGATCAATATAAACAGTTCTAGCATTGAAATGTGCTATCTTAACACCACCTCTAAGTTCGGTCTGGGCTATGAAGTTCTTTCTAATTACCTCCATTCTTGGCATGGTGTTAAGGAATTTTCCTACCACAGTGAACTTACATCTTTCTGCAAATTTGATCATGTAGTCTTCCCTTTTGAAAATCACAACAGGTTTCCCTTGTTTTGTGGTAATTACTGGTGGAGTGAAATACACTGGAGCAATTTCAGCTTCATGTCTGGCTCTTAGTCTAGTGACAAAGGATTGAGTAATGGTAGAGGGAGGTGGATTTGGACTGGTTTGTGTTTTACTTTGTGTTACTGGTGTTAGGTTGAGATGGCTTGGTGGTGGTTGCTGTAGCTTGAGCTGGTGGTGTGGTATTAAGTGGGGGTATTGGATCTCTACTTGATTGCTTTGGTTCTTTTTTGGAAATTTTTGGTTTGTCAAAGTTGGAGGAAATCTTAACGGGAACTTGTGTTGATGTTGAAGGTTGTATTTTGGCTTGATTTTGCATAGAAGCTGACAGTAGAAAAGCATCATTGATGGTCTTGGTTCCTAAAGGAGATGGTTGAAATTGGTCAGTAGTAAAATTGCCACTATTACTGATACTTGTGGAAGCGTTGGAGCTGGTGATTGCTGCCTTTTGAGATACGTGAAGCAATGGGTCATTATCGTCTATATACTGTATTTCAGCAGCAGGGGGAGGTCTATGATCAGCAGGTTGTTTAGGTGCTTGTTGCATTTTTGATTGACGACTCACCTCCATATGAGCAAGAGATTGTTGAGAAGTAGCCCCAGCCTTCAATTGAGCCTCAGAAATGTCTTGCGCATTTTGTCGAACACCTGGTGGGCGCGACACTGTTGACGTTTCTTTTTGCACTATTGCGATGATTGGTTCACTAGTCCTCTGGTGTGAAGGTCTGAAAGCAGTTTCCTGAGCAGCAGAAAACAATTTGTCTTGGTTTTGGGTCAATTTGTTTTGTGTATCATCTTGTTCGGCCAACTGATGTTCCTGACAGTTCAGATGGTCGATGCTCTCATTTCCAGCGGTGAGAGCTTCCAAATCTTGGCGAGGACATTTCTGTGGCTTTGGAGAAAGATTTTCTGTACTTGTAATGGCTCGACTTGGCTCTGAATCGAATGAAGATCTGACGATAGTTCCCAGGCGATTTTGTGCTACAGTGCATGCTCCGGTTTCTTGCAGATCTGTAGCAACTGGTTGTTGTTTTTAGATGAAACTTGTTGGGGAAGATGTGTACTTGAAAGCCGCATTTCTTAGTGCTGGTCCGGTGGTTTTCCACCGGTGGTCGGAGGGGAATCGAGCATTTGCTCGGCGATGCACTGTTCACTCTTCGTCGCCTTGTACGGAGAGACCGAGGAGAGTGAAGATTATTATACCTATAATTGTTTTCACTATTTTAATTACCATGCTTCATCCTTGTCTACTTTCTACTGTACTTGTTTTACTGGACCACTAGTAAGTGTCGATGTCGATTCCTCGTCACTGCTTCTCCGGGGTTAGGCTAGATACTTACTGGGTACGCGTTGATTTACGTACTCATGCTACACTTCTACACTTATTGTGCAGGTATACATATTTCTGGTGGTCATTTGGGCGCAAAGGCGCATCTATTACGGGGACTTTACGGTGAGTTGCATCCCATGTTATGATCTGCAGTATACGGAGTCTCTATCATAATTATTTGCGTTATCTTGTCTATCTTGTATTCTAGACAGATGTTGTATTGTTATTGTACCTTCTAGTAGATGCTCATGCACTTGTGACACTTGGTTTTGGGGGTTCCTAGTAGATGTTCAATATTGTAGGTCAAGTTACTATCATCATTTCACCTTATGATTTATTTATATTCGAAAATTTGTAAAGAATCGCACAGGTTTCTATGAGTGCTAGATTTTACTCTATTATTTAATGGGATACATGATTTCAAAAATAATAAAATAAATAATTAAGTTGGTAGTTCACCGTTGGCTTGCTTAACAGCAACGTTGGGTACCATCACGGCCTATAGTGGATTTTGGGTTATGACAAGAACCTTCCGCTTCAACTTGCCGTTCAACACATTGAACTTGCTCGAATAATTGAACTTTGCCTTCAATAGTTTCTTGCTCACCTCTTACATTTTTATCTGCGACTTTATGTAGTCCATCATGAACGGCATTAAAATCAAATTGAGGTTCGAAGGAGTCGTTCATCCTATGTTATTGTCGATAGTTCATGAATTCAAAATCTGCATCGCCATCATCTCTTCATTTTTGACTTGTCGTCAATCTCAAACAACTTTTCAAACTTCTTATCAAAATATTCCTACAAAAAATTACTAACAACGATTATTCTGAATAAAAGAATAACATTAGCAAGAAAAAAGACTTCTCTGTAAATAATCCTACCTTGACTTTTTCCACAACCACGTCCACAATAATAGATTGCTCATCCTATCGAAACTCTTAAAAAACTTCTTTCGCAATCATGCACCTTTTTTTTTTTTGTATGGTTTTTAACCTCCCTCGTTACTCTAGTATAGAAATAAAAAAAATCACAACAATTTCAGAAAATAGAAACACAGAACAAAACTTCAGCTTCAAGAATGCTGAAGTTCAGCAAATATAGAACAAAAACATTAGAAAAAAATACTATAATTTGACAAACACATAACACAACTTCAGCTCCAAGAATGTGGAAGTTCATCAAAAACAAAACAAAAACCGCGACAAAACATGCTTTACTTTACAAAACACAAAACAAAATTTCAGCTCCTAGAATGCTGAAGTTCATCACAAATAGAACAAAAACTATAGACAAAACATGCTGGAGTTTTATAACACAGAACAAAAACTTTAGCTCAAAAACAGTGCTGAAGTTCAGCAAAATACAGAACAAAAATATCACATAAAACATCCCATAATTAAGCAAAAAATAATATGAAAAACTTCAGACTAAACACCAAAAAAAAAAAACTTACACGGCATATTGTGTTAACTAATACGCCGTTGTAGAACGTTTAGAACGACTCTGGATATGAGTTGATTCTCCAATTACAGGAGTTTGATTGGTTTCTTTTAATCAACTCCAACTATGTTGTGATTCACCAGTTGAAGGAATAAGATTCAGTACCTTCGAACGACTGCGGCTGCATGGTAATTGTCCAATTAAAGGCATTGAATTCAATTCCTCTTCAGTAGGAATTATCTCAATACCCTAAATGTCCGATATTTCTGTTTAATACAAAAAAGTGTGTTGGCAAAAATAAAATAGAACTGATACGTTAACATTTAACAAAACTACAGAAAAAAAAAATAAAGAACATTAACTTACACCATGATTACTGAAGTAATCCCCATGAAGTTCTTTAAATTTAGGCTCTCCCATGTAACATCCTGGGAACCTGAGGGACATCAGGTAGTCGTCATCTTTTAAATACGTGTCCCGAATATCTGGGAAGCGCTCATAGAACCAAACACATAATGGATATGGAAATTCGCCTACAGTATACTCAGTTGCATTGATTTTGTCCTTGTTGTCCAAAGCATGTTTCATTGAGGTAATAAGCTTCTCATAAGACGCATTACCCCAAGGATAATTAAGACAGGCCTCATTGTCTTCAACAATAGCTGCATACTCCTCCAACATAGTTGATTCATGCTTTCTTCCCAACAAAATAGACTCCACAATAAGAATTTCCATAAGCTTCACATCATCTTCATCACTCTAGCATATGTGTTTTAAATTCATATCATCCTTTTTAATTTGATTCCGTATCATTTACTCTCGAATGTCCTTCAAGGTCACACCTTTAGACTTCCCAAAATAGCGCTTCAGAATCTTACTCTCTCGTTTAATTGGTTTTTCAACATTATATACTGTGATCCTCAAACCACACATAATCTGAAAGTCTTCAAGGCTGAACGACACATCACGGCCAAAAATCTTGAAATTAATAGAATCTCGATCATTGGTGATTACGCGAGAAAGAATCAAACAATAAACCAACTTCATGCTGCAATGGAAATTCTCCATAGCCATGATATACTGAAATGTACCATTATTCATCTTCTCTTGTTGTGCAGGAGTCAAGAAAGATGCAATTAAACCCTTTAAATCGTGGTTCCTTTCCAGTAAGCAGGACAGCTAAACCAATCTCGAAACACATAATATCCCTCCTCTGTTTTTGTAGGTACAGCAACAGGGACTGAAGAAGCTTTACGTATTCTAGGTGCTTTAGGTGCTTTGGATTTCTTGGATGCCATCTGTTGAAAAATATTACAGGTGGGAAAATTAACTTCAGAACATTATCAAAAGAATGATTAAAAACTTCAAAACAATTTGGCTTAAGTTATATTTTAAAACCTTCTAACTTCAAACTTTACAGACTTAAGTTATCCGTAAGTATTATAAACTTTAGACTTTAATAGCATCATCTATTTGAGTCTCTAAATTTTTAAAACTTTCAACGTCTCTAACAATCATTGAAGAATATATAGAATTTCATCAAAAACACAAACACAATTTCAAAAAATCTAAAAATACGAATCGTAAAAATAAAACCTACAAAACTAATGGACTGATCAAAGTAAAACCTAGGAAACTATTTTAGCACAAATAAAAAACGAAAAATGATTCAACTAAGATTACTGTCAAAAAAAGACCCAGAAATTAAATCATAAAACTAATCCTAAATTAAAACCTCATACACAGTTAATGCAATGTACAAAAGCAACCATTAAAATCGTACCTATGATTATACTTAATTTTGTTGGAGAAGAAATAGTTGCTAATCAAGCATAATGCAATGGCGAAAACCGTTTGATTTCAGAGAATAATCAAAAACTGCGAAGAAGGAGAGAGAGACAGATACATGAAACAATATGTCGTATACTTGGAGAGAAAGAAGTCTTTTATTAAAGAAGGGCAAAATCATCTTTTTAAAACGCTTTTAACAAAAAATCGGGTACGAATACAAACGAAAAAATAAAACGGGTACAAGTTAAAAAGAGGCGACCAAATAGGGCGCTCCATGCATATTTTACATTAATAATTGAGAAAGGCGATCCAAAGGAACACAAACTAGATATAAAAAATCAGGATCTCTAGAGCCCAATTTATAACCAGAGTGCAGACTTGTGAATAGGGGTGCTTATCAGGTGGATCAGGCGGATAATTACGCTTAACGGTTCAGCTTATCAGTTATCGAATTATAGATGTAGTAATCCGCTAGCCATCCAATAAGACAAAGGGCAGATCGGTATCGGATTTACGATTATCGAGCGGTTTATCGGCCAAACAAAAATAAAAAGTTTTGGTATAATATTGAAATGGATTATTTTTTATGGATGATTTTGTTGACTGACTTCCTGGACGCATCCTAACAGACCTGATGAGCTGGATAGAATTGAAAATCGGGTGAAAAAGTTATAAATTGAAAATTCGGGTGGAAAGTGTAAATATAAAAATTCTTAACGGATTAACGGTTTGTCCGATAAGAAAATTAAGTAATACGCTCCCAAACCGTTAAGCCGTTAATTATAAAATCTCAATTCGTTCACCGTTCATTATCCCGATAATCCAATACCAATAAGCCAATAAATCATCGGTTAGTTCAGTTTTGAACATCCCTACCCGTGAATCCCTTAACAAGTTGGAATATAGACTAGTCAAGAATTAGCCCAAGCCCAACGATCTTGTGCTTTCATATTTTTATTACTCGGATAGCATCTACCACTGTTAATTGTATTAGTTTTAACTGTAAGGAAATATTGTTCCTGTTGAAAACAATTGAATGACAACTTCATCTGAAAAAATTAAAATGTTAGAAAAAAATATATATATTTATTGAGCATGATACTTTTTCCAATCATCTGAAATATTTGTTTGATTATTAGTGGTCGTGGGACTTGAGTAAAGGTAGGGGCGGAGGTACAGGCTGAGGTTGGGTCGAATCCAGTAAGTTTTGTTCAAACAGTGTTATTGGTGTTTTGATTTTATGAAATATGTATAAATATTAAATTTAGATCCCAATCATTAACACTTGAAATCGTAGTTTCAAAATCTAAAACTCATAAGATTAAAATCCTGGTTTCGCCTCTGAATGAAAAAACTTTGCATCTTATTTACTATGTCCTATTGAATAACCATTTATTTAAAAGTTTAAATTGTTAAAGAAGAAACATACATATTTATTGGATTTAAGTTATATATACAAATAATGTAAATATTATTTTATACTATCAGCGATAACTTGTGATAATATGTAAATTATCATTTTTACTATATTTTACTAATTATGGAGTAACATTTGTCAAGAAATTTACATATAATTATCTAATAATTAATTTGATTCTGTTAATTTTTTATACTATTAATACGAAGGACTTAAACCCTTATTTACTCGGTAAAGTTAAAAAAAAAAAAAAAAAAAAAAAGGTTGGAATCACGTTTCAACGCTAAAACATCGGTCAATATTTTGGGCCATTTCTTTGTACGCCTACGCTAATAGAGACGTCTTAACAAAACCAACAAGATATCTCGAAATAAAAAGGAACGTCTTATGAACTTAGGTTAAATTTTGGAACTTTGATGCAACTTATCTTTTGTTTCAATATTGTAATCTCATAAAAGGAAAATTTATCTTCCACGGAATTGGCAATAAAAGAAAAAGGATAAGAAGACAATAAGAAAATAAAGTGAAGATATCCAAGAGAGAAGTGTATGCTTTAATTTAGTCATCTTCATTGTCTTTCATCATAATCATATCTTTCTATCCCCTCTTTCTTAATTTTAATCTGCCTTGCTTATTTTATTGTTATGTTGATAGTTAAAGGATACGACATTATTAGAAAAGTGATCGTACGTAGGTGACAGGATAAATCAGAGTAGATTTGAAGTCATCCAAGTAATTAGGAAAAATTTGTCTGTTTGTGATGTATTTCAAATGTGCGTGAATCAGCTTGACTTGTGCAGTCATTTTCCAAGTTTTGATGGATTTAACACGTTATGTTATTTATTGGTAGGAGAAGTAAAGCTTTAGTCCTAATTTTCATTGAATTCTTTTCCATTTGCTTAATCTTAGTAGGCATTTGGACATTAAAATATAAAAAATTTTAAAAAGTAGCTTTTGGAGTTAAGTTAAATAAGGTATTTAAACAATGCATTTCACTTGAGTAGAAGTTACTAAAATTTTGGGAGGAAAAATAAAATTTTACATGAAGAAGTGGTAAAATCCACGTGTTCAAACTTGAAAACTCATCTTAACAAAAATTTCAAAAGTGCAGTCAAATGTATAGATAAACAATTACATAAGTTTGTAGGTGAGGTTGTATAGAGGATGCTGGAGTTGTCCTGCCAATTTTGTTCTCTTTGAGCAGTAAATATTTTGTCAAAAAAAATTATATTTTGAAATAAATTTATTTGGGTAAAGTTAGGGATAATAAGGAAGAGGTTAGAATTGGGTAAATATTCTACTTAGAAGTTACTAATTAGGAAGATGCAATTGCGGATATTCTTTAAATTGTCAAGATCTAGGTAATCACCTAATACTACATGCTGATACTATGGAAGTGAAAAGCTGAAATGTAGTGTCACTAGCTTGGAAAATATTGTGCATGTCACCATTCGTATACATGATCAATCTGAATTTTTAAGTCTGTGTATGTACAATTTAGTTTTGCTAATTTCAGTATTGAGTTCTCAGTCAATATTTTTATATGTTAATGCTAATTTCCAATAATGTTGGTCCGCCATTGGATCAAACATCAGGTTGCTTTCTACTACCCCTACTGTGTTTTTCTAGATAGACCATCATAAGTTTTCGTATAGGTAGGGGCATCAATGAACAAGTGGTGCTTAAATTGGATGACATTAATTCATATTTCATATTTGTAGTTTTCCTAAAGTTTCGCTTTCACTGCGCAGTACACTCAATTAATAGAGATTGATGCAGCAAAATGGTAGTTTCGTCCCCACAACATTTGTTGTCAACATAGTAGAATCTTAAATCGATACAACTAAATTGCATCTGTGGCTTTGTTGCCAACATTGCGTTGGTTTTCTGGGTGTTAAACTTACTTTGAGTCTGGACAGACTGAGCGAAGTATAATTTGATAGATTAAATTTGACGCGACTAACTAATTCCACCTACTGAAATTAGGATGCGTCGCGAAAATCACAATTTAACCTTGATATTTAAAATCATATTTAAACAACAAAAATTACGTGCTAGATCGGTTAAATGAATTCTCACTGATCATCCAATTTATAATGAAAATTCTAAACACTTAAACAAGAGTAAAAACAAAAGAGAACAATTTCAATCACTATCTAGGAATGCAAAAATACTGGTTTTCTTTCTAACGCACCTCTTATATTTCTGGACCATCATGACTTCTCCTGAAGCACATTTAATTCAAAATATTTTAGCAACTGTTTACTGAATCCTCCGCGAAGAACTGATCCTCAAAGTTGGACATACATCACACACGTCAAACTTGTCTTTTTCTAGAATATTTGCTTTTAAAGTACAGCGCAGTAATGAATGTAGATATACTTGCATACTGCCAAATGGGACATTCAGAGCTCACTGCATTTGTTGTTAGCAAAAATACTATTGTATAGTCGATTTTAAAATAATATTCGATAAAATATATATATATATATATATATATATATATTTTTTTTTTTTTTTTTTTTTTTTTTTTTTTTTTTTTTTTTT